>JBBJLS010000006.1:4228380-4241585 GCA_037577275.1 Bryconaethiops microstoma | reverse complement strand
AATGAGACCAGTTGGATGGTGAAACACTACTAGAAGTTTGTCAAAGGTAATTATTGCCATTTTGTTTAAGAGAGAACAAGAGATTTGGTTCCTTTGAATTAATCCATTTCTGTAAACACGGCATCATTTCTATTATTTTAATGTTTCGGCATTTCCTTTAAAATTATGCTTTAAAGAACGATATTTTTATTTGGAAATTAGAAGAAATATTGTCAGTAGTTCTTTAAAACTAAGGCAAAGCTGTTCAATTCAATACTTGCACCTATAAAAGATAAAACCTCAATAAAAGAAACTGAGAAACTGAACATTTTTGCAGTGCTTTCCTATTTTTTTCCAGAGCTGTAGAAATTTGTCATTTCGCAATACTGTGGTGATGTAATGTTATTTTTAATGCTACATAACACTTGCACAAATAATTTTGTAGCTATGAACTACAATTATCTTTTTCATCAGAGAGCCACACAGTGAAACTTTTTGTCAAATTTAAATCATATTATTTGCAAAGAGAATACAATGACAAACTACTAACTATCCAGCCAGTTCTAGTGTCTGCAACAATTATTACATTTATTTAGCCAACAGCAGCAGCTTAGTTTAGTTTGGGTTTAGTTTGAGAAATTAGCCTCAGCAGCCTCAGATGCTCCACCCAGTTAACAGACTGTCACTCCTGATTGGCTGCCTGCACGTCTGTGTGAACATGTTTCCATCCATCTGGTTTTACCAATCTGACAGGGAGACCTGCCATGTCAGTCTTTCAGTGTGAGATATGGTCACTCAGTTGAAAAAAGAGAATTGATCACAGTATTGCATTCTAAAAAGTTATTTAAGAGTGTACGTTAAAGCGTTTAGTAGCTTTTAACCAAGATATTCTGCATCCTTGCGTACCGACATGTTTCTTCTGGGTTTGTTTTTGTTGTAGCCCCTACACGTCACATTACAACATTCTTTGATTGGTTATTTTGAATGGCCTTTTCCTGTCAGAGAAGGTGGTTCTTCACCACTTTAAGCAACAAACTGCAAAGACAATTTGCAGAAGTCCATACAGCCACTGTAAGCCCTTAGAGTTAGGGGTGCAACGATACCATCAGCTCACGGTTTCATAGACAATTCGGTGCTCACGGTTTGATGCACTCACAATACGTATGACAAAGAAAAACTTAAAAACTAAGATTTTGCAGTTCTTTTTATTCTTGTGCGTTTGTATTATATAACGATTTCTTTCTTCTTGCAACTCTAGGACTGTAATGATACACTTTGTTCATGATACTGGTAGTAGTTCACAATTCAGTATTCTAATAATTTTTTGAGTGAAATTTGAACTAAGACAATTCATTACTGTATTAAGTTTTGCCACAGTTTACTAAAACAGAAACAGGGTGCTATGATGAAGTTTTTGATTTTATAATGTTATTATAATGTTAGTACTATTAATGAGTTGACAGAATGTAAGAAGTATATGCAATGTATGCTCATGTTTTCCGTTACTATTAGGAGTTTAACTAACTCAATTTTAGGGCAGCAGGTCACTAACTGTTTAAAGTTTTTTTTGTCAGTTGTTATTGTCACACTTGCTTTTAATGATAATCTTTTTTATTGGCTGCTTTGTGTTTGAATAAAAACTGCAGAGGAATCAGTGGTATTAATAATAAAAATAAAAAATCCAGTGTAATTAGTTACTATACTATTTTGGTCACCATTAAATTTAGCACCTTGGTCATACTGGCCTTACAATTTTCATCATTACTAAATGGAAGGGAACTGGTAGTGCTGCCCCCTTTAAAAGACATAATACACTGTCTTTCTAGTTCATACAGTTGCTTGTAATAGTGCTACTGGCTCCAATTCACAGTGGTTGTAGTGCAGGAACACCACTGTCATTGATTACAGGGGAATTGCAGCTGCTTATGAAGACTGAAGAGGCACGAACCTTCTGCAAAGTTGTGCATTGTGAGGAAAATGCACTCAATTAAAGCTGAAATTACAGTTAGTAGAGATACTCGCCATAAAGCGCAAGTCACAGAACAATGTCTGGCGCAACAATTTATCAAGATTTTCAGGGAAGAAAAAAAAAATGTAATGGTCTATTGGAGGGATATAGGAGTGAAGTCAATGAGGGATGTACAATGAGGCATGAATGGGCAGAAAGAAAGGAGAGAGAAAGGCAAAAAAGAGAGAAAGGTAGTGTCAAGAGTGTGTGTGTATGTGTGTGAGAGAGAGAGGGCAAAGAGCGAGCTAGAGAGGAAAAGAGAAAAGAGAAAGAGAGAGGCGAAAAGAAAAGAAAGAGAAAGATAGAGTTGTGTGTGTGAGAGAGAGAGATAGGAAAAGAGAAGAAAGAGAGAGAGAGAGAGAGAGAGAGAGGCAAAAAGAAATGCAGAGTGAACAGAATGTGTGTGTGTGAGAGAGAGGAAAAAAGAGAGATATAGGAGAAGAGAGAGAAGAGTCAAGTGTGTGCATGTGAGAGAGAGAGGAAAAGAGAAGAGAGAGATATAGAGAAGCAAAGAGAAAAGAAAGAGAAAGGCAGAGTCAACAGAATGTGTGTATGTGTGTGTGTGTGAGAGAGAGAGAGAGAGAGAGAGAGAGAGAGGAGAAGAAAGTGAGCCTATTACCACAAAGAAAAGCAATAAGAGACGGGATCATTGTCATGGTGGCAGGCAATTCACTCCACCTGTTCGAGGATGCACGGCGAAAGAGAGGAGTGTGATTCTCACATGCAGGGCCGGCGCTGGGTGGGGGATTATTCCGCCGCCCGCTCTGTTTGCCAACACTGAGAGCTGTTTTCATCGTTCGCCCCATTCTCGATCTGTTTACTTTCTGATTGAAATACATGCTTCAAAAGGTGCTCATTCCCGAGTCAAATATTCGACAGAAAGCTTTAGCTCAGACGTACAGCACGTTTATGTACAAGTGTCTTTTTTTGCGTGCCGCTCTGGCGTCAAACAGTAGCTCGTGTTAGCATTTGCACTTTTTATTCGAAGCCCTATAAATAAAATAAATCTCTCACAAAGCATCTCCGTCTAGATTCACATACTAGTCAGTCAAATGTGCTGCTGATAGACGTAACGGTTTTTCCGGGTCCTGTATCTTGTGAGTGTTGCGCTGATCTCATGGCGCTACATGTGGTAACGCAGCCTGTTAGCAGGGTGCTAACGGGTTGTCAACCTGTGCGGTGTCTCTGGCTCTAAGTGCTCGGAGTGAGTGCTATGCTAATTGGCGGAGCAGAGAGGTGCTGATTGAGCGCGGTCTGAGAGAGCTTTTGTGTCTGCGGCTGGTGTTTACCACAAAGATAGACATGCTCACGCTCTAATGAAACGCTCAAGCACTCGCACGCAATTAAGCAGGCTGGAGTGACCTCCCTCTCTCTACTGCACCACTCGAATTCTCTCTCGTCTCAGAGAGAACTGCCTCTCTCCTGCTCTCCTTCTGGAGCCCTCGTACACAGTTAAACCAGTTCAACCGCCCTCTTGGAAAAGAAGGGCACAAAAAAAAAAAAAAAGAGTATGACGAAAAGCCATTGTTGTTCATGGACTCCTAAATGGCCCTCAATTGCTTGCTTGGGCAGATATGAAGCAATGGTCAGATCTTGGTTGAATCAGAATCAGAAAATGTTATTGATCCTGGAGGAAGCTGCTTATGTTACAACCGCACAGACAGACAGAGACAAGAACACTTTAAAATGTAAAGTCTAGATATATTCAGTAAAAAAAATCTCAATGTGAAATACACTTTGCTATATACACAAAAACTATAGATAAGAAATAAAACGCTCCAGAAAATTCTCTGAAATCTAGTAAAATAAATAAAATGAACATGGGGAAGATTCACAAAATTCACAAAAGCGTGATAAAAGGTTGTTGACCATCATTAATTAAAGCAATGGCCCGGGAAACAGGGGTCTTTCTTTGCCCAATAATCGGTTAAAAGGCTTAAATACTCAGCATTAGCTCATATTTATGGGTATTCACGGCTCCAGGTGAGGCAAGTCTAAACAAATGTACATACTCAGTTATAAACATAAAAAGACAATATGAAGAGTGGTTATAAGAGACTAAAGTCTGATAGTTAACACATCTGACCACTGAAAAAAGGAATAAGAAAAGCAGCACAGCTAACTGATGTCAGGTGATAATGACCAAATTATTTAAAAAGTTTGCTCAGCAAGAAAATCCACGTAATTCCTTGAAGTGCATTAATCATTGTAGGTTGAACTAAAATATGCCTTTTTCCAAGAGCAGGAATCATGCTGATGCCACGTAAAACACGTTCAGATTCTAGCTTCAGAAATATCGACACAACGGGTTTTCACTTCTTATTTCTCTCCTTTGACAAGACTAAAATTCCAGGATGTGTCCTGGGTAGTCAGAGAACACTCAACAATGTGGAAAGTATATCAAAGTTAAACAAGGGATATAAATAAATTCAGAATCAGAGAACGTTAAATGACCCCGGAGGAAATTGTTATGACTGCAGAGACACAAGAACAATATAAAATATACAGTCAACATGAAAATAAAACTCTCTAGAAAGTACATCAGGATATGATAATTATAGCTAATATTATTGGTGCTGATATCTGCATATCATATTTTATATTTTCACATTATAAGACTTACGTTCCATCCAGTCTTTAGCGGTCAAGTAGGCAGTTGTAAAAGTCATTGTTAATTTTATTTTGCGAGCATTAACATCACATAATGGAATGGGCTTGTGCCGCATAGACAAGCCACTGTGCGTCCCTTAGCGCCACTGTGGACGTTGTGCACAGCCGTCAGCTCCAGAGAACGAACGTCTGCTCCCTGCTGAACTCCTGCCCTCTCAAAGGCCAACAGCCTTTAAGGAGGTGCATGAAAATTGCTCCACTGGAACCGGCTGGGAACACCACCAACTTTCAAGTGTTGACTACCTTCAGTGTAATCTGCAGCTATAAAATGCTGACTGCACAGAAATAGTGTTCCCCCATGTTATGAAATGTATCCCTTCATCCCTCCTAATTGGACCAACCCATTTTTCCAGTGGTTCATTGTCAGTTGGGAAGCCATTAGAACTAGGATAGGGTTGTTTTCGCTTCCAGTTTGAACAGTGCAAAAGCTCTTGATACTGGACTCGGCCATCATTGTGTTTATGGAAGCAGAGTTTCCCAGCAACAAGTACCTGCAGAAAAGAAACAGAAAAGGGCCTGCGGGAATCGCAGCCCTCTGGGCAAACGAGCTTGAACAATTCCTCTGAAAAACAATGAATTCCTAATCTTAGCATTACAGCAATTGTGAGAAATCTAAGAAACTGATGCTCCGATGAACTTCCACTGTAAAATCACTGAAGCTGTTTTGGTAGCATCCAAAGGGAACAATTCCGTACCAACATCCTCTTAGAAATTTTTGATAGAACTTGATCTCTTGTCGCTAGATCTTAAATCCCTTTACATGTTCTCCTAGTCAGCAGAGAAGGCTTGGAAAAGAGAGGGTGCACAAACGACTAAAATGTAGGGTTGAGAAAAAAAATCTTTTTTCCTTTAAGTAATTTATCTCATTGAAAGGTTGGGCTCAATGTTAGATCAAGCCGATAGTATTTTTTTTTTTCACTTTTACCAGGATTGTTGATCATTCTGGAGGCCCTGCAATCTTCTCATTCCCCCTCTCTTACTCACCCTATCTCTAAAATCCCTTAAACCAGGACTATTTTGTTTGTCTGGCTGTTTTTGTTGATTCCAGCAGTCGATAACTGATGGATGGAACATTTATGGCTCTTAGCACCAGTTAGCAAAGCAGTGTGTTTAGAATATTTTAGGATCAGAAAATTGTATTGTTCCCGGAGGAGGTTGCTTATGTTACGACTGCACAAACATGCACAGACTCAGAGACAACAACGATATAAAATATGAAGTCTAAATAAGTCCAGTAAAACCTCTGCAGAAAATACCCAGTGTGAAATACACCATTCTATATACACAAATGACGGGGTATAAATACTATAGATAAGTAATTTAAGTAAAAGACTCTTAGCAGTCTGTCCTAGTTTCACAGCAGACTCATGTTGGGTGTGTGTGTGTTTGTGTGTGTGTGTGTGTGTGTGTGTGTGTTCTGTAGGTCTTAGCAGCAGTGAGCGGTGGCAGCAGACCAAGGCTCCATGCTACAGTGTAAACTGGACAGCAGGAGATGACCAACTGGAGGTGATAAACGCTTCTACGGGGAAACGGAGAGACAGTGGAGCGCCGTCTCGACTTTGCAAGCACGCCCTGTTCACTCGCTGGTCCAGACTCTACCGCAAGGTGAGAGCATCTCCACATCCAGGAACACCAGAGTTCATCAGAGCTTGCTGTGGCAGCACATAAACTAAAATTGGAACGATACAGAGAAGATTAGCATGGCCCCTGCTCAAGGGTGGCATGCAAAATCCTGAAGCTTTCCGATGGTTAGGGAGCTGCCCCTGTGATCAGAAGCTTGTGAGTTTAAATCCCAACACTGCTAGTGGCACCAGTGAGGTACCCTTGAGCAAGGTACCCTCCCCACACACTGCTCTCCGGGCACCCCTCTTTGGTGGCTGCCCACTACTTCACTTGCTGAATGGGTTAAATACAGAGAAATAATTTCACATTGTGTGGTGTGTTCACATATGACTATAAGGGGCCACTTTACTTTATCTAGTGACACACCTGGGCAGCTGTGTGATAGTGCTGCCAGCTGTGCTCACAAGGCTCTTTATTTCTTCTTTTATTTTTCACATTCCTTTATTAACCTACGAGTATCCTCAAATCCTCCTTATAAAAAGGACTTGAGTGCTTCACTCCTGTCCAGTTATCCCAAGTAGTTCTCATTAAGAGGAAAAGACACGGGTGGTTCTTGAATCGAGTTAGAAAAAAGGCAGCAGTGTCAGGAAGCGAAAGGATTGTCCTATTGTTTGGGTTGACAAGGTAATAAGATACTCATTCCTTAATAAACCCACACAGACATGGACGTCGTAACAGACACACTCTTTAAAGCATCGCACACTCTTGCCTGCTAGAACCAACACACTTGCCTTCCTTCTGGTGACAGACGTGAAGAGATTAGCATTAAATAACCACAGTTAAAGGAGTAATTTGGCGACAAATCTGTTACACACTCGCCTCGAACTTGTCTTGAGGAATTGTTATATAATCTCCTAAGATTCGCTCTGACAGTGTGAGGCATGTAGTCAATGATGACTGGGCATAATGTTGTTTAAAAAATAACAGCTACACATTTGAAATGAGAATGAATGTGCTGTCTGACTAACTACTGCTGGGACTTAAGTGTTTCAGTGTTGATTTGTGATTTACTTAATGGCTAAGTTAATAGAATGATCATCTAAACAGAACGTGATGTTGTGCAAGTTCATTTATATTTACGGCATTTAGCAGACGCTCTTATCCAGGGCGACGTACATCAGTGCTCAAGCAGTCCATATCTGTTCTTCAACCTGTAAAGCTATACTTAAATCAACATCTGCTGTTCAACCAAGTTACTGCCAGCTATGTTACACCTAAACAACTCCCGTCAAAGAAAGGTCAGAGGTTAAGCCAAAAGTAAGCAAGGCATGGAGATAAGAGTATGTTTTTTTTGTTTATTTTTTTGAGTGAAAATGGGGTATAATGTTTTTTGTGAATTTGGCAGTTGTACTTATCCACCTGAAGGTTAGTTGGCGAATGCATTTCTTGCCTTCAAGGGTAGGGGAAGATAGTGGGTAACCTAATTTAAACTCATCACAGTATATTTTACATGAAATCACTGTAATAAATCTACAGCTTGGGCTAGAGGTAAATCAGCCATATCTTTTCCACAGCAATAAAAAATAATTCTAGTCATTTGTTAGCAGCAAATGAAATGATGGTTGCCAAAAACGAAACCTAATTGTAAGCGAGAAAGGTCATTAATTCTGCTAGTCAATTTATTCCTGACCCCCCTGCATACTGTCATCTATAAAAACTCACAAAAGGGTGTCAGATAAAAAACGTAGTAGAAGCCGTCATGATGACAGGATTACGTCTTAGTTTTTTTCATTTTTCATAGATGAGATTGTCCTACAGAGTCAGAAACTAAGCAAGGTTATTACAGAGAACTTAACAACTCAGCACAGTTTGATGCTTTAGACACTAAATTTGTAGGATATAGGGTTCCTTTAGCTACAGTATCCTCAATATCAGTGCAAAACTAAAGAAGCAGACTTCGTACACCAGCCTATGCTTGTTATGAAGGGGAAAATTGTGTACATTTGATTTCTGTGTGAGCTGAGAGATCAAGGCTTTGTACATTTCTGAACTTCACCCCAAGTACAACTAAGTACAAAGAGCTGGTTTTATTTATTTTTTTTAAAGTAGCACCAAGTTGCCATGTCGTAATGAGTTTCACTTTCGAAAAAAGAAAACAAGTAAAGCACAATCATGGAAACGTATGGAGGAGCTCCGGCTGCTCTACCAAATGGTGGCAGTTAAAGTCTAATGACAGTAGTACTGGTAATCATCTCAAAAAGCACTTGAGCGGCCTCCCATGGCAAATGCTCCATGAGCACAGTCAGAGACGCAAGAGCAGACACACTAATCTCCCAAAGAAACTTTACTTTTCTTCGCGCCTCTTCGTCTGCTGCAGCTCTTCTATCTCGCTCTCTTTGTGTGTGTGTGTGTGTGTGTGTGTATGAGCGTGCGACAAAAGAGACGCACAAAAGCTCAGAGAATGTTCAATTGCTTGTGAAATTTAAATGGGGAGATTACACAGCTGTTGAAGTTCCCTGTTTGTGCCGGCTCATTCGTTTTGTTTTGCTCTCTCACCCCCTCTCTTCCCGCTTTCCCTCTACCTCCACCTACCCTTCCTTCCTCCCTCCCTCTCCTCCTCTCCCGTCTGCAGCTGGTAGCGTGTGCTCCGGGTTCGAGGGACGTACCGTTGATGTACTGTGAGGCCAAGCAGGCGGCCGGCACCTATCAGACTGCGAAGGAGCAGTGGGTGCGGGCGCTGCAGGAGAACGGCCTGGGGACCTGGGTGAGGAAACCTCCCGAACAAGAGCAGTTTCTTCTGGCCGCATGAGACCCAGGGAGCCTGCGTCAAGTCACGTGAGACTGCATCAATTCGCGTGAGACGACGTGAGAACCCGACACTGCGTACGACCATGTGGGAACACGAGACTGCGTGAGACGACACGAGACTACGTGAAATTGCATTAGATCACGTGAGACTGCTGATCTCTTCACCCACATTCTCCACCCAGCAGTTGCCATGGCAGCCCATTACCTCTCCCTTCTCGGCCCCGACACGGACCCACTGCCGAATAACCCCAGACGTTCACTCAACCGTGGGGAGGGAAAAAACAGGGTGTTCCTCGGTTATCACTCAAACTGTCCTTCAAGCAGTTGCCACCATCCCAGCTCTTTCAGATCTGCTGTCCTGTAGAATTTAGCTCCAGCCTTGACTTGGCTCCACCACCTTTATGTCTGAAGTCACAATGGTTTGATTAGATAATGATTCTTTAGGATGCGAATTAGTGCACCAGAAAATCTCAGGCTGTGATCAAATGGATCCCTATTTGCCTTTTAGGGCTCTGTTCATGGACGTTCGTTTCTCTTAGTGGCTAAAGTAGAATTCTTAAAAATGTCACTATTATCTCCCACAGTCTGTTCCTAATTTTTAGCGAACATCACCGATCACCACATCAGCCGAATGAATACCAAAGTGCATCACATGGTCTTAGATTATGTTACAGTGGCTTCTTATCCACTGAAAGTGAAACGTATCTGACTCTCTTCACTGTCTGGTAAAAAAAACAATAGCTCTATATAGTCAGAAAGTAAACCTCTGACTGGTTGTGGAGCATGAATTTGAATAAAGGCTATGAATAAAGGCTGAGTTGTTCTTCTGCAATGATGCATATAAACGTATCCATGACAAACTTAAACACGCCCAAAGACTAAAATCTCAACTATGCATTTTGCAGATCTGTTCATTTTTGTGGCAAGAAAGCTCTGATTGGCCGAGAGCTTTGGGAGCGGGACGAGACGCAAACAATTCTTAAGCCAAATCAAATTGGTGCAAAATTAAATGGAGCAGTTTGAGGATCATCAGGCATGAAGAGAGGAATGAATATTAATTCTTACAGCCGTAAGAACCTCTCTTTTCATTTTTTGGATGTTCTGGCACAGTCTAGTTCAGGGTGTCCACATCACAGGCAAGTATGTTGAGAGACCAGCATGAACATTTGTCCATGATGACGTGACGTCTGCAGATATGCAGGTGCAGAAGTATAATTCAGCCTTTAGGCCAAAACGGCTTCCGCCTTGCTCAAGCAACTGTTGGTTTATTTGAGATTTCCAAATAAATAACTCAATTTCTTAATTTATTCTTCCATGCATTCTATAGTCACTCCCATAGAGGACAGTAACGAGTAGGGATCCTTTTCGCTCACAGTCTGATCCAATTCAATTGGATTGTCATTTTGACGATATTTTATTCTTTTATGTAATTCATAGGATACAAACATGACTGAAGAATCACAGACAGTAAAAACACTACACCACATTTTTGTGTTTTTTTAATTGTTGAGCCTGTTTATATTATTATTTTTTTTATTATTATTTTTTTTTAATAAACACAATAATCGTTCTTGAGATCAAAAAGCCGTTCTTGAAATCCATCATTATTACACGCCTGGATCAGGTGTTCGAGTGTGAAGTGGTCATGAAGGTGGATCTCCAGGGTTGTAAGGGGTTGCACAGGAGACCACGACCTTACAGAGTCCCCCTTTTTTTTTGCTCACCTGCAGCTGTCACACCAGAATAAAAGTGCGTGTGTATGTGTGTGTGTATGTGTCTGTGTGTGTGTGTGTGTGTTAACCTTCGCCAAAGTGAAAGGCAGCAGCCATCTTGTCATCACTGGCCCGTTTCCGGATGGTCGGCCCCTGTAGAGTTCTTGCACACTGTCCAATTAAAGTCCCTGTCAGAATGATGTGCCCCCCCTCCCTCTAGCTTTCTATGCTCTCTCTCCCACTTTCACATGTAAGCTTTCGTTCCCTTGTACAACCATTCTCTCTCCCTCCCTCTCTCTATAACGACTCAAGAAAAAAAGCAGGTGGGAGGGTTTGACATTGCAAAGACAGGTTAATTCAGGCCCTTTTTGTGTGCAGCACAGGGAATATAAAGAGAGCAGTGGAGGTAATAGTGACAAGGTAACATAAATGGTGCCATTAAGGCTCCCCGGGTCTCAGCAGAGCGCTCGACGTGTGCTGGGCTGGTAAAACTCGCTGCTTTAATACCTCCCTCCCTCTTCTCCTCATAGATGACATGTCGTTTTTCTGTTACTTTCTTTCTGTTCCTCTACTGTACATTTACAAAAGGAGCTCAGCAGGAGTGACAACCTGTGTTGAGGAAGAAAAAAAAAAAAAAAAAAAAAACAGGTCCCGGTGAGATTTGGAAAGAAAAGGGGCTCTGGTGAGAAAATGAAGGGCTTCATTTTTGGAATTAGACCTTGATTAGCTGGTTCATGGTTTAATTCGCCCCCCTACACCCCAATAGTATTTCATAATGGTCCGGTTTAACCTGATAAAGTTAGCATGAAGATTCCGTTTGCAGCTGTTCCACTTTAGTGGCCCTTCATGCCCACCGTAGTTTAGCACGGTAGCAGATGAGTTCAGACTAGAGATGGCGTGACACCACCTTTTTCCGATACCAATATAGAACCTGGTCCAATATTTCTTCCTGGTAGAAGCTACCAAGTTTAAAAATGAGATATTTTTAATTAAAGCACCTTGCATAAGATATAGGGGCCACACTGCACCCAACCCAACCCCAATTACAGGGGTCCTCGAGTTACAACAGTCTCGACATACAACGTTTCGAGTTTACAACGCTCACTCCCACTCAGCTTACAGCGTTAGCGCGAGGCGTTCGGACTACGTGGGCGAACTAGTTCGGTCGTGCGCGATGGAAGAATACGCAGTAACAGCGTAGAAGTGAGAGATTTTACTTTTACTTTTTCTGTGGATTAGTTGTGTTTTTATGATTTTAAGACTGTGTTAGAACAATAATTAAAGGAATGGTTTGGCAAAAATCAAATTTACAGAGTTTTTGACAGTTTTCCAGATGCAGTCAATCAGCAGAGACTTCATGGCTAATGTTGCTAACACTAGTCAACAGTCATTTAAATGTTTTTTGTTAAAACATTCTCAAAACATAATCTCAGTCTCACTCAAACTGTATCCAGCCCTTCATTACGGTGAAATAGACCTGTAGATGTGGTTTAGGACACCATATGTCTTACTGTGAGCTATGAAAATACACAAAACATCAGTTACTCACAGCCATTTTAGACCTTTTAGTTGGTTTGTAAAAACAGACCCTGTTGTCTAAAAAAGGGGGTCAGAGGGTTCAGCAACACAGTGAGGTTTTATTTAATAGCTCATAGTAAGTCATGCTGCATCCTAAACTACAGCAGCAAGTGTGCACCACTTTGGGTTGAAGGAGGTGTTTGCCGTGTGTCTATGGAAATGGTTTGACAGCTTCTAATGTGTTTAAATCTGATATTTTTCCGAACTATTCAGTTTTCCATTCCATACTTAATTCTGAGAGTCTTCTATAGATAATCTTCTGGTTAATTATTAGTAAGGTTTGGCTTATGTCTCACAGCTAGAAGCGATGAAAAGATAATCTAAAATCAGACTAAAAGATGGCATCTAAAAATCTGACCCAGCACTTTCTGCTCATATCAGCCCAACACCTATACCCAGTGTCAGATCTCTCGTTTTACCATAATATCACAACTGATTTGATGTAGTCAGTGTGTCAAATATTTAATCATCATTCTCAGAGTCCCATTCAGGAATTCCCCTTAGATGACAAAGTGTATGGTAGATATACCTATTGTGAATTTTAGTGGTCACAGCCTTAGAGCATCATCACATAGCAATTAGTGACTGGGCATTTAACATGTTTTTTTTGTTTGTTTTTCTTATATGTGTTATATTTGTTATTTTATATACAGTGTTTTGTTTTGTGTATGTCAGTCATGGGACCTACCTCACAGCAGGAGCTCTTCTTGCAAGTGTGTTCATCCAGTAAAATGGGCTTCTTGAACTAAGCTAGAAAGGTTGGTGATGTAAGCCCAACCTGATACTCAGTGTCCAAAAGTATCCAGACATCTCTTCTAATGAGTGATTTCAGCTACTTATAATATATATAGTGTGTGTATACATATATGTATGTATGTATGTATGTA
>JBBJLS010000006.1:4171725-4197471 GCA_037577275.1 Bryconaethiops microstoma | reverse complement strand
CTCTCTCTCTCTCTCTCTCTCTCTCTCTCTCTCTCTCTCTCTCTCTCCCCATCTCCCCATCTCCCCATCTCCCCCCCTTCTCTCGCCTCGCACTCTTTTCCTGTCGTTCGGCCTCTGCTTAGAGGAAGTTGTCTAATTTGAGACAGATTTCTCTCCAGTTCCTTTGAGCAAGCGAGGGAGGAAGTGAGGAAACCGGGACTATTGATTCACAAACGGCTGAGCGTCAGTCAGTCTGTCTGTCCATCCGTTTTTCTCCACTTCCTGCACCCCAAACGAATAAAACAGCTTGGAAGAGACACAAACACTCCAACCAGGGGGGTTCCCCTTTATTTGAGATCTATCCACCCATTATATTTACAGTTTCCTGTTCTTTTCTCTCTGGGTCCTCCTCTGTGGTTCATGCTCTTCAGCTGAGGCCTTTATGAGCCAAACGGTTGTGTAAAAGGAAAACATGATGGACTGTGTAAAGTGACTCCAACCTCTATAAAAGTGTTGTGGATTAGGAGGCTTGGTGACCCCCAGAAAAGCTCCTGTCATCTCAGGACCGAGGGCGAATCCTTCATCCTTTTAAGCAGTACCAGCAAAACAGGAGCCGATGTGCCGTAACAGATGTTTATTGCAGCCAAACAAGGTCAAAGTACCTGAACCAGAGTGATGACAGGTCATCATCTCGCACTCTCTCATGACATTCCTGCCTTTGATAACCACAGCCCCTCACTTGGAAGGGAGCTGTTGAACAGGAGCTCTAGATAAAACTGCTCGCTGTGGACCTCCACGCTTGAAGAGGAACAAAGAAAATCAGAATCCGAAAACTTTATTGGTCCCAGAGGAAATTACTGATGTTACGACTTTATAGACACACGGAGACATGAAGACAAGAACAATATAAAATATGAAGTCTAAATAAATCCAAAAAACTCTGCAGAAAATACTGTTTATTAATACACTTATATACACAAATACTGCGGTATTAATACTATAGATAAGTAACTTGGTTATATACAGTGTCTGTCACATGTTTGGGGACACCTAGCTTTTTAGAATGTTTCTGATAAATAATAGTGATGTAATGGTATGAACTGAAATTGTAAAACCATGGTTCGGCTGCTGCTTTCAGTAAATTTAAGATTCTTTATTCGTCACATACATAGTTGTGCAAGTACAACATGTAGTGAAATGAGCCTCCCAAGTAGAGAGGCAGGTGAGATACAATGAGGTAGAGAGGCAGGTGAGGTATAGACTCAGGTGAAGCGCGGTGAGGTAGAGAGGCAGGTGAGATACAATGAGGTATAGACTCAGGTGAGGTATAGACTCAGGTGAGGTATAGACTCAGGTGAGGTATAGACTCAGGTGAGGTGCAGTGAAGTAGAAAGGCAGGTAAGGTGCAGTGAGGTAGAGAGGCAGGTGAGGTAGAGAGGCAGGTGAGGTACAGTGAGGTAGAGAGGCAGGTGAGGTTGAGAGGCAGTTGAAGTAGAGTGTCAGGTGAAGTACAGTGAGAGAGAGGCAGGTGAGTTAGAGAGGCAGGTGAGGTACAGTGAAGTATAGAGGCAGGTGAGGTTGAGAGGCAGTTGAGGTAGAGAGGCAGGTGAAGTGCAGTGAGGTAGAGAGACAGGGGTGTTACAGTGAGGTAGAGGGGTCAGTTTGTGTTATAATGAACAGTTGTGTGTCGTGTCCTGATTAAGAGTCTGATGGTCTGAAGCAATTCCTCTTGATTCTGTGAATGGGTACGTCTCTGTGCGCCAGTTACTGATTGTTCATTCTGATCACTATTAAAATCCACTTGAGGTTAAATGTGCTCAAGCCATCGTATGAAATTCCAGACTGACCGCATTCTTTTACCCCAGTGGTGTTTAAAAAAACTCAGTTCATTACATTCACAACAGAAGGCTGGACCTCTTAAGCAGCATATTCTGGAGAGCCCAGTAAAGCCTGAGTTATAGTTGTGTGGCCCACATCATTAAGGGATTTCTACTTGTTTGCTGGTGTCTGCGCCACTCTGCATCCAAAATTATCTTACTTTTTTGCGTTGCAGTAACTTCAACATTTATAATTATTGCATGATCCACTTAGATTTAGCTGCTATTGCTGGCAAAGTAGAGGTTTGTGTTTTTATGATGATGTCATTTGTATTTGCAAAACAGCTCAGGACCTACCTTGGGGAAAACTACCAAAACCAAGCACTGAAACCTTTAAATCTCTGTGACAGAATCAGTCAGCTTTATTAGCCGGGCATGTTAATCGTCTGGTATAGAATGTGTTAAACAAGAAAAAATAAACAAGTACAGGTTGTGCCATAGAGCCGTGATGCAGAGTCCAAAGTTGTGAAAATAAAAATGAAATAAATAAATCTGGAATGTACAATTAGTGAATATAACCCTTTATTAGTCCCACAGGTGGGAAGTTTGCATTCTCACAACAGCACAATGGATAGAACAAGACAATAAGCAGCATAACCTATAGAAATAAACACTATAGAATATAACAATATAGTATAAAAAAAAATACACTATACAAAAAAATGTGTTTGTAATATATAGATCTTTACAATATACACTTTAAAGCAGTGTACAGAAAATCCAGTGTACCAATTTTGGGTTGTATATACCACTCTAAAGCTTACATTCATGGCGCCATCTTGAAGATCAAGAGTCAAAATGTGCTTTTGATAGTAGTTTGGAAAAAATCAGTATTGGCCAAAGCCTGTTTTTCATATGAACAATGATTTGATGACCATGAAGCTCAATGTACCCAGAACATGAGCCACAGCTGTTTTAATTGTAACAAGTGCTTTGCAGCTATGAAAATCAAACATTGCTCATGAAACTCAACAACCTTCTGATTAACAGTGTCAGTCACGCAAGAGAAAACTCACGAATCACACGCGTGTGATTACAGTTTTTATCTGTAAGAAGAAGCTGTAATGCACTGCTCAGTCTGTCCTGCAGAAGCTGCAGTTCCGAAGACTTGATGCCTCTCAAAGTCTGTGGTTGCGAGTCTATTTCTGCACTGCTATCACCCTGCCACAAGCGAACAGAAGAGCTTTTGTTTCTTTCCTCTGTCTTTTCTTTTCAGACGCTGCTCTCATGGAGTCTTTGACAGGGTTTGCAGGGGTCCTCTTGAATGCAAGCTTTAGACAGATGATGTGTTTTTTTTGGTTTTTTTTTAGTGCTGTGTTGGTCTCCTGCTCTTTCTCTCTCTCTGCTTTTACCCTTTTCAAAGCGACACCACATGCCAGGACTCCACAGGACAGAATGTGCTCATACACCTACTGTTATAATTGTCTTCCTCCATTATACTGTACATTCATTTCTATTTTTTTTTTCGTTCTGTTCAGTGAGGGTGATGAGGGCTTGCTGGCTAAAAGGCTTTTAAAATCAGTGAGTGTGTCTAGATGTGTGTGTATAGATGTGTGCATATATTTGAGTGTGTCTGTGTATGTGTGCCTGTTTGTGTGTCTGCCTCGATCTATTTGTCTCTGTCTGTCTCTCTGTCTGTCTGACTGACTGTCTCTCTGTCTGTCTGTGTCTCTGTCTGCCTGTCTGTGTGTGTGTCTGTGGAATCTTGGCTCTGTAATGGAACACACTCACCCTGGTGTGTCAGAGAACAATAGGAAGTTGAGGCCGGGAGAAGTGTCTGATCTGAGCAGGCCTGCAGTGTGTGGTGGTGTTTGTTGGAGGAAAGGCTGTGAAAAGTGGGGAAGTTCCACACAGCGAGAGCGCTGGACACACAAAGACGACCCGACCCGACAGAGCGTTTAGTCTCTGGCCAGGGAGATGAGCGCTCGGAGTCAGGCTTATTAGCTGTGATTGAGTGATGGCAGTGGAAAAAGTGAAGCCGAGGAGGAAGAGAGAAACAAGCATTCATGCAAGCTCTTCAATTTACGGCCTCATGAAGCAACATGGCTTCCTTCCAGAGCATCTTCAGCTCAGGAAACACAAAGGAAAGAACGCTGACGTTGTGTAAAAGCCCAGTATAATGCCCTTTTTTTCTCTTTTTGCCTTTTTCCTCTCCTTTTCTGTTAGGGGTAAATTCATGTTTGCATGTAGGGCGTGTTTTGTGTGCTTTTTTTTTTTTTTTTTTTTTTTTAAACATTTCTTGTATTGATTTCCTTTACAATTCAATTCTATTAGTCTTTTAATATACTTTAACACTGGCACTTTGATCCATTCTTTCATAAATACAAAATATCATTTAATGCTGTTTTCTTTCAACATTGCAGATGTTAATCAGACATTTACGCCACTCTAACACACTCCTCAGTAGTCATAGTCTCTCACCTCTACAACAGTGCTGTAAGTAGGACGCAGTTAATTAAGGATTGAGACGGGATTGGGCTAATTAAAGCCACCTTGGAACCTCTCTACTTTTAATTATTTACATGTGTACACTGTGTATCTAGTGTTTTACATGCTCACACCTCCTGACGAGCAGTAGTTTTGTTAATTAATGAATGTCTTTTATTTATGTATCAGTGGACAATGCATTTTAATTTCCCCAAAGGTAAACATGCCAATGCTGTCCTTTTTGTGCTCTGTTTGTATCTGTTTACATATAGGTGAACTAGTATTATAAATAACAGTGAATGATGAAACAAAAATAAAACGGCAGTTTATGTGCAGAGAAATTGTAAATCAGGGTGTTATAGAAAACTTACTGTGAAAGACATGTTTTGGACCGTGTTATCCGCAGTGTCTTAAGGTATTTGTCCTGGAAACTTTTGTGCCAGAAAGCTGGAACTTCATTTTTTTTCTATTGGCTGTCAGTTGAATACAGGAGGCTCAGTTTTATGGTTTTTGGTAACTTTTCAAGATCGGTACCAGCAGGACCTAATTGTTCGTAGTTGTCTTGGGTAACACTGGTAGCTGAACCTAAAAACAAATTAGTGAAACATCCCCAGGTAGAGTATGTTTTTGCTCATCAGTGAAAGGTTTTCTGTGTGTGTGTGTGTGTGTGTGTATGTGTGTACACACACACACACATATATATATATATATATATATATATATATATATATATACACATATATATATATACATATACACACACACAAATGGCATTTGACACAAATTTGTCTTGACATTTGTGTGAGAATGTGTAGTGTAGAACATTGCAGTAATTTGTTTCATGCCTGTCTGCGTGCCAGTTGGCCATATTGCTTGTGAATTTAACTGAATTTGACACTTTATAATGGCGATGGGTCAGCTTGTCTCTCAACCAAGTCTACTAGTCCTAGAAGTGTGAGTTACATTTGTCCCCATTTGGGTCATTTATTGTTTTTGGTTGTGCTTTAGTATGTGGGGCTTAGTGTCTAGGCACTGCTTGTTAAGAGGCCTTTCAAATGTATCTGTGGAGATGAAAGCGTTTAGCGTGACTGATACACTAACAATGTAGGCCGATAACCTAACCCACATTATGCCACACTGTACTTAGACACCAGAAACGGTGCTGCCAAATTTGGTCTGTGCTTTGTGGTCGCCACAGAGAGCTGATTATTCGAGCTTTGGCGATCATTTTTGCGCGCAAAGCACTCGCAATTGCATCTCTGCTCTCAGACTGCGCCTCTGTTTGCAGCATGTGAGAGTTCACACGCCTTGGGCCGACAAGATCCAGCACGCCTTTTAAAACTCCACATAACACTGTATACACACTGGCATATCCTCTCCCTAAACACCTGGACCATCCAAATGTCCGTTTACAACCGACGCAGGGCTTAACGTCCAATGCAAATGTCCTGGGTTAGGAGGATTCGCATTGTAAAACAATTGGTTTCGGACTGTCCGGAAGTATCAAGAATCTCATTGATTATAAGGTGTGATAAGCAAAGAACGGGCAGGAACAACAAGTGCTGAAGCTTTGTCTATTCTCTCATTTGATCTTTAACCTCTTGTGTTAAACTTTGTTTCCGTTTTTGCTGATTCATTTGTTTTTGTTTCCATTTACTCATCACTGACTAGAAAAAAGTTGTGCTTCCAGCTTACGATGATGAAGTTACTCTAGGTTTTTAAGTACGTCCTCAAGAGTTACATCAATTTCACAAAAAACGTGGCCGTGTCGAGCATGCAGTACTGTTCAACAGTCTTGGGCACCTGTGAAAATATTTAACAACTGTTTAGATGAAGTGAGTGCTTTTTTCCCCACAATATCACTAAATAAAATATCACTAAATATACTAAATACTTAGGAGTAAATACTAATAACATACAGTAAATAGCGATGTTATGTTCAGTATATCAGTGAGTTCTTGTGGAAGTCCAGTATTACTGTAGTTTCCATCAGAAACCTGGTTTGACTCAATCAGTCCTTTTATTAAAATAAATCAGGAGCTGCTGATGTGGTTTCAGAAATCTAAACAGCTGGTGGAACCGAGGAGGAATCTGGAACCGAACCTGTGTTCTCCTCACCAGCTCACACAGTATCAACTTCTTTTACAAACAAAAATAAATCTTGATACTTTCACTGCATTCTTTTTTGTATTTTTTCTGTTACTGAGTAGAAAGACACTTTATCACACGCTGAGAAAATTGGTTTCAAACAATTTGCAAAGGTGCCCAAGACTTTTTTTTTTTTACAGTACATTATGATGGTTTGCTCATGGGACAGACTCTCTGCGTGGGCTGAAGGTGCGACTTTCTGTGGAGAGAAGTAATGAGACATTGCACCTGGTCCCATAGTTCCAAAGTAGGGCTGCACAATATATCGTCTCCTAATCATTATCACAATAATCTCTGCAATACTGATATTGCAAAAGGCTGTAATATGCAACAAAAGTCTCATTTTTAACCAGTAACGGTGTTGGTGAATCGGTGCATGAATGGCTGCGGCTAAACTGTTGCGGGCAGAATAAAGAGAAATATTTAAATAATGTGCTTTTGTTACCTCACAAAAACTATGATCTGAAAATGGGCTGCTTTTGCATCTAATTTTCCACATATGGACATTATGGACAGGGGGCGAAATTATTTATTGAAATAATATTGTCAGATTTACAGACAGTGTTTACTGGGCTTATATTTTAAATCAAGAAAATATCATGAAAAGCGTCGCAATCACAATATGTAGCAGCAAAAACACAACACTGACATTTAGTTCAGGCCAAAACTTTCTCACAACTATTTTAAACTAATGTATGAGGTACTGTATTTATAACCATGCCATGTGGTCACTTTCTTTGAGCTTTTAGGAGCACTGAACTCTTCTGGACACTGGTTCCATTTTTTTTTTGTCACCAGACATCCTTGTTAAACTAAATGTGTCTGGAGCTGGGAGAACTTGCAGTATGGAGGAGTAGGTCTTGCTGCTTATGACTGTATTCGCGATAGAACAGTGCGAAAATGTATTTAATTTTCCTCCCAGTCATGGTGTTCTTGACTGGGCCGGAGCACATCACCGCCAAGTGGACATTCCTTCACAGTAACACCATTCTCATATGCCTGCCAAACCCAGCAACGTGTCGCGGGGGCCTAGATCTCCAGTGTTTTCCCACTAATCCTCCAACCCGGCCCACTTGGCCTGACCTAATGTGATGTGACAGGGCGGAATCCTTGGCATCGCTAGCGGACCCACCCTGACACTCTTTTGCATGTTCTTCTACCGCTCCCTTCTCCCAGCAAATAATATCAGTAGGTGTGGCAGTCATTCCAATGACACACACTGTGCAGGAGTGAAATCCCTGTGAATTTCACAATACTACAACTGCAAAATTAATCCACACATCTGGATTGTGGGTGTGGCTGGAGGCAAGTGTTAACAGAACTGTGCTCCTCTCTGAGAGTCAAGAAGGATTTGAACTTATGTTGAACTGAATCAACACATCAGAAAAAACAGAAAAACAACCATAGTTCACTTCTTTCTGTCCTACTCTGGCAGAAAAGAGGATCATTTCGCTATGTGCAGTGTAAAATATCACTACTGTCATGTCAATAATACTGATCTCCGTTACATACAATAACAGACTCAGTATAGAGAACAATTCTGTTACTACTAATTCACTTAACTGTAAGTTATATATTGAGTATTAATACCCCAACATTTATGTATTTAACATTGTTTATTTCATATTGACTGTTTTTCTGCAAGGTTTTATTGGGTTTATTTATAAATTCTATTGTTCTCTCTGTGTCTCTGCGTGTCTGTGTAGTCGTAACATAAGCAATTTCCTCTGGGATCAATAAAGTTTTCGGATCCCACCTCAGTTAAAGTGTGTCGGAAAAACAAAGCAGGTTGGTTTTTTTTGAGTTTGTGTATTTTGATTTTATTTTGGAGGAATTGATCAATGAGCAGAGAAGTGTTTTATCTTTACCATTGTGTGAAGATAAAACACTTATCTGCTTATTGATCACGTTTGGAGACAGAAATGCACGTCTTGGCCTCTGTGTGTGTAGACAGTGGTGAGGGGATCAGTGAACTGGGATCATCTGTAATAAAACCATGACTGGTGCCTTGCCAGTGTTGACTCATTCCTAACAGAATGCTGCTCAGGAGAAGGCACGAGCATGTTTGCTACTGTATTCAGAGAGGAAATGGGGCGGGGTGAGGAACACAGGCCTCAGAGCTCCTGACGCATGTGTTTGGACAAGTTCTCCTTCTCGCATCCTGCCTGCTGGAGCCTGTAGCAAACCACAGTCTCTTTTGGGTGCAGAGAGGAATCCCACAAGAATGGATTGAGTCTGCAGTGACTGACACCCCCTTTTGATCACCTATGTCTCAACGTAGACGTAAACATTCTTGGAGAGTCGTGTCTGGTGTGCGTTTTGTGGACATTGATTCAGTTTTAGCGTCGGGTTATGTGTCGATTTGTCTTTTTTCCAAGCACACACCCCGAGATTGAAATGCAATACAAAGCTTAGCTGAAGTCTTGAAAAGGGGGGCGATATTTGAGCTTTCCGAGAACTATGATGAGGTTTAATCCCAGTTGCCAATTGCTATGACTTCATGGTATCTGGCTACATTCGTCCTAAACACTTAGGCATGTTAGCATGCTCCTTGGTTGACTATCCCTTACATCTCCTGTTTCTTTAAGGGGTCTCTGAGGTTGGTAATATAAGTCATTCTGTAAACGTCAGACAACTCTGTCATTCCTTCCCACCACAGCCATGTGTTGGGCCGTTTTGTTCAGAAGCACGAGCTAATTAACTATGTCTAAAGTATGCTTTGTGTTTAAGGTGCTGTGCTAAGATGTGTGCACATGCTAGTGCACATTCCTAACGACGCTGCCACTAATTACGTTGTCCCACTTCTAACCGTGCAGCCTCTGTTAATGCAACATGATACTTGCAGATGTTGCAATTCTGCTCCGAACCTGAGCATAAGGGTGCACCGTAGAATGCTTTTGAAGATTACTTTGATGTTCCTTCCTTTAAAGCATAGTGGCAGGCTGTGATTTCATTTAGAGTAGAAAATTGGGTCCTAATGCATTCCCACTGTGCATAGTTCTATTTCTAATTACGTCCAACCATTGGCTTAGGTTCACAGCTGGTAATATGAACCTGCCTAATGATGCTGTCTGCTTGAAAAACTTTCATGCATCTTAAAGACCCAAACATGAATTTCTGCAACAGCCCCATTACTGCCCCAGAAAGATCTCCAAATTTACTTGCTGACCAGTGTCCGTTTTTAGTGTTTCAGTAGAGGAAGCACTTGATGATCATAATAAATTGCTTTCTTTTACCTTCTGTAGTGCAGATCAAGGTCACAAACAGTCCAACCCAAGTTGGATGTTTTTTTTTAAATGGGTGTGTGGGGTGCTGTAAGAAATGTCATTTTATTTGTGTAAACCAACCATGCTTTAAAATTAATAAGTAAGTCTCTCCACACAGTTCCCCTTTATGAACTGCTCTCCTTTTAAGCAAAAAATTCTCTCCTATAAGAAGCTTATATGTGTACTATGAACCTCAAACATTAAAGCATTTAGAATAACGAAGTAATTTAGCACCAGTGTTAATGATATAAATGACACAACCTAGTTTGCTTGATACACATGAAACTGTTCATTTAAATGTTCAGACTTGTTTTATGTAAAATTACTGGTGTGACAGAAATGCGTAAATTGAGTTACTCTGTCATTTATTTTTGTTCCATAAAACATAATCTTATGTCCAGTATACACTGTACAATTTTGCACTATTCCCAGATAAAATATATGACCATTGTGAAACAATTGTGATTTTTTTTTTTTTTTTGGGGGGGGTCGTGGCTCCTAAACGGTGGTCCTATGTCGTACGATGAGAGATGAACAAAGACAGCCATTATCACAGAGACCAAAGACAGCAAAAGACAGACTATGTAAAAAATTTATGCCGACCCTCTCAGTGTGTCTGCTGCTACAACCTACATCTACTGACCAACCAATCAAAACGCAGCATAAAATCACGTATTTATCATGACAGTGTGATTTGTAGTGGTCTTATAAGATTGCTAAAATTGCACAGTCTGTAAAAAGCATAAGATGGGAAAGAGTAACGGATGTATGTGTGTGTCTGCAGGGATCGGGAAGGTGAAGCGGAAAACAGGGATGAGGGAAACGGCTTCGAGTGCGGAGGCGGACTATTACGCCGACAATGGTGAGCGGCTGTACGACTTGAACCTGCCGGCGCTAGTAAAGTTCAACTACACGGCCGAGCGGGAGGATGAGCTCTCCCTGGTTAAGGGCACCAGGGTCATCGTCATGGAGAAGTGCAGCGACGGCTGGTGGAGAGGCAGCTACAGTGGCCGCTCAGGCTGGTTCCCCTCCAACTACGTGACCGAGGACGCCGACGGCTCGGCCAGTGGAGACATGGGCTTGTCCGAGAAGCTGGCGGCCGTAGTTCACAGCGCCAATGGTAATAGGGTACTACACACGGTCCAGGCACTCTACCCCTTCAGCTCGGGCAACGACGAGGAGTTGAACTTCGAGAAGGGCGAGGTGATGGATGTTCTGGAGAAGCCTGAAAACGACCCGGAGTGGTGGAAGTGCCGTAAAGCTGACGGGCAGGTAGGCCTAGTGCCAAAGAACTACGTGACCGTGCTGCAAGAGTCCCAAAACTCTGGCAACATGGCTGGACCGCCCACGCCTGACTGTGATTACATCGAGCCCTCGATGAGTGGACGCTTCGCTGGCAAGGAATGGTACTACGGCAAGGTGACCCGCCACCAGGCAGAGGTGGCCCTCAACCAGAGAGGCACAGAGGGAGACTTCCTCATCAGAGACAGCGAGTCCTCGGTGAGTGGCTGTATGAAACATCTCAGTTTTGATAAACTATAGGCAAGATCTCAGAAGAGCCATGGGAAGGTTGATGAAGCAGTAATGAGGTTGGTTAGCTTGGATTAAAAGATGTGGATTGTGTCTTTGTGGATGTGCCGATCTGTTCTGCCGTTTAAGTATCAAAGCCTAGCAAGGCATATTTCAGTATTGACTATATTAAGCTTGATTATCTCTTAATGCTGTTTTATCCCACATCACTTTATTAACAACACTGTTGTAGTGGAGACACAAACATATTTTGAAATATTGTGAAAATATCTGTAATTCCAGTGTTTGAGCTGTGCTGAAATTATTTTCCAAATCTCTTCATGATGTTTTATCCCACCGTGCTCTGTTTACAACACTGTTGTAATGGAGTCATAAATGTGTTGTGAAATATTGTGGAAAAAAGCTTTTTTCTGTTTTTAATCGTAAAATGAAAACTGTTCAACATCCACTTGTGATATCTACAATTACAGTGTTTCAACTGTGCTGAAGTTTGGCACTTTTGGTCAAAATAGTTATTTTCTACAGATAAAACTGGGAGTACCTAGCTAATACACACTTAACCAGTTAACAGTAACAGGATTCAAAGCCCAAAAAAAAGAATACTTTGATATGTTAGATAAACATGAAATAGAAAATCATAATGGTTTCTACAAAGTAGACCTGAGATATTAAAACAAGGCACACTATGCACATACAAAAATTGGTTTAATTGTACCGTTTTAAAGTCTAGAATGTTATCCAAGTTTTGAGTTTGAGTTTGTCCTCATCCTGCCATGTGTTTGTCTCCATATAGCCCAATGATTTCTCCATATCACTGAAGGCCCAGACCAAAAACAAGCATTTCAAAGTGCAGTTGAAGGACAACCTGTACTGCATCGGACAGCGCAAGTTCGGCTCCATGGAGGAGCTGGTGGAACACTACAAAAAGGCGCCCATCTTCACCAGTGAGCAGGGCGACAAACTTTACTTGATCAAGGCCCTGGCCGCCTCCTGATCCGGACCACGACCTGTTCAGGAGATCTAGAACCACATGACAGAACTGAAAGACTTGGAGAATAAAGCATTCCGGCAGTAGAGAGAGAGAGAGAAAGGCGGGGAGAAATAGTCTACGGACTCCCACATTCACGCTCAGAGATGGTTTCATGGTCGGACACTTACACGTATCAAAATACGATTATGTATAGGGGATAGGTGATGTATTTTGATGTCGACATGTATTAGAATTACATCTAGGTTTTCTTTTGTTGCTATATATCCTTTTTTTTTATTTTAACAGTTTCTTTTAGCACTCGTGTCCTTTAACTACAGACTACGCCGCCATTTGGAACTTGGATCATCTAGAAATCTCAGAACATATGTCGCACATTTCCAGAGCTTAAGTAAGAAAGCAGTGAGCTAATTTAACTTGATATATTTATAGGGATCCAAAATGACTCAAAATATAAGTGAGTGACCAAAGCCTGTTACTCGCTGGCTGTATCAATCTAGCTTAGGGCTGAATGTTTACAGATCATTTGAGAAGAAACCTCCGCTTTGATAGTTCAGCAGGATGTAGAGGCTGCATGCTTCCTGCTCACATGTCATGTTATTTCACGAGGGAGGAGGGCGGGGGGGTCACTTTATATTCAAAATGTTGGTTCCTCTTACAGTGATTGCTTGTTTCACCCAACTGTATCTTTAACCTTTATTTTCTCATTGGAAACAGTGAGGCAGATCAGGTGTGGGTGCTTCTGTGGCTCTGCATTTGTGTTTATTTCTCTTTAGTGTGGCGGATCCTCTGCCATGTCAGTGGTGGGTCCTACAGCACCTTGTTGTGGAGATTATTAAGTGTGTGTTGGTGGATTCAAACGTCATTTCAGAGTGATCTGCCAGTGGGTGTGTGAGAATTCCTTGTCTTGCTCTCATCTAGAAGGTCTGACTATTCTCAGAGTCAGGGGAACAGGTGTTTGTATCGTAACTGTTGTCAGTGAAGTGTGTTGCTT
This sequence comes from Bryconaethiops microstoma, assembly GCA_037577275.1. Lineage (NCBI taxonomy): Eukaryota > Metazoa > Chordata > Actinopteri > Characiformes > Alestidae > Bryconaethiops > Bryconaethiops microstoma. The sequence continues at coordinate 4,184,262 of JBBJLS010000006.1, read as the reverse complement.
TGAGGCTTCGCCAGGTGTTTTGTGCGAGTCACTGCATTTTGCTCATTGCATATTGTGGGCTGCCGGGTAAACGGGGTCAGGACGGGGGCTCTGTGGTGGAAGCTGACAGGGTGGAGCAGGACTGAGTGTTAGTCAGTGTTCAGAATCGTAGTGGAAATGTGGTCAAAGGAAGGAACCCAGGTGGGCCAGCTGATTGCGATATGTGGCACGGATGCTGGTTCCTGTTATTTTTCGGCGGTGTTGATAAACTGCTCGAGGATGTTGATGTTCCGGCGAGCGGCTGACGCAGATATGTAAAACCCACAGCAGATAAGAGGACGTTCGTGAAGAGGAAGGTGGACAGGGCAGCAGTTGAGGGCTGCCGGGGATCGGCCTGGGGAACATCACCCCCTCGCTGATTACTTTCCCAGCTGTGGGGAGTTGGACCAGTGTAAGAGTGAGGAATGGGGATTTTTGGGGAGTGTATGGAAAAAGTGCTTACACACACACACACACACACACACACACACACACACACACACACACACACACACACACACTGTGTAAGTCAAGGGTGACTTGTGAGTTTTACAGTGAAATTCAGTCTGGAATATCTATCTAAAAAAGAAGGCATGCAGCTCTAGATGTGGAAAGAAGCTGATAGTGTGTAAGCGTATGATGTGGATTATATGGTTGTCAGCTTCTGATTTAGTTTGCATTCTGGCCCGTCAGTCTATTCTTAAAAAAGACAAATAAAAAAAAAAAAAGAAATAAGTGCCTTCATTGCTGCTGCTCCTACCAAAGGTTTAGTGTTGTAGTGTCTACTCTCCTGGCTAACCACACCTTTTTTTTTTTTTGTCATTTGAGTATTGCTTTGCATGTGCGTAATCAGTCTCTGATGTGATTTTTCGGCAGCAGGATCATGTCCGGCTCCTGCCTGCTTCCCTGTGGAAACTGATCTTACTGTTAAGTCCCTTGTTGGTTTACGTTGATTCACAGTGTTGATATGATTCTGAAAATTGGACACTCATTTGTATAGCCTAGTATAAAGTGACCTTACTCTACAGCTGTATCACTCATCACGGTTAGCTGTTATTCTGTGTTGGATCGCCTGCATTTAGGACAGCCTGACTGTACAGTTTGTCACGTAGGCCATCCGAGGTTTCATTTGTAAAGAGGGGGGGGTGGGGGTCGTTAGTTAAGCACTCTACTTTGCAACTGGTCTTATGTTTTATAGTTTTGAATGAGCTGCTTCTCTGTCGTTTGCATTTACAGGCATTTTTATTGGGACCGTATCAGCTTAGATCTTCTTAATTAACCTTTTGTGAACTGGAGTGAGAAGATATTTAACAGTGTAGTTGTTTGCCAGAGTTTATTTTCTTTAATGTACACTCCCACCCCTCCCCCACATTTCTCTGAAATGTCCACATGTACATCCAACGTAGCCTTGTAAGGTAAAGCCATGGCTGTGTTGCTGTGAATAAGGACATTGTAAAGCATCTTCTAGCTCGTTTCAGGATGTACAGCAAGCGCAGCTGGCTTGTGTATTCAGTCTCATCTTCACTGCCTGCTTTCCCAGTTTGTCTGACAGCCACTGGGATGGTGAGTGCATGTGCTTTAACCTGCCCCCACCGATCCAGTACTGTTCCTCACTGTAAGCGTGCTGATCTAGCTTCGGTTTTTGGCCTTCAATGGTGCTCATATTTAACAAACACAGTCGTACAAAAAAGTGTGAATACCCATGTTTTAATGGTTTTCTATGAGAAAGTACATTTAACACATTATCAACTGGGAACAAACTTGTGACTTATGTTTGTTTTTTTTTTTTGCACATTTTAATGACTAGTGTTCAATTTGTTTAGCTTTAACATTAAAAAGATTGTATTCTTCCCTATATGTTACATTTACAAAAAAAAAAAAAAGTGTGCATTAAAATGTGCAGAAGAATGTTCTCTGTAGAAGATATGTACCTATTTTCAATTAGAAAAATCAAAAATGAACATTACCAGGAGTGGCCAAACTATATTCCCATGTGCCCCACGCACCCTCACCCCCCAGCTGCTCTAGAAATAATGTAATGATTTCGATGGTGATGACTGGCCAGGCTCAAGCATAAAAGACCAGCCTTTATCATAGAATTTCTAACCTGAAGCATTTTAGAGAGATTAATTATTACTGACCCTGGACCTGTGTTGAGGGAAAATGTGTTCATGCTCTGTCAAACAGAGGAGATACTGAGGAAATATGGGCCAGATGATGCTGTGAAAATGACTGTACTTATATGCTCACTATCTTATCTAATAGAAGTTTATTAGACTGTTCAAAGGAAGTAATAAAGTACATAAATCAACACTGTCTTCTTTGTGTCATCATGAGAAAATACACAGGTGGGGATTCAGTTTTGGTTGAGTAAGTAATCAGAATTTTGAGGTTTCAAATCTGAGTACACACAAATCATGACTACATGATCACTTGTGTGATTGATTATCTTTTGGGTCAATAACATCCTCTCTTGCACTGATTAACCCCAACATTAAAACCACTCACTAACCATGAATAACTCCTATATCTCATTACAGTGGCACGTCAATGAGTAGCATATATTAGACAATAAATAAACAGTTGGTTCTTGAAATTGCCAGGTCTTGAAAGGTGACCATTTTTGTCTTATGTGGCCACAGCACAGCACAGTGTGAACTGTTTAATCCATTCACCCAAGTGAAGCAACAGGCAGCCAGGAACACAAGGAGCTATGTGCAGGGATGGTACCTTGCTCAAGGGTACCTCAGTGGTGCCATTAGCAGTCCTGGGATTCAAACCATGACTTTCTGATCACAGGACGAACGCCCTAACCACCAGACGCCCCTGCTGATATTGGAAGCAGTAAAAATGACTAAGAATCTGAGTGACTTTGACAAGTTGCAGATTGGGAAGAGCAGACGTCTGGATCAGATTATCTTCAAAACAGTAGTGGGTTTCCCAGAATGCAGTGGTGAGTGTCAACCAAAAGAAGGACAGCCTGTGAACCGGTAACAGGGTCGTGGGCATCCAAGGCTGAAGCATGTGGAGAGAAAAGACTGGCAAGAGCTACTGTTGCTTAAATTGCTGAAAAAGTTCACGCTGGCTATGAAAGAAATGTGCCAGAACGCACAGCGCATCACAGCTTGAGGTGTTTGAGGCTGCAGAACCTCAGAGCTGGATCATGGAGCAATAGAAGAATATCTTGTCAGATGAACTACTTTCTCTTCTACATCATGGGCACTGCCAGGTGTATGTGTGTCACTTGAGTAAGAGATGCACCAGAATGCATTATGGGAGGAAGGTGGAGGCAGTGTGATGCTCTGGAGGGAGTCCTGGGTCCTACATTCATGTTGTTACTTTGACGCCACCTACCTAAATGCTGTTGCAGACCAAGTTCACCCCTTCATGGTGACGGTGTTCCCTAATGGCAGTGTCCCCTTTCAGCAGGATGATGCCCCCCACACCGTAAACACTGTTCAGGACCAGTTTGAGGAACATTGGAATAGAGTTCAAGGTGTTGACTTGGCCTCCAGATTCTCCGGATCTCATTCTGACTATGCTGGAAAAACTAGTCCAATCCTTGGAGGCCCCAACTCACAACTCGAAGGACCTACTATTAACATCTTGGCGCCAAATACCACAGCACACCTTCAGAGGTCTCGTGGAGTCCTTGTCTTGGGTGAGAGCTGTTTAGGACCTACACAATATGAGGTGCCTTTAATGTCATAGTGGATCAGTGTATCTTCTCATTGAAAGTCCTTCTGCGATTGAGTTGATCTAATGTGTGGACCATCTGATTGCTCTCTTCAGTCATCTTTCCTACACACACACAATTGGGTTTATTAGGCCTGTTTACATACGTTATACGCAACATCTTGCAAAGTAATTCTTGACCTGACAGACAGATGAAACAGCTTGTTATGTTAGAGAATTACTATTGACTTTTAAAAAGATGGCCAAACCTGTTCTAGATAGAAATCTTTCTAAAGTAGACTGGTGCTTAATTAGGTTATCCAGGTTGAAGACAGTTTTGTGTAGTAAGAGTGACATGAGTCATACACCCTTTTGGCCAATGAAACTCAACACAATACAAGACAATAACTATATATATCACGGTATATATTTTAATAGAGCAGCGCTCTATGTCTCGGCTGGTTTTTGCGGGGGTCAGGCGTTCAATTACTTTTGTCCGTATTACACCAACAGGGACTTTAGTTACACTGCATTCAGATACACAGGTTTTCACATGGAGTTGGTCTGTCTTTGCAGCTGCTATAATGGTTCCGCTCCCCATGCTCTGGACTCTGAGGGGAACTTATTTTTCTATAACAAATTAGATTAAATGTGAATGCCCTGGCACTGGCAAATAGCTTTGGTTTTTATATTTGATTAGATTACGTTAATGTTTGAGATTTACGAGAAATACCTGAACTGCAGCTGAGTAACTGTGTTAAAGGGAAAACTTCTGTTAAACACTGCTGTCGCTGCCAAACTGTGATGTCTGGTCAGACTGGGTCAGAACATCTCCAGAGCAGCAGATCCTGTGGGGGATTCCTGGTCAGACTGGGTCAGAACATCTCCAGAGCAGCAGGTTCTTACTGCAGGGGCAACGCCCTAACCACTAGGACATCCACTAATGATCATTTTAAATGTTATATTTCAAATAATAAAGCGTTTTATGCTTTATGTTCTTATTAGTGCATATTTTTTATTTCTGATTTCATTTGTTGTGTTTATAGTTTGACATTTGCAATACTATAAGTATTTAATATTTTAATGCAATGAAAATGCTAAGAAGTTTTTAGTCCCTTTTTTTAATGAGTAGTGAAAGCAGGGAATTCTCATGACGGAACGATCTCTCGGGAATCCGTTTCCACACGTCTTTGAGACAAACCTAGACTAAGTGAGAACTTTAACCTGGTCCGGACCAGACTTGTTCTCCTGTCTAAGTTGCCATGGAAACACAGCGGGGATTCATTTAAAGTGCTTTGATGGAACGGAACTACCACTTAAATGAGTGAGATTTTTCGAAGTAAGCCAGACTTTCCCTTAATCCAGTTTTGTGGAATACCACCCTGGAGTCGACCTGGACCAGGGTTGAGACAATTGGACTTCGTGGTAGGCCACTACTACTTCAGTCCAAACACTTCTAACAAAATAATTTTAATTATAGCTTTGACTATAGTTTTAATAATATATATATATATATTAGGGCTGGGCACGTTAACACATTTTTTAATTCAAAGTTCATTGCTTTTTTGTGTTTTTGCGCTTGTGGGTGTGCAGGACAGAGCTTTATGTCTTGGCTGGTTTTCGTGGGGTTCAGGCGTCCCATTACTTTTGTCTATATTTATATGGACAAAAGTAATGGGACGGCTGACCATTACACCAACAGGGACTTTAATAACACTGCATTTAGATACATAGACTTCAATATGGAGTTGGTCACCATTGCAGCTTCTATAATGGTTCTGTCCCCCATGTTCCAGAAATATTCACCCAACATCGGTACCTCCTGTTTGTGGCTGAACATGATCAATTCCTCACAGCAATGTTACAACCACAGTGTAAAGTCCTCCCAGAAGAGTACAGCAGCAAAGAATATTTCCCATATTCTTGATTTCAGAAGAAACTTCTGTCTAATAACTGTCTAAAATTATGTCAAAAAAATTCTTATGATGGACAATACAAATGGCCACAAGTCATTCCACCAACAGGGACCTTAATGACACTGCATTCAGATACATACACTTTAATATGCAGCTACTATACTGCTCTGGACTCTGAGGGTAGATTGTTTTTCTATAACAAACTTGATAAAACATGAATGCCCTGCAGTGGCAAATAGCTTTGGTTTTATATTTGATTTGATTACATTAATGTTTATGTTGAGATTTACAAAAAATATTTGAACTGTAACTGTGTAACTGTGTTAAAAGGAACATTGCTGTTAAAAAGATCCATATTTGTTTAAAGTGTTTGCAAACAATGTTATTGCACTTTTTTTTTCATATAGCAGCACTTTAAAATAAGACTACTTTTGAAGTAATAATTTAATTTTGCATATAACAATGTGATTAATTGCAATTAAAAATTTTAAGCGTTGTCCATTAATATATATATATACACACACTTTTGATATTTTGTCATTTCCTTTAAAATGATGTTTTAAAGAACTATTTTTATTTCGAAATCAGGAGAAATATTGTCAGCAGTTCCTGAAAACTAAGGCAAAGCTGTTCAGTTCAATACTTGCACCTATAAAAGATGAAACCTTGACAAAAAAATCAGTACATTATAATTTTATTCACTTTTGTTCACTATTCCTAAAATAATGAACAATACATCTAAAAACACATTTTGTCAAACAATACATCCCAACTGTAGTGTAAAAAAACTACTAATTTTTCCATTAGACAGTATATGAAAGATATATTTAATTTTGTTCATATATATAGAGAGACGTATGACCTTTAATGTGTAGGATGACCTCAGATAAAGTCTGCCATCTACAGGAACCCATGACACACACGGCCTGAGAAAAAGGTACATATTTTACTTTCTCAGGCTCCTTTATTGTGGAAAAGTGAGAATGACTTTCAAACATGATTGACCGAGAGTCACTCAACTGCTCCCCCTAGTGGCCAATTTAAAAAAAATTAAGTGTTCCCAAAAAAAACTGATTTCTTTGCATATACTGGTGCTAAATAAAGTGGTGCTGGAAGAGAAATATGGGTATGATAATGTGATAAATTCAAATTCTGATGGAAGAGGAACGAGGGAGCAGCATGTTGAAGTCTGTCATCTGATGACTCCTTCAGTCTTTTTGTATCTAAAGTGTAAGAAGATGCCAGTGGTTCTATTAAAGCTCCATCATTGGTATCTGCTGGACATCTCCTGAAACATCTCCTGAAACATCTCCTGAAACATCTCCTGAAACATCTCCTGATCAGACCAGAGCTGAAGAGCCAGCAGAAGAACCTCAAACACACTTAGCTTAGTCCTACACTACCCCTTCAAACCAAAACCTGTATCAAAACTGAAAGCTGAAGGTTCTGTGGACCTGTTTAAACCAACAGTGCAGTTAAAATGTGCACAATTCCACTTTATTCCAAAACTATCCATTTTCACAGATTACCAGGACTGATTCTTGCTATAAGCAGCTGCTCAGACCCCCAGGCCACTAGAGGGTGCTCTGTCTGTCATTTTCTTATTATTTGACATTTTTTTTAGGTTAAATATTAAATTTCTTACAATTAATGCATTATTTTCTCTAAATGGGCATTAGTTATGCCTGATCAGAATAAACCAAGTTTCAATGTAAGACCAATAATAAAATGAACATATCTTGGCTTTGTTGGTGTATAAGGAGAAAATTGCAAAAATCCTTTAATTCTATTAACCCTTCATATAATGACATTTAATAGTACACTTCAAAAAATGAAATCTTAACAAGCCAGAAAATTCTAAGATGTCATTTTATGTCATTTTCTTTTTATTTGACATGTTTGAGTTCATTTGTATAAACTAATTTTTGTCTCTAAAATGGCATTTATTATACGTGATCAGAATTTTAAAAAAGTATAAATCAAAATAAATGTCTCAATTGTAAGGTCACCAAATGAACATACCTTGGCTGAGTTGGTGTAAAGGAGTAATTTGTGAAAAATTTTATTATATTAACCATTCAAATACTGACATTTTAACGGTACACTGCAAAAAAAAAGATTCTTTAAATATCCAGAAAATCACAAAAAGAATAGATTTTACGAACTGACCGGACAATGTGAGATAAATATTCAAATTTTTAGATATTTTCTTGTTTTAAAAAGCTAAACAGGTGAAATTTTCTCGTAATATTAGCATAATGTTGCTTGATTTTAGTACCTCATCATACAGCTGCAGATCTTTCAGTGTTTCTCATTATACAGTACTGAGCAAAAGTCTTAGGCACCTGCAAAAACAATATAAAAACTGTTTAGATGAGTAATGCGTTCTTTTTTCACTTTAATATACTAAATATACTAAAAAGAATAAATACAAATAGTATACAGTAAACGGTGATGTCATGTTCAGTATATCAGTGTGTGGAGGTCCAGTTTTACTGTAGTTTCCATCTGAAACCTGACTTGACTAAATCAGGAGCTGCTGATGGAGTCTCACAAATCCAAACAATGGCTGGAGGAACCGAGGAGGAATCTGGAACCGAACCTGTGTTCTCCTCACCAGCTTACACAACATTGACTACTTTCTTGTTTGTATTTATTCTAATGTTCACTTTTATGAGCAGAAAGACATTTTATCACATGCTGAGAAAAATGGTTTTAAACTATTTGCAAAGGTGCCCAAGACTTTTGCACAGTACTGTATTTCTGTGGAATTTCTGATCGTACCTAGCAGGGAACAGAAGCCACCCAACACAGCCCTCTCAGTATCTCCAGTTTAATTTAAGAGCAAGTTCACCCACTTCTCAAACTCCAGAGCTTTTCTGGACTCGGGCGTGATCTAGTACATTAAAAAAAAAAATCCTCGTCAGGCTTGGATTCACCTCTGGTCTGGCGTTAACGACGACTGGAATTACTTTAACTGAATGTAGCTGTGGTTATAAACTCTCCACTTAATACTAAACACACACCAGTGGACATGAACCCTGGTGAAAAGCAGTCATGTCAAACAACGAGAATGTTTGAGATTTTTTAGATATCAGATATTTCACTGCTTTGTTAGTGTCCAACTGCTTCATAGCACCGCTTATGAACAGACGAAGGCTAAGTGTAACACACCAATCAGCGGCGTTTAGAGCGGGATTTGCAAAGCGCAGAAGCCAGGATTGTGAGAATGATTCACATACGATTAACAGTTCAAGCCTCAATCAATCAATCAATCAATCAATCAATCAGTCAATCAATCAATCAGTCAATCAATCAATCAATCAATCAGTCAATCAATCAATCAGTCAATCAGTCAATCAGTCAATCAGTCAGCTACAGATGAGAGGGCAGTCGGCTCCTCAGAAGTAGAGCCTGTCAGAAATGGCTGCTGGGAGATGGGTCATGACCTGCATGCGAATCCACCAGTGAGGCTCCATGGGGTTGTAGCGGGTGTACGGCCGTTTGGACGTGATGGCGTCTGTGATGGCGTCCAACACCGGCGTGACGTCTCGCTGGCCGCTGTTGCAGTAGGAGCGCATGAGCGCCATGTACTGCTCGAAGTGGGCCTTGCCGTAGTCCTCCTGCACGTCAGGGGGCGCCTCTTTCCACAGCTTCTCCGCCGTGGTGGCCACGATGTCGCGGGTCAGGATTCCTGTGGCCACGATGAAGTTTCCCGGCTCGATGACCGACACTTTGACGCCCCAGGACTTCATCTCGTACCGGAGGCAGTCAGAGAAGGCCTCCACTCCATATTTGGAGATGCAGTACGGAGAGCGCAGGGCGTTTCCCATCCTGCCGTACATGCTGGCGATGTTCACCACGCGGCCTGGAAAACAACAAGATCATAGGGAAGATCAAGCTCAGCCTGTCAAACGTTAGATAGGTTTATTGTAATTTTAACAATATAGTCCATTCAAGTCAAGTCAAGTCATTGTCATCCCAGCCATATATATTATTCACAGAGTGAGACTACATATACAGTATATACAAATAATACCCTAGAATAAAGACAAGGAGAGAAGAATATACGTGGAAAGAAACCATGTTCATTGCAGAGATACTGCTACAGCTTCACTGTTAGTAGGAGCGAGTTTACCTATATTATAAGACTCTTTGGATAAAAGCATCTGCCAAATGAATGAAACGTAATGTACTGAAAATGTCCTGCTGCGATAAACTGCGGCAGTTAATTCACAGTGTTTATTATCAGTGTACAGTACTGTGCAAAAGTCTTAGGCACCTGCAAAAACAACATTTTTAATGTTATTTTTTCATATTAATATCACTAAAAATGCAAAAGTGCATTGTGGTGGGGCAGTTGGTGGCCTGGTGGTGACTGGAAGGTCATGGGTTTAAATCCTAGGACTGCCAGTGGCACCACTTGAGCAAGGTACCATCCCTACACACTGCTCCCCAATGCTTCACTTGGCGAATGGATTAAATGCAGAGAAAGAATTTCACACTGTGCTGTGGTGTGTTCATGCAAAAAAAATGGCCAATTTACACTTTACAAATAAAACCAAAAATAAGACATACAAATAACATACAGTAAATAGTGATTTTATGTTCAGTGTATCAATATGTTCGCTGTGGAAGCTCAGGACCACATAGTAACACAGGAACAAAAACAGAAATATCACAAGACTATATAAGTGCAGGACAGGACAACACAGAGTGCAAAAAGACAAGAGCAACAAAACAACAGGACAAGACAACATTTAGTGCAGCTGACATTTGAATGAATAAAGAGACTCAGAGACACTTCGATTTTCAATGTTGTTGATGAAGAACAAGAGTAATGAACACTTCATTGCTTTTCTGGGGTACGGCTCGAGAGTGCATGAAAAAAATCAATCAATAGAAAATAAGATGAGCTCCTGATGCTGGACATCAAAAATAGGCCCCATTGAGGTCCTACCATGATGGGCCCTAAACTATAATCGGACATCTTTCTGAACACAGACCACTGGACATGAATCCGAATCAGAATCGGAAAACTTTGTTGATCGCTGAGGAAAGTGCTTATATTATGACTGTAATAGAGAAATAAATTACAGCTGAAGTTTTTTACTAGTGAACACAAACAGTGGTTTGGAGTTAATGAACACTGGTAAAAAGCCATAATTTCTTTATTACATCAAGCAAGACTTAATGAGAACGTTTGAGATTTTTCATCACAGTTATGAAACACATCAGACATTTCACTGGTTTGTTAGTGTCTATCTGATTTGTAGCACCATTTATGAACATTTGAAGGCTACGGGTAATTTCCTGATGATCTTCTAAAAAATGGTTAAACTGGTGGAGTATAATCCAGTTAGGGGGGCAAACTGAATATAAGACTTAAAAACCCAAAGTTCTTAACAAGATGCGAGTCATAAATCTCTGTCCAACCCTTTACTATCATGAAGTGAAAGATTAACAGAAACCATGAGAATTTCACACCGGAGCTTCACTGCAAAAGCGAAATCTTAACAAGCCAGAAGATCTTGTTTTGCTTTTTTTATCCCCTTAAAGGAACAGTGCAAAAACAATATACACAATTCCCCCCTTACTCCAAATATTGTCCATTTTTACAGCAATTCAGGACTGATTATTTTCTATAAGTGTCCCATGAATGTCATTTTCTTTTTATTTGACATGTTTGAGTTAAATATTACATTTCTTGGATATACTACTGTTTTATTGTCTCTAAATGGGCATTTATTATACCTGATCAGAATAAACCAAGTCTTGAATGTTAGACCAATAATAAGATCACCAAATGAACATTTCTTTGGTGAGTTGGTGTTAAGGGGAGAAATCTTTTAATTTTATTGACCCTTCATATGCTGGCATTTAACAGTACACTGCAAATACTGATCAGTAGATCGTTTTTGCTTGATTCTAGTGTGTCTTGTTTTGTTTTTATTTTATTTTGAAATGACTTTTTTCAGTGTTCAGATATTGTTTCCTCCATTTGGTGGCAGTTTGATCAGATTAAGTTTGCTACATAGATTAGAAAACATATCTGATGCTCACTAGCTTCTCAAAACTGCAATAATTTCCTGACTGTATTTAACCCAGTGTGCATTATCAGTGTGCATTATGTATTCTTATCGGTTTAAGTTCGTATTTTCACAAAGTGTAGCAGCGGGCAGCCAGGAACCCAGTGCCCGGGGAGCTGAGTGTGTTGCTCAAGGGAACCTCAGTGGTGCCACTAGCAGTCTTGGCATTCAAACACATGACTTTCTGATCGCAGGGCGAAATCCCTAACCACTAGGCCACCAGCTGCCCTGGATATTACCTTCACCCTAGTGGTCTGAAAATGGTCACTTTGCCACTCATTTACATTCCGAAAGTCTAATTACATAAACACATAATTAATTACATATAGCATAATAATGTAATTTATAATCAGTGTGCATTATGCATTCTTATCGGTTTAAGTTTGTATTTTCCCCGTTTCTGGCAAATATATAGAGGATGAATTACTTTTTTCAAACAGAACATAATAAATTCATAGAATTTAAATTATAGTAAAATATTTCCTCTTCTGCTCGACTTTGCCATGTTTTATATCTGCACTTTTGATAGGATTTCTCTACTGGTTTTAGTGAAGAATAATTAATATAAAACACCATCATGCTTTGATAACTGAGATGTCTAAGGGTTATAGAATATTCCATGAATTTTTCAGAATGTCTGCATTATTAAATAGTTGAGATACAGTGGCTTAATTGGAAATGGCTCACTGTAGACAAACTTAATGACTTGTGATGCCTACAATGCAATTACAGAGATTATATTAATCATTCAAAATGACCAGTGGACCTTCTGATCCGCTGAGATGTCAGGTAAATAATGGTAATATAATGACAATTCAACTTCATCGTATATATACATA
>JBBJLS010000006.1:4145278-4155712 GCA_037577275.1 Bryconaethiops microstoma | reverse complement strand
ACACACACACACACACACACACACACACACACACACACACACACACACACACACACACACACACACACACAGGAAACGCTAAGACAGGAGCCTGCAGGAGCAACAGGAGCACATAATGGTTTCACTGCCAATGATCATCAAGAACCATGCAGATGTTTCCTCAACCAGAACATTTTAATCATTATATATTAATTAATTAATTATTCCTTATCTATTTATATACTGACTGCTTTTAATTCCGGAGGCCTTCCAGATGTGAGCTAAAGAAACTCCTAGCTAAATCAAATCTGTGAGCTAAATCAAATCTGCACCTATCCTGGCGACTCAGCTAATGTTGTGACGCTTTAGCCACATGCGTCTGTCAAAACACTGTATCGACTGTAGATGTTACATACAAAAGTCTCACGACTGACAAGTCTTACCTCCACATCCTATATATCAGCAAACGCTCTGGCTGACAAGTTCCAATTACCCGTTAAGAGAGAAGGCATTTATACACATTTCATATCTCATTAAATACAGTTATTTATTTTACAGGTAATGGTGTTTTACTGGAGAGACCAAAGCCATTTAAACGGGAATAAAAACCATGTCAAATGTAGCACGACTTTGTAGGTTGTGCTCAAGGTAATGGATCTCTTGTCTCTGAGGCTGTAGGCAATGTATCACGTCTATTTTAGAGATGTAACAAATCATAACATGTCAAACTCGAAGATTAAGCCACAGGCAAAGAGATTTGCAGCTGGACCTGACTATGCTGTATCATGATACAGACAGACAGTTACCAAGGTTCTGGGCTTTTAAAAAAAATTTTAATTTGATTTTAGTTTTTCCCACCACTAACTAGTTTTGAAGAATAGCACTTCTTCAGAGAAGGTGGTCATGGAAGAAGGAATGAGAATGTCTTGTTTGATTATTTCTTCTGAATAATACAAGCTAAACAATGAATATGAGAACAGGTGAGGAGACCATTAACTGTTTATTGTGAGAAAATGACCAGAACAGATGGCTGGAGTGGCCATTCAGTTTTACACCATGGTGCACGACTGCCACTGGTCATGTCAGTATCAAACATTTTAAACGAATTTCAAGCCGATAAGAAGTCATCTATGTCTTAAGAAGTCATCTTGTCATATTTTCAGTGTCAGATTTAGCAATTTAACCACCATTTAACCAAAAGCACTTTTATGACCTTGTTTCTCCATCTTTTCTAGGGGTGCCAATAATGTAACTGACTAAGATGCCAAGTATGACATCAGGGTGGCATGACATTTTGTCTGTGCAGAATAATAAAGTATTGCTCCACTTTTGTAGTGTTATGGGGCACTGTTGCAGGACTGGATTAAATCTCTGAGTATTTTTGTATTAAAAATTACAGTAACTTAATATTATATATAAAATAATATATGTAAATTTAAGTTATATTGGTTAATTCATCATGAAGTCATGAGGTAAAATGAGATAATGAGGTAAATAAACATGACAACAACAATATATTAAGAATATTTATTTCTTCAGGTTAATTTTTTTTTGCATTTACAATTTTCATATATTTTTCCCTGCATTGTGAACAATTTACACAGGTGTAAACAGTGAAGTGACATAACTACTAATATTTATCTGTATCTTTATCTAGACGCCTTGATTGGGGATTTTTACTCCCCTGGATTTACTAGACAGGCTGAGAGTTACACGTTATTATTGATCTTCTCTTTCCCGCAGGGTTCAGTCTGTTTGGCAAGGTGGAGCCTTTGAACTTCGCAGCCTCCCTCCACTTCTATCAGTTAGATTTCTCAACTCTTACTGTACAAAGATGCTTGTAATCCTTGCAAATGTTTGTAACCTGTGTTGCCCCTTGGAGCCACGAAACGTGTGTCCTGTTTCTTTCCGTGTGATGAAAGTCGTGCAGATGACAATGTCATGGCATTTTTACTGTGAAAGGTAGACCGTTTTTAAAAGATGTGCATCATTTTGTGGAATTTCACTCGACCTCACTTTTCCAAAACAGCTAGGAACGGAATGTCTTGAAAAGCAGAGGCAATTACAGACCCTTGAGATGAGATATAATTTCACCGGTCCTCTGAGGCTCTTGCAGATGTGTGACATCACCTGCATGAGGCGCTGATAGACAGGAGTAAATATTCCCTGGAGAAGATTCACTCCAGTTGAAACCGTCCTCAGAGATGCAAGTCATATGTGTGGAGTGTGACCCAGAGGAACCCAGCTTGAGGTCCTGAAGGCTTTATAAGCAGAGGAGATCGGGGAGAGGAGGTGATGGGAAAAGGCATGGCTGTTTGTGAAGCACTGAGGGCTAGCATGACAGAGAGAGCTAGTAAATGTCACTTCTGCTGAGCAGCGCTGAGGTTATGGTCTTTGCTGACTTGCCACGAGCTTTGTATAAAAAGGATGTCCTGCTGGCTAAGAAGGGTTTTGCCTTCTCTGGGAAGCTGTCATCACCATCTCCATCTTCGTTGTCATCAAGCTTCCCTCTTCCTGTCCACACTGGACCCTACAAACCCAAAACAAACACCATGGAATGAAACATGATTGATTTCGACCGTCCTGCAATTATTTTGTCATTGTATCCTTGATTCCATTTTAGGATTGTATCATTAAGCCCGGCTCCACTGAGTCCCTTTAGGTTTACTCCAACGACCTCGGCTACATGGTTACTTACTGTAAACACTCTCGAATCTGCAAGTCACATGAAAAATGAAAAGCTTCTGCAAATCACTGGAAAAGCTGTGCATAAACCAGAGCTCTCAGAGGGCCAGAAGCAAGCAACTTCTTCAACACCGAAAAGCATCATAAAAGCTCAATGTTAGCACCGAGCTGCCCAAACAAAGCAACGTTGGTAGTAAATACACCGCCCTGGAGGCACTGACAGAACCAGCTTGTACCAGTTAACACCACAAGGCTCAAGTCCATCTCATGAGCTAACTAAATAAATAGCTGGTGGGAGTTCGTTTGATCCGCAGAAATGGCTCTCGATGTATAATCTGGAAATATCCTGCCAGGGAAGTGTTTGCCTTGGCCATGGGCACAGTGTCTATTAAGCGAGACCATCCCAGCACTTCAAAGCATCTTGGCCTTTGTAGTCCTTTTATTCCTGGACGCAACCCCTCCTTACGATGTTTATCTTCTTTTTTTCCCCTCCAAAATCTGGAAAGCATATCGCCTAGAGGCAACAACACGCTTGTCTTTTTGCCCCTGTTCACTGTCTCCCGGGTGCACATTTGTTTTCTGCGCAAATGGTCAATATCCAAGAGTTCATTACCAGTGCAGGCCATCGTGAGTTGGAAGACCCACCAGGCCCGTAGATGGGGGAAAGAAGGAAAAAAAAAACATTTCTCTCTTCCATAACGGCTTTGGAGAGGAGAAAAGAAAACTTCCTCATCTTTTGGGCTCCAACTAGGTTTCCAGATGTGCTCGGGGTCAAAGGTCTGAGATAAAAGTACGAGGATGTGGGGTAGCTATGCTGGAACGTGTACATTCCTGGCCAGAGGGGTGCACCGTTTTCTACCCCGAGGTAGGCCTCATTTCGCTGGGGTGAAATAAACCGCAACTTCGTACTAGCCACTTACAACAGTGTTGACCAATGTCAAGCCTGTTAAAAGGGCCAGAATTGAGACCCAGAGCAAATTCAGAGGTCCCTGGGAGGTCCTGGGCGCTGATGGTGACCTTCATGTTCTGGACAGCAGGTTGAGTGCCCTAAACTTGCCCCACAACTACCTTGCCCACAGGTCCTAGTGTCATTACCGCTGTCATTAGGCTTTGATTGCAGATTCAGAATTCAGATAAGGCCTTTGCTGGAACAGGAGAAGGTGCTGAGGGATTTTTTGATTGACTCATTCCCGAAGGCCTGTTCTGTCTCCCTCATTTGCGCTCTCTCTCTGGGGGTAGAGGAAACGGAGACATCACACTTTCCACGCGAAGGCAGCCCACGACGTCTGTAGACGTTCACTTTCTGCACCAAGCAATGGAGGTAATTTGCTGAAAGCGTTAATACGATTACTTCAAGTGTGTCAAGAGCTTAATAAGTGTGGAAATTGCCCTGTCAAATAGGACCTGAGAGATGGGGTCAAGTACATGATTATGAGGGAAAAGCCTCTATCTCGCTTATTGTTTCTTTACGTATAGTAATCTGCTCAAGTAAAAATGGGTCCCAGACAACTTCATTCAGGGGGAAATGGCAGTGACAGCGACAACTTTATTTTAGTGAATTATGATAATGCCAAGATTTGCGGGCCGGGCTAAGCTCACGTATGTTCTTACAGATAGTCCCGTGTAATAATTTCCATTATAACGGTAACCTCCTGAAATAGTTTTGATCCCTTTCTCTTGGAGCAAAAGGGGCTTCCATGCTTGTAAATCTCAAAATCAGCACTAAAAAAGTAGAATTAATTGATTTTTTTTGCAAGAACTGTAAGTAGGAGATACCCTTAACAGACATTAAACATGTTAAGGATTAGACAGTATAAAAGGCATTATTGTGTTCTGTATGTGAGAGAGATGGAGTGTATGTTCAACACAGGCCTTGGGTTTCTCAGCTCGAGGTGAAGGGAGCTCTTTAGACCACTAGATGGAGTCAAACCCTGTTGAAGAGCAGCGGAGAGGCCAGCAGTTTCAAAAACACTAAAGCCCAGCACTAGGTGACCAGTTCATGGATGTATATTTGTATGAGGGGTGCAAGACCACACGCTCTTCCAGAAGTGTTTGCTAGTGTGGAAAATGTGCAGTTGTATTTGAGCAACACTGCAAGCGCTGGAGTATCAAAAGCTCACCTTGTTTTTAGGTTGCAGGCTGACTAAACATTGTTAATAGATCACAAATCTTATTTGTAAAGATTAACTAAAATCTTTATAATTTATCTTCATTTTTAAGGATGTTACTTTGGATGAAGGCTAAAAACATACAAGTGAACAATTTTTATAATGTACTGTGGATTATGGCTCAACATATTAAGATTTTTATAATAAAACTTCAGTACTTAGTACTGTGGTAAGAAACAGGTAACTCACATTTTTGAAAGGATCTTGTTTTAAGGAGTTTTCCATGGACTGAGTTCAGAATTGGGCCTCATCCCTGTGTCCCATGCTGAGGGGTGACCCTGGCTTTGGTTTAAAAAATTAACAGTCAAGGATTTAAAACAACTTCTTCAGTGGAAATATTGTCCTTACCATGATTGTTAATACCTGTGTATGAGATGCATACATAAGCTGAGTGTTGTATGCATATACAAATGAACTAGACAGCATGACATGCATTACCATGCCTTACTCTAGAGGAGGGAAATTATACTTGATATGCGGACTGTGGAGAAAAAGCATGCTGTTCCTGCACTTCATGGTTTACACTACGAAAAAAATCTTTTTTTTTTTTATTGTCTCAGTGAACAGAATTAAATCAAGCTCTGTGCAAAGACGCTTATGGAACATTTAAATAAAGCTTCTCCCTCTGTTCATAAAGAATTTGATGCATTGTATTTCAGCATGTGTAGCACATAACCATGCATATTCATGCAGCAACATTATGAAGAGTGCAAATTTGACATTGTTACATCCTTATTCCTGCGGTGGCTTTATTTAGAGAAAAATATTATCCCCAAGTGTTGTGCATGGCAGTAGCACAATGCTCAATGCAGTGAAATTGGCTAAAAATGAAATGTAGATTGCACCGTTTAGCATTTCGCAGTCACAGTGAGCAACTGACTTTAGCCTTTGAAAATGGCACGCATATGTGCCATCATAAATAATGCACTGTTTCAGAAACGTCTATGAATATACATTAGGAGACCGGATTTACACTAAAGCAGCCACTTTTGATGCAATGGTGGAAGTGTTTTTAGCTAAAATAGGGAGAAAAAGTCTTATGTATCTCCAACGTTTTACCAACTCATCCCTAAAAAACAGCGATCCTATAAATTCTTATAAAAACCTCCACAATCCAGTTTTGCTACTGTCTCGCCATCACTTTGAATTTAGGATGCATATAAAGAGCATTGGTATATACAACCAAAGTGCTGCCATTTTATAGTGTATTAATACGCTGATAAAGATTTCAGTGTTAGGCCTAATATTTCACATAATATTAATAAAAGCCTGCAGCTGGTTTTTAGGATACGTAGTGACATGAACAAATATTTCAAAATCAAGGGCAGCGATGGCTGTTTTTGTGCGGAAAGGTCCTGCAGCGTCATCCTCATCCATACCAGGGTCAATGGTCTCAGTTTCTGATTTGTCCTCCTCTGGCATTATTTTCCAAAACAGCCCAGAATGTGTAAATATCAGACAGCTGAGCTGCTTAAAAAACTTGGCTTTTGAACATTTAATTTATTTCACGCCACCGTATTTGTCACGAGCGTGATTGTTATGCCTGAGATTTTTTCCTTTTCTTTTTCTTTTTTTTCTCTTAACCCCCCAATCGCCCTCAGATGGAAGTAGCCCTAATTCTGCTTCCTTTTAGAGAAGCTCTTTAGTCTTGCGAAATATGATTAATCTGATTAGTCATTCAGACTGGCCTCCTCTTTTATGCTTACATTAAGCAGCACAAAGAGCCCCCCTACAGGTTAAAGTTTAAATGTGGATTACCAGATAAAACCAGCCCTGATTAGGTTACTGAGGGCCATGCGAGAAAGAGAAAGAGAAAGAGAAAGAGAAAGAGAGAGAGAGAGAGAGAGAGAGAGAGAGAGAGAGAGAGAGAGAGAGAGAGAGAGAGAGAGAGAGAGAGAGAGAGAGGATGAAGGATAAAGACAGCATAGAGCCAAATAATACAAAGCCTAACTAGCCATGCACAGACACACTCTCTCATTTGCTAGCTGTGCTCATGAGGACTGTGTGTATTCAGAATAATTAGCTGGAGAATCACAGGAGGAGCAAGAGGAGCAGTTCATTTGATTTCAGTACATTTCTTTTGAATTCAAATCCATTTCAATTCTGCTCCATTCCATTTCATTTATTTTTTCTTAGCTTAACTCAGTTAAGGTCAGTTCAGTCCAGTATAGTGCAGCTCGATTCAAATTAAGTTGGTATAATTTGGTTCATTTCATTTCATTTCATTTCATTTCATTTCACTGCCTTATGTTTATACTTCTTGTTGTACTGAGCACTCTCGTGACAAAATTATTTCCCTCAGGATAAGTAAAGGGCACTGTGCAGGGACTCCAGGCCACTGCAGTAATTCAGTTCAGTTTCATTTCTTTCCCTTTGGTTGGTTTTCTTTTCAGTCTACTTTGATTTGATTTAGCTCATTTTTGTTCCCTTTATTTTCATTAAGTTTTGTATATTTCAGGTTCGTTTAGTTCAGTTCAGTCCTCCTCACTGGTAAGATTGTAAAGAATTCACTGCGGACCCTTCGTAGCTGCTCTTGCTTTATCCATCATTTAGCTGTCTGAGAGATTTTGCTGGACTTTTACCAAACTATAATCTTCAGAACAGACTAGAGTCAGTCTGTCTGCTCCTCATCACACTGGATACCTCCAATACAAAGACACACACACACACACACACACACACACACACACACACACACACACACACACATTATAAAACAGTTACCCACGTGGAGATCACGTTCATTTTGCACAGGGGGCTTTGTCTGCTGAAATCACTGAAGTCCTGCTGAGAGTGTGTATTTGCACACAGTGTGACCCCTAGGTGAACGTTTGTTTATTAATTTATTTACTTGTTGAAACAGATGCAATGTTTCTTTGAACTACATGATCAGAATCCACTGTAAACTCTAGCAGGTTGTGAGGGGATAAGAGAGAATCTCTCTCAATTTCTTGTCTTAATAACCCACTTCCGAAGCTCATGATTCATCCGTCGTCTCATTTCAGTCCTCGTCTTTCCTGGAAGGCCATTCCTTGCTCTGAGCCACTGAATGCCTCCAGCAAAGTGGTCTTAAGAGTGAAACAAGTCATTCACTGATGAGAAGCCTTCACAAAGCTGACAAACACTGCCAATCAAAACAGCTCGCCGCCTTCTGAAATCTGAATTTCCTGCTTCTCATTTCTTTTCAATTAATTAAGAATAAATGCTTGATGTTTGTCAATACTTTGGGTATATTTAGCATCAACAATCAACTGTATGTTCAGTCTTTTAATTATGAAGAGCAGCCTTTGATGAAATAATAATTGGGGCTTTAAGAGATTGTGACCTTTATTAATATAACAGCATGTTTATCATTAAAGAGAAAAGCTGATTTTCAGGGAGCATTCTAATATAGCAGTGACATGTCAAAATAAATGAATTTTCACATCAATGCATTTTTACCAAAGGTTTTTTTCATAAAACAGTCACATTTGCGTTTTCTATTGGATTTAATCCAATGATAAGGTTAGGTTATGTATACTAACGCCCTTGTCCCCCTGGAGACACTGAGGGTTAAGTGTCTTGCTCAAGGACACAACGGTAGAAAGTGGGGGGGTTGGAACCTGCAACTTTGTGGTCATCGGGTTCACAAGCAACTGTTTTACCCGCTAGACTCCTATCACCCCTGTGAACTACATGCTCACGGAGCGCACTGGTGGCTGAAGCTATGCACTAAAGCCTGTTGAATTATAGGAAAGGTTTGACAAAAATTTCCCCAGATTTTTCCATCTAAACCAGATGATGTAGTCGATCAGCCAAGGTAAGATGGTGTCTGGATTTTGCTTCTTTAGTTTAACACTGGAGCCACATGGCTAGAGTTGGTAACAAACATTAGAAGTCAGTGGTGACCATACATCCATCCCCGAAACTCACTAAAACTCATTCAAATCACACCCAGTTCTCCATTAAGGTGTCACAGACTTGTTGATTTGATTTCGGATACAATGTGACTCACGCTGAACAAACTTTTTGAACAAACCCTAAAGGCAGCTTATTTAGACAACTGGGTCTGTTTTCTCAAACTACCTCAGGAGTAGGAGTGATTATCTACAATTTATTTATATATTTATTTGACAATGACATCGATAAATACATGATGGGAGAAGCTGGGAGAAGTTTAGGATTAGGTAATGGATTTTTATGGAAACAATTTCGGTAAGTTTGACTTGTAGTGTTTGTTAGCTACATTGGCATCATAGCTCCAGCACTAAATTAAAGATGCAGATTTTGAAGACAAAAGATGCCTGACTACATGTATTGTGGAAATTTGTATTAATTTGATTTGTTGCCAAACAATTCCTTGAATGCTGCCTTCATGATGACATCACACTAAGAGGATGAGATGTCCAGTCTCTGGCATTATTCCTGTGGTAGCACTGGCATTGCCATGAATCTGACATATTTACTGGGAAGAGCTATTTTATTCAGTCATTTCTCTAGCCCTAGGCATGGTTGGCTAATCATTCTGAGGAAACCATGCTGAGCACAGATTGTTTGTATTTCATGCCAAACTGTGTTTTGTGGTAATACCATTGGATAAGTTACTCTTCATGCTCAGATCCATTCAGTTTTACGAATTGTGTTGTGTACAGAATGCCTGTGCACATTTTTGGGACCATGAGCTCAAAGTAGATAAAGAAACAAACATAAAAACTGAAAATTTAAACTAATCCAAGGCATTTATCAGTAGAATTTCAGAGAAAAAAAAATCCCAAGCCAGCTGAAAAAGTTATCTTTACTTCTCAAACAGGAGCATGACAACCCTAATCTCCCCAAACAAGGCTGTAATGTTATCCACTATGCCATCTAATTTTTATTAACCAGTGATAACTCATGAATCCCATTTTATTCTTTTTTTCCAACAACAAAAGTTCAGTTTAGTGAGTCACGACTTCCCCTTTCCATACTGTTTTGCCTGAGTGTTTATCAAAATAACCACACTGTGCAACATGATATCTTTTGCTGCCACCCCTGAGGTCTATCTGTGCACATGCCTGGCACAAAATGACACAGTTGGTTGTATGGCAAAAGGACAATGATGGAACTAGACTTCTAAGATAAAATGTTAGACTAGATGTCCCCAAACTATTGATGGCCAGCATATTTAACCTTGTCGTCTGTGTTATAATGCCACATGTGTACTCCCCACCCTCTCCATGTAAGGGTGACTGGTTTGCTAATTGACCAATTTGAGAGTGGGATGTCCTCTGTCTGAGAACACACTGACTGAGCTCATAGAGGGCTGAAGAGTCCCGGAGGATGACTCAAGAGCTTCCGCCTGCAAGAGGTTAACTACCTTACTTTCAGAGGAGGATGCGGCGAGTAGAGAGAGAGGTGGGACTGAAAGAAAGAAAGAAAGACATGCGCGAGAGCAGCTGAGATCAGAGGAAGTGGATGAAAGCCATAAAGAAATCTAGCTGCAGTTACTGCTGGTTTTGTTTAGCTAGAGTGAGATAGAGAGCAAGAGTGGGAGACAGAGACAAAGAGAGAGAGAGAGAGAGAGAGAGAGAGAGAGAGAGAGAGAGAGAGAGAGAGAGAGAGAGAGAGAAAAAAACATCTCTTC
>JBBJLS010000006.1:4101490-4143933 GCA_037577275.1 Bryconaethiops microstoma | reverse complement strand
ACACACACACACACACACACACACACACACACACACACACACACACACACACACACACACACACACACATATACAGACAGGGCATTGGCCTCCTATGACTGGGAACAGTCCTGAAGGTACAAACAAGGCCCTCATTATTCATATTCAGATACATTTTTGAGCTGTATAATAGGTCTCACTGCTGAAGATGTTATCAGTAGGTAACCCATCTAGTTAGGTTTCGCAACAAATTTCACAATAAGCTGCATGACAGCCTCTTCAGTCATGCACGGTCTGTTCAAAGCAAGGTTTCCTTATTTCTCCATGACTTCTTTGATCAAAATATTTATACGCAAAGTGTGTCAAAGACAAAAACGTGGACAAAAAGTGGTCCGCCAAACAAAAGAGCAGTGTCACGAAAAGATTGAGGGAGAAAAACTTTCATCCTAAAGGCTCGAGCTTTTCAAGTTCCCTTTATCCTTTCTTTTCAGATTATGCTGGGTGTTGGGAAAGGGGGGGTATGGACTCTTGGAGGGCCCCATTTCTTATTACATTATTTCTGGGTGAAATGGACACACAACTGAATAGAATCATTAAACTTCACTAGTTACCGGAATGCGCCAGAGCCTGCCGCTCCGCCTGGAGATGAAAAGCCAGGCAGTCTCATGCTCCTCCAAAACATTTAATATGCCATGAAAAGATATGACATCAATCCTTGCAAAAACACAAGGGAGAAATGAATGATGTCATTGTGGCTCCCAACATCAATCATGCTCAATACTGTGGAAAACAATGGAGTTTTGTTTGCATTTCAGAGGTGACAAACAACACTAGAGACTGGCTTAACATTGTCAATTTCCATTACTCAAAACCTGAAGCAAATCAGAATTAAACTGTGGCCCGGTTGCCAGGCAGCTGAGTTCTCTTGTCATGGCGGTTAGTTTTTCTTTCATCGCTTGACAAGAGCCGAGTGAAAGGAGTTTTGAAAAAGTTGCTAAAAGTGCAGGGAGGGAGGGGGGTAATTAGTGGCTGTGGATTGTGTAGCAGCTCTTGTGTGGAAACTTTCAGACTGTGGAGAGTCGGACATGCAGAAATTTCAACTCTTGTACACAAACTTGACCCGAGGACACTGACAGGCTCTGGCAGCTCGTCCCCAGAGGGCCACGCCTGCGCACTGCTCATGGTCCCTCAGCATGCACATACACACCTCAAAACAGGACAACATGTATGTGTCAGCATTAAATAAACTGCCTTTTATTGAGATGCCTTATGATTCCTGTATTTGTGCCTACATTTGACTAAATGGGTGAAAGTGACCTTAAAAATGATTTTGGAATGCCAATTTCTGATAAACACGTGCATTAGAAATATTATTATTTTATTGTAGTGAGTTAATGAAATTGTACCCTGAAAAACAACGTCAACAAGATGTACTTGTTAAGTAAACAGTGAGAATAGAGCCTTTCATTTCAAGGTTCTAGCTCTCTGAAAAGTGCACACCAAGTTTAAGAGGGGGCCAATTAATGCAGGCTTAACACACTCCTGCTTATTTACAGTAGCTTTTGTGTGCTTGTCCCCCGCACCCTGACTTCCTATAAGGCAAGAAAAGAGGGGAGGACGAGACAGAGAGAGAGAAAGAAGGAAAGAAAAGAAAAGAAAAGAAAAGGAAAGCAAAGGGGGAACAAAGATTGAGAAGCGGCCGAGCCTGGAGGACGGGGGGGGGGGGTTGTTTTAGACGCTGGAGGTGCAGCGAGGTGGTTTTGGCTCCATTGTACGGACACACCATCTCTCTCATTATACCCTCTCTCAATCAAGGCTGCTGCTCGCAGGAAGCCCCTGGAAAGCCCATCTGCCATGGCTAATCTAGCGGCTGAGCGGCGGGCGCGGCGGCTAAGGCCTCGCTACCTTCAGCCCCTCAGCCGCTTTCTTCTCTTCTCCGCCACTGCGCCCGGATCAGCCAAAGCCCATTAAAGTAAATAATAGCCAGAAATGACAGGCTTAGCACGGATTGGGGAGGAAGTTGAAGACCAGTTTTGAGCCGTGAGCTCTGATTAATAGAGAAAAGCTTTTCAGAGGGGAGAGAGAGGGAGACAGAAGGTGAGAGAGAGAGAGAGAGAGGGAGAGAGGGAGAAAGAGCGAGAGAGAGAGAGAGAGAGAGAGAGAGAGGGGCGGGGGGGGGTGAGGGATGTGACCTCAACTCGCTACAGAGAATTCCTCAACCTCTAGCCTTACTTTGCCTTTTAGGGAGCTAGTCGTCTATATCTATTAGAAGATCACTGGGGTGGCGTTGTGTAAGTTCATATGTACTTGTTTATTTACCCTTTTCTCACCCATGTTTAGTGTTACTATCACATTTAGAGGACTGTTCATGATATCTCCATATTTTGACAGTGTTTCTGGGATGTTGTCTCCTTTTTACATCCCGATATAGGCTAGTTTTAATGTAGTCACACAATAAACCATCTTATGGAAACACGTCTTGCCACATTGGTTCTTTGTGTCTACCACTTGGCCTGAACACTGGTGTGCTCCAGATTCCTGGTCCAGGAGTGTTTCACTTTAGAGAAGCAAACACTTCTCAATTTAGTATTACCTTGATATCATTGCTAATGGAACAAAACCTTGGATCTCTGCTTTTTTTTGTTACCTGCTGTGGACAGTGTGAAAATGATTCCTAAAGTGTGGACCAATTAAAATTGTCCAAAATGACTTACATTCTTACAACTTACATTCAAAGATCGTAATTTATAAAAAGTTCCTTTTTAAAAAAATGCGATTGTCATTGTTTGTTCAAACAATGACAATATATAATTTAAATTTTTAAACATATACATACTTTCATGTAACACCCCAATGGTTTATGTATAATTTGCACAGTTAATGCCTTTGGAACACATTTTACTGTCCCTCCCATACTGTTTTCATTGTATTATAGCTATTGTTGGTCTTCGAGCTTAGGTTTGCACTGTTTGTACTTCTTGTGTTGCAACTGAATGTACTGCATTACACTGTATTATACTCTTGACTACACAGTGTACTCAGTGGGTTAGTTACTTATATTTTGTGGTCCAGTAAACACTTGCCCTGACTTCTATGTATCGCCAAGACCCCAAAGAAGCATTATTTTATTCCACTGTGTATTTGTATATGGATAGGCTCTTATCCATATTCAAATACACAGTGGAATAAAATCTGGTTTGTTTCTTAAAATGTTCTCTTCTTTTACTTTTCAGTATCATGTATGCAATGCAATAAATAGGAGCTCATGGCATTGTAAAGGAATCATCTTTGTGGGAGCACTAAATGTTATGTGTTGAAGATGGAGAGGAAGAGTGGTGTTGTTTTGTAGCTAAGCTGTGCTTTGCTGGACCCTGCGCCTGAGCTCCGCCAGGGATTTAATGTGACCTGTCACCCAGCCGACGGAGGAGTGTGTTTCCTCGAGATTATGTCAAGCAGTTCCACCTCTGCCTAAGTACTGTTAAAATTGCTTATACGTCTGTGAATGAATTGGAATGCTCTGAGGAAACAAAGGTTCAGGTGCATGAGAGGGCACCCCATTCCTTCGGCCGGTTTATGGATAGTATATGGACTTGTATGAAATATATACATGTGTATCTGTATATGGGCCATTCTTTGGCCTTCGGGTCTTCTCTTCAAGATGTGGGCACAGGAGACGGAGGGGGAAACAAGGGAGAACACATGAGAGAACTCTGGTTTCCTAGACGTAATGAAGTATTTAAGATCTCCAGAATGTTTTATTGACAGAAGTGTAAAAAATATATAATACATGGGAGCCCACCGGGTCTCCGGAGGAAGGCTTTAACGTTTGTTTTTCAGAAGTGTTTAATGGTATTGATTTTTATTGTTCAATGAACCGTGTGAAGTCTTTGACAGGTTTATTGAACAGATACTGTTCTGTGCAAGCGCCATGTTTTGGATGTGCGCTCTTTAATACGATGGGAGAGGGGGGAGAAAAGAAGGGGAAAGGAAGAACAGAAAGGGGGAGAAAGCTTTTAAACTTTCCATTTTTAAATCTTTAAAAGAGCAGATATGATTTATAGAATGTCAATAGCATAGAAACAATGTTTAAATTTGTTTGATTATGCTGTTGAGCTTATTGCTGACTGTGGTGCATCTTAGAACGTTGCTCTCTATTCCCAACTGCTTTGGATCCTGTAACTGTGCCGCAGGTATGCGAGTTCCCCTGGCGATGGCACATGTGAGGACTCTAGTGGCCAGTAGAGGCCTCCCATGCTTTGTACAACTTGTTTTTTTTTTTTTTTCCAACATTGGAGGGGTTTATTTACCATTTCTGACTAAAACAGTGGACTTCTTCCTCACTTCTGCTTTCCTCAGCTTTGTGAAAAATGAGGAACATGATCACAAAAATGAACCACAAATGGTTAAACACACAACCAAGTGCAGCAGAGCACAAAATACTGCTCAACCATGCAACAGCAACCAAAAGAGGCTGCCGGAAGCAGTACAGTGCTTTGAACAGTAAAATCCTATAGAGTGGGTTATTCTTAAAAAGGAAGGGGTGTTCAAAGATTCTTTAGTGATGGAGATGCTTGTATTTTGAACCATGTCAAGCCAAAGAATTGTTAGAATGGTTCTTTGAATGGTGAAATGGTTCTTCCTTACCACAGAGAAACTGCTGAATGTGAATCTTTAAATAACATATACAGCATTACATGTTCAGAGGACATTTTTAGGTAATATACAGAACTCTTTTGAGCATACTAGTAGAGTAGGATAATGGTATCGTGGTTTTTTAGGCTGTCTGAAGCTGGTGATATTGGTCCTCGAGTATTTCGCTTGAGATACATCTTTAGAATCACATCAGTTTCATAATGGTAAGCGAATAATAGTTATTATTAAGTATGCAAAGCATGGTTGCAATGCTTTCTGTTACTACTCATTTAAATAGTACTATGTTAACGCTTTCTGCTTGAGAATTTTTTTAGAAGATACAATAACTTTTGTTTTGCCACCTTGTGGGCAGTTTATTAGTCAAAATATTATCGTTTGTCTACAGTGCTGAGGCAAACTGATGTCATGCAGCATTCAGATGAATTAATATTTAATACACTTTTGAAATAACATTCAATAAAATAGTCAGAAATTCCTGATCGTAGTGTTGCATCTAATGTGCAGAAAAATACAATTCAGAATTGTAAGAGCTCCTATCCATTACATTCAACAGTGAGTTTGTCTCTGTCATTGCCCTTTTAAGAGCAATTATTTGAGCTTGCCTGATCAGCTTTTCTTGACTGATCAGTACAGTAACATTTGTAAATGTAAATGTATCTAATTATAGAAAATGAAATCAATAAATGCTTTTAAAATGAAAATTCATCTACAGGACCTTCGGTTGGTCATTACAGAGCTTAGAGTTACGAATGTGCAAGGTCAGAATCGTACTGGTTATTAGGTATAATAATGCAAATATTGCTGGATATTTACTCTTTCCTGTGATTACAGAAAATGATGCTACACTGTTAGAAAAAAGGTACTGTCCAGATCACAAATAACGCAAACACACCCTCAAAAGTACAAGCAGTCCTTAAAGTAATGTGGAATATGATACGACTATGTGATGCTGACAGCATTTTTTCAGTGTGTGTACAGTCAACGGGATAAAGCTTTTAAGACATCACGGCAGAGTTCATATATTGTAAATACTGGGTGAGAATATATTTTTTCTGATTTGTACTCCAGCTTTTTTCATCATAATCTCCCTGCTGCATGAGTAGCAGACGGCCAAATAACACAGACAGTAATTTCCATATACTAAGAATATGCACCTAAATGCATGTGACCAGTGAACTGTAATGCAGTGGCTGTTTCGTGTCACAGCTGACCCTGCTCTCTTAGACCCATGCCGCACATACACATCAGCACGGTGGCAGTGTGTGTCACTGACTCGTCCTCCCTCCTGCTCTGATCCACAGCAACTGCTGTAATTTCTATATCTGTTGTCATGGAGACACAGCAACAGGGAGCAAAATGACAGCCTAACCTCTGGCATTCAGCAGAAACGGAGGCAGACCCAAGGCTCAGGGATCTGGCCTCTATAAACTGCAGGATTATTATTCAGTTATTAATGGAATGCTTCTGCATTTTGTTTAAACCTGCCACATCTGTAGTGTAGGGTCAATTGCTATGAACAGTAATTTATCTGTACTTGGAAACAAATGAAAAACCCATTGACTCAAAAAAACACTCAGAATAGAAGCCAATAAGCAGATGCTTCTTTTAGAAATGTGTTTCAGATCAAATCTGAGTCAAGATTGTTGCCCACGATAATTGACCACAGGCTACAGATGTAAAAAATGTCGGGAAACTCCCTTAATGTGATGACTTATTAATCAAGAATTGCTGTAAATTGTATAGTAACTTATGTGAAACTAATAAGTAATGTATGTTGATATGAGTGAACAAATGAACCCACATGGAGGCCCCTGAGATTTAAGAGATTAAACTAGTGTGAGCTATTAAGGACTCTCTTAAAAAGAGCATCCTTAAAAATACTCTCAAAAATAAAAGTGCCAGAAATGGCTCTTTGTATGATGCCAGAGAAAAACCATTTTAAAAGGTGGTCCACTTTTAGAACAATTCAAAAGCCATGAAGAGCCTTTGCATGACGTAAAGCTATTTGGAATCTTAAAACTGGTAAAGAAGCTTTACATTATACATCTCATTTGCAAAAATGGTTCTTTGAAATACTAACATGGTCATTCTATGGCATCGACCAAATAACTCTTCGTGGTAGTTCTATTTTTAAGAGTGGGGAGTACTAAAGGGAAATTACAATCTCTTATTTCTGGAAAGATTCAATCACAAGAGATGCATTCTGTCACAAAAGCATTAGTAAGGTGAAGTACTGATGGTGGATGATTAGTTCTGGATCACAAACACCATTACAGCTTCCAAAGGTACTCAATTGTGTCCCATCACTCCAGAGAATGCAATTTCAGTGTGTTACAGGCTAAGGTTAGTCAATACATGGAACTGGGCATCTTCAGATTTTTCTCTAGAGCATCGCATTCCATTAGTTGTGCTCTACTAAGGGGATTATACAAGCTATGTATGTGCAACTGAACCTCTGTGTCAGCCTTAAATGAACTGAATTCACTAATTAGAGTGTCTGGATACTTCTGGACATAAAACATGCAGGTCAATTTTCTATCAGCTCTTTCTAAATGTTTGCTCTTTGGTGAGGCGTTACATGTGCAGTTTTGACCTAATGTTAGCGTCTGGCAAACAACGCCACAATCAACACAATAAAGCCTCAAGGAGTGCATTGCAAGACAGAGTTCATGCGTTGGGGTAATTTAGAGGCAATAAAAGGCCCTTTGATTAGACAACCAGAGGCTTCTTTAATGAAGCAAGCTTCTGGGGGCTAATGTGCCACACACACCTGATAGCTCTTGAGAGACGAACCGAAAAGGAGAAGAGGTATTTTCATGACAATCCCACAATGGCGAGGATGCGTGCATTATCAGCCCCGTGGCTATAGGCACCGAGGCGGAGAGGAGGATGAAGACGTCGACATTATTAAAATCAAATCTGGAACCTTCCACATGCCTCTCCTAATGACGAGCAAGAGGCAAGGCCATCAGAGGGGAAGAGAGGAAGATTTCTCTCTTTCGTTTGGCTCCGTGCCCAGATCTCATTCAAGCAGAACTCTTCCCACAGCCAACTTCTACCCAACCAATTAATGAACTACCACAATCCCCCCTCCCCCCCCCAACTACTTATTATGACTTGACATTGCAGAGTGTATTTGTTTTTTTCTTCTTTTTTTGACACACAATATTTGCAATAATATCAATTATTATAGATTTACTTTACAAGTCAGTCAGTCAAATTGGAAAGCACCCGCTGTGTCATCCACAAATACATATTTTTCAAACACACATGAATTAACCCGTAGCAACTGCTTTTTTTTTTTTTAATCACATGACATATTGATTTAAATTAGCTATGGGTCTGTCTGTTGCACTTGTGCAGGGTGTGATCGATCTGTGGGAAAACAAATATCAATTCACTCAAAGCGTAGTGTTTAGTATTGTTTCCTCTTCTCCCCTGTGGAGCAAGTGTAAAATCTAATAAAGGAGATTCGAGAGAGAGCACTTTGATCAGGGCTTCTTCAAACAAGGAAAAGATCACATGGGAAAGGACGGCAGATCTTAGAAGCCCATAATGCCAACGTGCAAACGGGTTCGCCTTAAAGTGTGAAAAGGATCCACTGAAGCACTTTTATTAACTCTATCTATCTTTGTATCGTTCCAGTCCCACAAGCAGAAACACATGAAGTGAAACTTGAGGAATTTCTCCTCAAGGCACATTTAGCTTTTTGCAAGAAGGAATCTGGAAAACATCTGGTTATTTATGTGTCCATGATGTTTATGCTGATGTTTCAGCATCGAAAGTCTTTCACTTTTGTTCTAGCCAACCAACAGCTCATTCAACAGTGCTAATGAACCTTAACGTCCATTATGTTGTGATTAACAGACAGTTTAACACTGGATCGTCACACCTTAGATGTACATCAAATCCATAAGTGTCTCAAGTATCCACAAGGCATTTTAAAAAACTACTGAAATAACAATGTTTTAATGTTTTTTTTCTTCTGTAAATTTTGAAGCTCTGGTCTGGAATCACTGGAAATGGCAGGCCTAGTACTACAACTCTATGTTTTAAAATTGTACTGACACCTCTGGCAAAATATGCACATTTTGTACATAGTATGCCTTATCATTTGGCTTATATGTAGCCTCTCAACCCCAGTTCACACTTCTTAGCCTCACTTCTCTTTACCCTGGCAGTGGGTGGAAAGTCTGCCTAAACCTGCTCAGACAACTGTCACATATCTCACCAGTATTGACTTCTGTGCCCTCGACGTCCTTCCAGTCTTTTGGGTCACTGGATTCCGAGTTTTGCACCTCCTTTGCTTTGTATCAATTAACTCCTAGCTGAGGCTGGTGGTGGTGAGTTTTAGTTTGTAAAGGGAAGTGCTGCGCAGGCTTCTTGGCAATCCTAATCTCCTTTGGAGGTGACAATGTATCCTCCTATCAAACCACAGTGGGACAGTTGGAATTCATGCATCAGCAGTGGTCACAAAATCTTATGTAGGATACCATTCTGATATATCCATGCTTTGAAGTTGCCTGGTTGTCCTGATTTGTTGTCAGCCATATCTCCAGTTTTTGGTTTGTCGACACATTAGGGTGCAACAGAAGGTTTTTCCAAGACTTTTTTATGAATTTTCCTGGGATTCAAGTACCTCAAAAGAGAACTGGAACCAGTTACGTTCTCTTCAGTACCAATGACCTGTAGTTCTTGGAGTGAAACACATCTTAATCCAAGTTGTTAGTCTCCCAGGATGCTGTCCAATTTATTGTCAAATTGGTGCCACATGCTCCCTCTACTGGCTGGAGGCCACTTAACCTGTGTGGTGCTTGGGCTTCTAGAACTTACAACTGTGGGTTGTCTACTTGCCTGGCTGGTGTTCCATCTTCCCAGTGTTGCTCTCTGTGCAACTGTTCCCCCATCAAACATTTCATCTTGGCCTAATGGATCTTCAGGCCCTGCTGATTTCTGCTATTCCAGCCACATGAACATACTACACTTATCATAGTTTGTCCAAATGTGTGGGTTTTATCTGTCCATTTAGGATGCTTATTGTCCCCCTTTTTGGGTTCCCTGGAGGAATGTTTTTTTTTTGGAACGTAGCTTAATTGTGTTCTTTCACAGAAGATGCAAGTTGGCTTGATGTCTCTCTAGCTGTTGCCACTCTCATCATGGTAGTCATCCAGCCTATTCCTGATATGATAATTACTTTCAGCAGTATAATTACTTTCATAGTGTCAGCTACAGTGGAACTTCACTGCTGAAGATATTCATATTTGCAAGACGCTTTTATCCAAAGCAACTTCCATTCCCTAACTACATGGGACAGGCTCCCTGGAGCATCTTGGGGTTAAGGACCCAGTGGTGGTATGGTGAACGTAGGATTCAAACCCATGACCTCTTGGTCCAGAGACAAGTATCCTACCCACTAGGCCACAACCACCCCTTGGGAATTGAACCCACAACTTCCTAATTGCAGGGTGAACACCCTAACCACTACCAGCTGCCCTCAGTCTTAGTTTTAGACAGACACACAATTAATTTGAATTAAGAGGCATCTAAGGGGCCTTGTTTGTATCGTGACGCATTCGGGGTATAGCGTTGGGTGTAGGGTTGGGGGGTTTGATTTATTGATGGGGGAGACTTTATTTGTTTTGCGACATGTTCACGAAAGCAGCAGGGTCAATAATGATCTCAATGAGAGATGATTAGATGTAAGGAAATTGCCTATTTTATATTATTATTTTTGTGATCAGAGGCTATTCATGAAACATTTGAGGTTGTAGGTCTGGATGCCTAGGCCTAACAATGTCCCTGGAGTGTCTGTTCTGTTACAGTCTGTGAATGATATATTCATTTTGAACTAATTATTTGTAAAAGTTGTCTCGGTAAGTCATTCATTCATTGTATGTGCGCCGCATATGCACATTGTATCATTCCTCTGAATTGTGCTGTCCACTCAAGACCTAGTGTGATGCATTTGAAGTAATATGTATCACCCCCAAGCTATAGTGTTAAATAAGCTTGCTATTTATCAGCATCAAATGTCAAATATCAGTAAGATTTATAAGGTGCAAGCAGCCTGCAACAGTTTTCATTATTGTAGAAATAAAACTTTTGAGAACTATATTTTATCTGATTTAAATGTGAAAACTGAGCTAACATCAGATTTTGTAAAAACTGGTGAACCAAGGTGTCCAAGTCTTGGACATAGCATGTAACTGCTGGGGTGTTAACAAGCCAAGGAATATATAATTGGCAGGAGAAGCACCCAAGCATTTAAAAGAATTCTCCAGGATCCACTGCTTAGAATACGGTTGACTGCCACAGACAATAATTTTACATTTCACATTCACCCCTTAAATTTCAGGTTTATTATTCAGTAAAGATCTAGTGTCTACATGCTAAAGTACCTCCTCAGTGGCTTTAAATATTAGTGGTTTTCCTATTAACAGACTTTCTGTTTTTTTCAAAGTACAGGGAAATGTATCAAAATGATTTCTTGTGATGAACCACCTCATTTTACAAATGCAGAAGACTGGGTTGAGGAAACTGATGTGCTCCTTTAAGGGTCAAATACTTAAAAACCTACATTCTCATGTGCAATAGACATATCCTGATCTCACTCATATGAAAAGGACTGCATTTCTACCCAGACACCAGGTCTCAGTGTCGGATACATTTTGACAAATAGCCTCCACTAACAGTGCTTAGGCTCTAAGCTTTAACAGTAAAGGAAAGGCCCTATAGTGCATCAGGCCTGAATTCAACACATCTGACGGATAGCTCCATTAGAACAAGGCCTTTCTGAGGCACCTCATCTGCTGGTGAGACTGCTGACGTGGCAGGGAGTACACACACACACATGCAAGCACACAAATACATGCTCACACTCACAGACAAAACCACCTCAACCAAACCACACACATCCAGGGAGAAATATATATGTATAAAGGACTCGGCCAAGCATCGTCCTTTGTGCCTGTTCGGAACAATGGCTTCGCTTCACAAGTACAACACGCGTCTGATCCCATTGGCTTGCCCATTTGGCCTCTTTGGAGGCTTGTTCCTGGGACCACCATGAAACAGGGGAGGCTGCTGAAAGCCCGGGTCTGATAATCAGCTCAGACAGGGAGGGGGCAAACACAATTCATATTTCAGCCCCCTCCCCCTGCCCTTCCGCCTGGAGCAGCCAGGCAAGCACGAGAAACCACACTGGATGTTTCAATTTAAGAGCGGTGACTACTGTAGCCCCTCAGGCTGAATGGTACGGCCCACTCAAATGTGACCATGCAGCCTGTCGTGCCGCCACACACACACACACACACACACACACACACACACACACACACACACACACACGTGCGCACACACAAACACACACACACACACACACACTCTGAGAGACGAGACACATCTTCCCAGCTGTAGAAGCCGCCATTCATCAGCGAAATTAATTCACACAACTCTGGGACAAGTGGACACGCTCAAAAACCCACTCGAGTGTTTTGTAATGAGCATGTGCGTGGCACAAAATGTTGCTGCTATATTTTGCTGTGCAGTGCGCCTATAATGAAATCTACATGTTACTCCAAGAGCAAGGCTTGATTGAAGCTGGTATGCAGGGCAGGGTTTTTCTTGCAGCCAGGCTAAACGAAGCTGCCTCTGCACAAAACTGTGTGTGTTTAGGGTTGCCAGCTCCATCTGCTAGCAACCTATTGGAGGGAAAGGCATTGTAACCATGTTAGACATAAAATGTCAATCCTTAGACTGTCTGCAATATTGCTGGTGATAGCTAAAGTATGGTGGAATATGATATAAATCATTTCTCGCTCAAAGCTCTTTAACACAAGATGAGAAAGTCTGTTAAAAGTGTGGATTCTGAACTGTCAGACTATGCCACGTTAAATTAGTTAATGTTTTACTTATATTTGATTTTGATTAAATATGCAAGCAGACTTTTTTTCCGATCTGTCTAAAACTTGTACAGAATGTACAAAAAAAAATTTTGATTTAAAAAATTTAAATTAATTAAATGAATACAATAAGCCATGTTTTCAAATAATGTGTAATGAATATTCAGGTCAAATTGGTTATCAATCAGAATCAGAAAACTTTATTAATCCCAGAGGAAGTTGCTTATGTAATGACTGCCACAACACGGAGACACAGCGACAGTAACAATATAATATAACATCTAAATAAAATCTAAATATGAATATCTTATGCTACATACAGAAATGATTATGTGTTTATGTGCAATTTTAGTACATTGAAATAGTACAGCAAATGATAACAATAAGTAATTGTCTAAAAGTTCCCTGAAAACATGAAGGGTTTAATTTTTATCATTCTGGGAGGGCAACTGACTGACTGATCTATCAGTACAATAACTACAAATGCATTTTTTAATAGCAGCTGTTAGATTGGACAAACCAAGGAAGAACATCAAAAATCTCATTTAGTCCAATGATTCATTTTTTATCAGTATTTATTTGTGTGTGTGTGTGTGTGTGTGTGTGTGAAAGGTCAAACTGTTAGGAGAGATTAAGTGTAGTTTTTTGTTGCGTAATCAAACATTAGTATGGTGACAAATTTGTCTTTGCTTTTAACTTGCCCAGTTTCTATCTGCCACAAGTGCTTAGAAACTCAACTTTTAGTAGCATCTCAAAACACCAGCTTGTCCAACCTAGCAACAGGAGTTGTGAAACATTGCACTTGTGGCTGGAGCATGCCAGGATTGCATGGCCAGTTCTTGAGGGTTGGCCACCCCGTGTGTGTCCCGGTGTGACTGTGGCTGTTGTTGGGAAAGGAGGGATGACGTGACAAACAATTATATTTTAGTGCTCTATTTATATCTGTGCCCTTTTGGATTCTTGTGCCCTATCCAATCTGACATGAAGCCCCTAAAGAGGGAAAGAGAAAGAGAAGGAGGTGAGAGAGAGAGAGAGAGAGAGAGAGAAAGAGAAGGAGGTGAGAGCAATGACTTAGATCACGAACAGCTCGCAGGCAGAGAGAGAAAGAGGGGATGGAGAGAGAGATAGAGAGTGTAGAGAGAGAGAGATAGTGTAGAAAGAGAGAAAGAGGGGATGGAGAGAGAGATAGAGAGTGTAGAGAGAGAGAGAGATAGTGTAGAGAGAGAGAAAGAGAGAGAGAAGAGGGGAAAAATGCAAACACTTGTCAAAATGGAGTGTCTTCAGGACAAATTCTGCCACGATGAGCTCAATTTATCAATGTCAATAACACCACTGAACACAGGACGGGGAGACATGCATATTAATTGAAAATAATAAGATTAAACCACCACAGTTTGACATTCTGCGCAATGGGCACTTTATCTTGGAGGACGTCGGTGTAAGATTGCTTATGTGGTCTAATCTCGGAACACATCTTAATTGCATGTTATCACCTTCTGATTGCCTGGGTATTATATTAAATAGTCTGGTAATTACTCTGTAGATGGTGGTGTAAATAGCCAAGGGCTGATTCTCTTATAGTGGGAGTAAAGGGCAAAGCGTCGGCCCAGAGGTTTGAGTCTGGTTAAGTTGGGTTTCATGTAGAAAACACATGGATGACAACGTCAACTCAAAACCACCTTGTACTTTCACTATTGGAGGAGTGCATTAAAGTAATAGCTTCAGTTTGACTTTTCCTGACCCAAAGCAGCTGGTTCAAAATCAAACAGGGATGGAAAATAAGAGGGTAGTGCAGTGTAGCATCGATAGGTTTAGCTATGGACCAATAACAGATGTATGGCAAAGAAGCAATGTGGGCAGAAAGACAGCCCGTCCGTCCCTGTTAGCCCTGCAGCAAAAATGGAGTGAGCAGCCGTCATCTGTTCTGGACGTGGCTCCGCGTGGCCTGATAAATGATCTCAGAGCCGGCATGTGAGTGCAGTTCTCTGGGAAAAGCTGCTTATAAGTGACTAATAGAATAAAGCAATAACCCAGTGCCTGAGGGCCGGAGCCTTTCGCACTGACAAATTCATATGATGGATTTTTATTATTATGGGAATATTAGTATTTAAGTCAACACGCAAAAGGCAGTCTGAGGGGCAGTAGTTTGTCAGGGGGTCACAGTAATGAAATACACACGCAGTTATACATTCCTTGTGGTTGAGTAAATTGATTTTCAGCGTAATGATATTGTGGGAAGTGTGTTTCGTGCTTGCAGGGGCTGGTATTAGGCATCGGTGACAGGCTAATACTGTACGGTGTGGCTCAGCCTGACAGAAGTGAATGGGCAAGAAAAAAAATGCAGGTTGTGTTTCTGTGTATTTATTTATTTATTTATTTTTGTCTAGCGCAACCCCAAAAGTCAAATGACATGATCAACCATCAGTTACTATATACAACATGGAATGTTGAATAATATATGAAAAAGTTCTTTGACTTGTAACAATAACAAAACCCTTTTTAGCGCTATATAGAACCATTTACTAAAATTGTTCTTTAAAGACCTTTAAAGAATGTCTCTAGAATGAATAAAAGTAATAATAATACCCTTACGGTTTAATGAAATAAAGGGTAGATTAATAGATAATGCTGCATGTTACACAAACAATCAACACATGCAATGTTATGGACAAAAATGTCTTCAGATCAGCTTTTCTGTTAAAAAATTTATATATTTTTAAATCATATTACATAAAACTGTACATTGTGCAGAGTAGTAAGAGAGAGAAAGAAAAGAGTGAAAGAGTGTGGTGAAAAAAAAGAAAGAAGGATGGATTGGGTCTGTTATGGCAAGTTAATGATTTTCTTTTACATATAAAAAGGACTTGGCACACATACGGCATGAAATAAAGCATCAGAAAGGAATCAGAAGGAGTGTGAAAGTAACGTCTGGTGCATAATTCTGATGGAAGTTTTCCCGCAGCATATGATTGGAATATTAATTAGCCACATCCATGACTGTCAGATAATAACAGTCTCACGGAGCTGAATGGAGTCCGTGACCTGTAAAAAGGCCCATTCACGCTCTCCCGCCTGCTAGAGCGCTTTCTTTTGGCTGTGGACACAGGACTTTTTCACACCCCTCCTAAATGTCCCAATTGTCCTTTTGCGAGCTATTGTGAACGGAGTCTATAAAAAAAAACAAAAAAAAAACATAGTTTTTTATGGGAGTGAAAGTTAACATTCACAGCTCATTTGGCCAATTTAGATACCTCACTCATATGGGTTTCTGTAAAAAAGGCAGCAATAAAATGTATGTCTATGTCTAGTTATGCTTCCTTTTTAATGCAGCTCATGTGTTTGAGTTATAATTACATAACACAGACCACAGACATCATCACAGGCGAAGATGTGCAATAATGGGAGTAGCCCCACTTTACACTCCCACACCAGCCTAATCATAGCTCTCTCTCTCCGTCTCTCTCTCTCTCTCTCTCTCTCTCTCTCTCTCCGTCTCTCTCCCTTTCTCTCTCTCTCCGTCTCTCTCTCTCTCTCTCTCTCTCTCCGTCTCTCTCTCTCTCTCTCTCTCTCTCCGTCTCTCTCTCTCTCTCTCTCTGTCTCTGTCTCCCTCTTTCTCTCTCTTATCTCTATCTATCTATCTATCTATCTATCTATCTATCTATCTATCTATCTATCTATCTATCTATCTATGTGTAAATATGGCCGCTCAGTTGTTTGAAATGCTCATGATTATTCATCATGCTGTTGATTTCATTAAAATCAAAGAAAGAAAAATATCTCTTGATTTTCCAAGTTAAAATAAATTCTGTGTAGAATGCAAGTTTAACTCAATTACTTTTTATCTATCTAAATATGTAAAAATGGCAACTCAGTTGTTTGAAATGAATATAATTATCCATCACACTGTTGATTTCATTAAAATCAAAGAAAGAAAATTATGTTTATTTTGAAAATGCTGATAAATTGTAGTTTATCACATCACAAAGTGCTATTGCAATCCAGCATGATGGCCTTTCTACGAATCTCTCTGTTCTCTCTTATGCTTTTCCAAAGAAGTAAATTGCACAAAAAACAGCAGATGTTCTTTACACGGTGAGAACTTCTCAAAATAAATGGACCAGTAGAAAAAAGTCTAAATTGACTCTGAATTAATTGCTTTACAATAGAAAATGTGTTAAAGTCAATTATAAGTTTTACTTCTTATATAAAGCTGCTGTTTTTATAGGAATTCATTTAAGTCACAACAACAATAATATCTAAGTCTTGATACCTTTATATAAATATATAAAAATTATAGTTGTTGCTTTCAAACAATCCACAGAGCTGCTACAAGTTTCCACACATTCATGCGACTTCCTGCAAAAGTCCCTGTTAGACGAGGTTGTGTAACCAAACAGTCAATAAAGCATGACAACAGCCTTTAAACCTTATCAAAGAGGATTTTGGGGGTCACTAAGTTCATTGTATGCTTTGTATAGGGGCCTTAAGAAAAGATTGGATGAACTGTTCTCTGGGACTTCCCCCGCCCAGAAGTCAGTTGTCCTCCTCCATGGCCTCTGTGTAGAAGTTATCACTCATTCACGGCCATTCAGTGGAGTGTTAAATACTTGAGAACACGCTTTACTTTCAGCTCTGTTTATTTACTAACATGTGTTTTAAGGGTAGATGACACTCCTTGTGAAGACGCCTACAACTCACTCCACAAAACCTGAATCGTCCGAGGCCTATAAGTCAGTGGCCTGAATGACTTTGAAGGCCGTTT
Organism: Bryconaethiops microstoma; assembly: GCA_037577275.1. NCBI lineage: Eukaryota > Metazoa > Chordata > Actinopteri > Characiformes > Alestidae > Bryconaethiops > Bryconaethiops microstoma. Next base: position 4,126,638 of record JBBJLS010000006.1, on the reverse strand, counting down.
GTTGAATCTTTGGGTAAGAGGCTTGGAAAAGGGAGAGAGAACATAAAGTCAGTCTCTTTCTCTTTTTCTCGCTCTCATTTTTTCCCCTCTCCCCCTCTCTCTCTGTTTTCATTTTTGTTTCGTGGCTCTTTTGGAAGGAGTTTCACAGACGCACTCATGAATCGAATGCACCCCTGCCGTTTTAGGGGACGTTAAATTTGGCTTATAATTATGCCTGGGATCAGCGGTACAGGTTCCCTTTGAGCCTGCTTAAAGCGAGAAGCGCGGCCTAAGCGGCATGCATTAGCATTAGCATGCTGATTCTTCTGACAAATGAGTGCCAAGTTACGTTTCCAAACCTCCCACATCTTCTCCCTTGAATGCGGCCCCCCCCCCCCCTCCTCATGTATTTTTTAGAAAGAAGATTCTTGTTAGGTAGACAGACACCTAGCAAAAAAGCAGCTTCAATGCAAACGTACTCATAGACTGAGATGTTCATTAGACGCACCGACGAAAAAAACCCAAAAAAACCTGTTTTGCTCAGAGCTAAATTATGCTAGGAAGATTAACACCCTTGGAAACACCAGAAGTAAATAATCATGTAACCCTACAGAGAGAGAAAAAAAGATAGATCCTAATCTTTTGGAACAGTGACAAGAGGATCGGGGTGTCTTCGCTTCACAAGTGCTTAGCTGAGTTTTGAGGCTGGATGGAAGATGACAGGAGTAAGAGTGGGCTGCAGAGAATGAGTTAAATCAGGGCCCAGTGACATCGCCACCACAGCCAGTCCAGATACTCACGCAAAGAAGCTCACAGAGCTGCAGGACAGTGGGGCAGAGTCGCACGCCCTGCTGTTTTCAAGGCACTCTGACACGGAGAAGGACGAGACGGACAGAATCAGAAGCAGAATTTGGCGTCAGAATCACTTCCCAAGGAATGTGCCTCGGTGAAACTGGCGCTCATGCAAACAGACAATATAAAGTACAAACGAAGAGCATCATGAAATGTGGTATCTCCAGTCTGCTCTTCAAAATACAGTTGTCAAAGCGGGTTCTTTGGTGTGATACTATAGAATTAGCCTTTCTGGTCTCCTAAAGATTTTTATGTTGATGTCTTTCCGATGGATAATGTCAGTAGTTAAAGGACATTGACCAACTTCATATTTCATTATAAAGAGCGCATGAGTTTTGTTAAATTTAGTGCAGTATACTTCTGATATACTTCTGCAGTATGCAGTTTTTATTCAAAATATTTTAAAGCACTCCATATCCTACATCTTTCTTTCCACTTAAGACAGTTGAGTCATTTTAATGGTTTTAATACATTAAAATATCAGTTCTAACCTCTCTTTATTCCATTAAATCAAAAGGGCAGTTTTTCTTATTGTGCCTTTAAGACTGACTGATCTAAATGATACAGGCTGCCCTGTATCTCTTTTCTTATTGTCTGCCCTGTATTGTGTCCAGGCTGAGAAACTCCTTATAACTTCAGTGCTGTAGGATGAAAAGATGTTCTCCATATTTCCTTATGAGCTGGAGGCCTAGTGGTTAGGGCATTGCCCCTGTGATCAGAAAGTCGTGGGTTCAAATCCCAAGATTGCTAGTGGCACCTCTGAGGTACCCTTAAGCAAAGTACCGTCCCCATGCATTGCTCCCTAGGTGCTGTGTCCCTGGCTGTCCGCTGCTTCGCTTGGTGAAAGGGTTAAATGCAGACAATGAATTTCACACTGTGTGCTGTGGTGTGTACTTGTATGACAAAAATAGTCACTTTACCCTTATTTGAACCAGCAACAGTGTGTTTTGAAACTTCACCAATGTTAATATATTACACAAAGCTCTTCTTTCAGAGAACATTTGTTTTTTCATCATATGCACTGTTTATATGAGGTGCATTGTGACTTTTCCAACTTATCCAATTACAAAAAAAGCTAAATATCATGACACATATTGCATACTGTTAAGTAAATAAGAAGCTTAGAATTTATGTGGTTAAGGAATAAATAAATAAATGTTATGGAGACCAGAATGCCAAAATTTTAAAATAGAAAATTGCAATGTGCCATGCAAAGTGTGCACAATACTTCACTGTGTGAGGAAGTCAATCTAACATTGACTACTGTCCAGGGTTCGTCGTGCCAGAGGACTCAGCTGTGAAGAAGCTGCAGGTATCTCCTGATCTGATACAGCATGCATGCCTGTATATTCAGAGCGCCGTCGTGACTCACTGAGGCGTGCCTGCGACTTATGGCTTGTCAGCCAATGAGAACTCAGAGGCGTCCAGTTAGCAGGCTAACTGTCACAATTAGCCACCAGTGACAGCCACACTGCACTGGTCAAATGGAGCAGCAAGGCCTGGAGCCAGAGGACATGGAGGGCACGACATGAGGGCAGAGGGGACGGGGGGAAGGACTTCTTTTCCAAGCAGCACCTGCTCTGCTCGTTCACGCCGCCACTGCTGGGCCGTTTTGGACATGCGGGGGTCTTTAAGAATTTAGATATGCCTTTGAAGCCCTCTTTGATTTTTAGAATATGCACACGATCAATAAGGAGCCCAGACTTCAAAGCCCTTTGCGGCCCTCACCTGCTGCTGGTCACTGGTTCTGAAGTGCTTCCAGTCACACACAGAGACTAAACAAACCGTCAGGAGAAGCAGCTTTAAAAAAAAAAAAAAATAACGAGGCTAAAGAACAGAGAAAACATGGCCTTGTTAAATTTAACGGTCGCAACGGTTACTGCTCATTCTGTTGAACCAGGCAGGAATCCTGTCTTTTTCATGGAAATGAAGAAATTTGTAACCACAGGCATGAGATTTACTCCAACTCCAATGCTAATTCTCACTATTTGGAGGTCGGATGGCGTTCAATTTCAATTTGATTGGTTAAAAAAAAGTGCCACTAATGTGCCATAGAGAGCAGACGATTCAGCTCAATCACTCATATTATGTGGCATGACATGAATAAAGCAAAATTATATTATAGTAGAATATAAGTCAATACAATACCATATTTCAGTCATCTTGAAAAAATATATAAATCTGTTGTACAAGGGGAGGAGCAGTTGAAGGAACAGCAGCCATTTGCCTTTTCCGGATCGGCAGCATTACAGAATGAAGACAGCCATTTTCCACACTTCAAAGGACCTTTGATTAATGAATAATACTTGACATTCGCCTTAATGCCATGAGAAGACTCTCAGATGTCACAGAGTGTGAGATACTAAATATCCTTTAAGAATGGCTTTTCCTTTTATTCCCTCTGCCCCCCTCACAAACCCCATAAAACTTCAGTGGCAGCAAAGTTCAAAGAAGTGGATTGTAATGCATGTTATCTAAATAAACCGGATAAACGATTATCCTTCGAAATCTGTGACGCTCATGAAACGTCTGTCACAGGCAAATGAACTGCCTTTATTAGTGTTCTATTTAATCCCACGGCATTCGGTTAAAGGGAGGGCACTGCATAACAATGACCAAAGTCACCTCTGAAAACCATGGACTGCCCAGACATCCTTCCATATCATTAAGTTTGGCTTGGATTTGCGAGGTGCTTTTGTTCATTGGCACAGGTTTTGAAAGTATGCACCCATTTTGAAAAACAGCATAACGCCAGTTAGCCTGTCTTTGCTTTCTTCTTGCATTGTGTCATCAAGCCCTTACAGGTGCGCACAATGATGAAAGGTGTGGTAGAAGCATGTCACCCCCTCCAGACTGCCACAACAGACCTCTGTGTAGACTTCAGCCAGGTAGAGGAGGCAGGAACACAGGCATAATAGAGCAGCAAGCATCCAATTTGCATTTCCAACCATTCAGGGCCTAGAACTATGTGCCTCAGAAACACATGAAAAGGCCCCATTCAAACATGCAAATGGAATTGTGTACATTACAATGAGAGAGGAGTGACTGCAAAACTTCCTGCGTGGCCAAATCTATGGTGGCTAGCCTTTAATTGCCACGAGGTGAGTGATGGTCACACTGTGAGCTCGTTAGGTAGAGCACAAACGTGAATGGATAATTTTAGTTTATTAACAATTATGGAGACAATTGGCGCCGGCGTGTAAGCTCATTCTCTGAGACTTGTGACTATTAATTATTTCTTTATTCCATGTTTTAGCTGCTATTTGCAGGTTTACACAAGCCTGTTTCCTCTATTATTCTCATGTTATAATTGAAAGAATAGGGCAATTACTCTGCTGCTGTAAAATGTTCCAAAAAATGAAAGACAAAAAATGTCCAGTGGTCGAGGTATCAACAGGGAACTTGTATACGGCACAGCATCGTACAGTGGAGTGGTTCGTCGTGCTTCTGTTTAAACTCTTATTGACCTCTCTCTGTGGTCTTTTTACTGTTGAACTAAGCCAAAGCCATGATAGTTTTTTTTTTTTTTTTGGGGGGTGGGGGGTCTTTTCCTCTTTTTTTTGGCCCTCCTATTTTCAGTGTAATTATGTCCTCCTGAAAAGCGAATGTGAAAGCTCCTACAAAGGCTTTTTAAGTGTGAGTGTTTTAAAGGGGGGGGGGGGGGGTATGGTACTCAACAGCAAATTCTAAATTAGAGCAAATTACGCATCAAGTGATTATGAAACTGTTGCTAGTAAAGAAATCAGTGCCATAAAGAGGAGAGGAAAATGGTGGGCAATTTGGAGGGACCGGCCAGAGGAAGTGATGGCAAAGCCAAGTCCTGTGGGAAGTGTGTGTGTGCGGTGAGGAAGGAGGAGGGTGTTAAGGACAGTAGCTTGTGGTAAAGATAATTCCATCTAATGGGCAGTCCCTGACTAACCCACTAGCTGACAGTGTGGCTGCAGGTAATCAGGATGACGTTAATGCAGGCCCTGGATGTGACATCTCGTCATCAGGAATTTTCTTCACTGGCACGGAAAATGCCAGGCTGCTCACCTCTGACTGCGTGGCCCCCACATCTATTAACCTTATTGATTTGGAGCCCTGCTGATCCCCTCCAGATCCTCACTCCACCCGCTGTGGCGGTGAAGTGGATCAATCCGTCGCCGGGGGCCACGGCTCCAACAATGCTGAGCACGGAGACCGCTGTTTGTAGCATGAAATTAATACCCAGATAGAGCTGGAAGACAGCACTCTGCTTCAATTTATACAAGCCCTCTCTCTCTCCCTCTCTCCCCCACTCTCTCTCCCTCATACCTCTCACTTAAAGTCTATCTCTCTCTACCTCAGTGGCTTTTGTCACAAAGACAAAGCCTGAACGAGTTCACGCAAAGGATGGCAGTGGGTGTTTTGCGATATTGGTAGGAGGAGGATGTAATTTACTCTCTGTTAATATCATAAAACAAACATGTTTTTATTGCCTTCGTAATGCGCTGTATCAAATCAGCAGCGCTAGTGTATTGCGCATGGCTGTTAATTCATCAAGAAATGAGAGGGGATTGCCTTTTGATAAATGCACGTTTTGCATGGTGTTGATTTTCTGAGTTAAAAAAGAAGATGAAGAAAGCAAAAATAAATAAATAAATAAAAAACTTTGTTCTGGATATCACATTTACATTCAATTTGCGCAAATACCGCTCGAGATTATGAGTTTTTTGGAAATAACAAATTCTTTAGATGCATTAGCCATTCTAGAAAAAAGTGCCACTGGTAATCAGCATAATCCTCGCTCAATTCAAAAGTTAAAGTTTAATACATGCAAATAGCATGGCTTAGCATTTGTCGGTTGCTCTCACGTGGCATTCCCACTTTCTCCCTTCTGTGGGCTTTGTTTTTTTTCTTGATTAATGACACAATTTGCATAGCTGATTTCTCTTTTGTGCTTTGTTTTGATTCTGTCTTCTACTGAGTTGCATATTTGATGAAGAAGACCATGGTGGAGTTTTTTAAAGGTACATGATTCTTTCGGTGATCTGTGACAGTTCTGTTTGGTTTTGAAACCAAGGCCTTGATAAGATCTTGAGCAGTACTTACCGCAGTGGAAGAAGCATCTACAAGCACTGCCAGAAAGAAGGGTTACAAGCAGGCTCAGATTTCAATGAATGGTACTCAAGGGACGTGTTTTTGGCTGTGTCGTTCCAGGGCTGTCCCGGGGGTCGTGTGGAGTGTGGGACAGTGCACATTCCTCTTTGAACAGGTGGAAGCAGTTTGATCAGAAACGTGTGAGAGACGCACTGAGCACAATCCATCCCTTCTATTATAAGCCCAATCACTTTCTAAGGGTCGGAAGGTTAACCGGCCCGACCACGTGACCTGTCTTTGTTCTTCTGGCATGGGACGGTACAGAAAATATCCCGCTCTCTGTTGTCTATTTTTTGCTTGTTTTTTTCAAAGCTAAATATTATGTTCAGCTGATTCTCAGTGATTTCAAGCCGTAGCCAAACTCTCTTCTGCTGCGAGTTGGATTCCATTCCTTTTTGAAGTGGACCTAAGAAAAAAAAAGCGAGGCATCTGTGAAAACAATGTTCAGTGACTTTAAACTTTAACCACACTAAACCCTCCCACCCCTCTAGCCTCAAGCGTCCAGCTGTAACAACCTCCGCTGAACAATGGCCGTCCAAACAGCCAACGGATTTAACTTTAATAGCTCAACGTCCTCTAAATGTGTGAGAGGATTTTTTAAAAATTAGAATTATGGCAAATAATCTGTTAAAATATTTATGTACACTGCAAGTGAAGTAATAAGTGTAGACATTAATTTTATCTTCACAAAATTACACATTACAAATGCCAGTGTGTCATTATGCATTTTGCTAGAATGGAAATTTCTTTTTACCTTTAAAGCCTTTGTTTGTAATGCGCCCAGAACTGAAATGCCTATGGAACTGGAATATTTATGCTGCAAACTTTCATGGATCAGAGTGGAAGATTTGACATAAATTTTCAACTTTTATACATAGTCCTCTGATTTCTTAGTGTTTATGTAGCAGTTTCATAAACAAGGGCTTTGTAGAGTGTGAACAGTGTGGCAGTGCTGCAAGCAGGCTTGATGTGCTGAAGACGCAAGCCTGGCTGTCTGAACAGCCTGATGCTGTCTGGGATCCATCATCAGTCCGTGTCACTGGGTCCCAGCGGGTGGGGGGGTGTTTGGGGGGGTTAGGGGGGAGCAAATCTGTAAACACCAGTTTAATCTGCATGGACAAAGTTACTGTCATCAGTGGTGACAGTGAAAGCCTCTGGGCCACGGTGCAGCGCAAAGAGTCACTCCGCTTCTCTCCAATATCACTGTCAAATCCCGACATTAAGCCATTATGGCCATCAAGGAAGCTGCCACTGAGAAGCTCGTCTGCTTCTGCCAGTGCCTCCTAAGAGGCCAGAGCACGCATGCATGTGATTAAGACGAGAGAAGAGAATAGAAATTCCTCTCCGTTAATTGCTGACGCATTGTTTCGTGACCTGCAGCGGGACCTAATCGCCAGACTTGCAGTATCGCAAATCTACATACATGGTAATATTTTATGTGCTCTGTAATTATTCAAATGTGAACTGGTGAGGGCACTGGTTGTAGCAAATGAGGTCTCAAGATGTGTGTGCATGTGGGGGGGTTGTCTTAAATTCATACATTATGCATGGGGATCGTTTCTCCTTCATGTTCTGCAGTTGAAAAATCATCTAATTGCCAATCAAAGGGTATGTTCAAACACTTTGTAATGTATTAAAAAAAGTAGAGATCTGCGACTGAACATCCAGTTCAGTGGGCATGTGTCAATGAGTGGCATATGGTTGTTGCCCCTTTTGGCCCCAGTATGTAGATAACCAGCCAGGCTTGGGCAGCAGGCAGGACGAAGAGTACTTAACAATAATGAGAATTACTTGCGGTCCCTCCCCTGTTTGTCACACCCTAACATCTTGATTTCATGGGTGACACTTAGGACTCCCCAGTGTGCTTTAATGGGAGCTGTGGGACCCCTCTCTCTCTCAGCCTCTCTGTTTGGCACATGCCTCTCTTTGAGCTTAACCAAAATGCAAGAATTCTGCTGAATGTCAACAAGTGAATACGCTCTGTAGCTCAGGTACTAAGTATGGATACAGTCATTCTTAATGGTAGATCCTCTATGACCCGGGGAATTCATATATCCTAGTACACTGGAATTAGTAGATGTATTTGAACACATATTAAATAAAAGGCTTCTTCAATGCTTGGGTTGAGTAGACTTCAGTATGCCATTAATACATGCTATATGGTTGCTATAAAACCAATGTTTGGAGACACCCAAACATTGGTTTATTCAGCAAAAACTAAATCTTGCGCTGTGGATTCAAACCAAGATCTTCTGATTCAGAGGGCAGTACTTTAGCGCTGTGCAATGGGGGCGTGTGAACTCACTAGCTCTTACCAAACCACTTATTGGTAAGGACTGAAAGCCCACATAGTCCCATTTAAAGGCTGAATATTTTTAATTAAACCACAACAAACAGTGAGACATGTCTCTAATTTATAACAGACTTCAGCTATAGTGTCATGAAGACACTATGAATCTACTTTGTGTTTTCTTTTGTGTTTTTTTTCTCCGCATTCGTGTTTCTCTGTTTTTTGGTCCTTTTCCGGCCTCCATGCCTGTGACGTCACAGACTCTCTCTCTTTGACACATTTTAAAGGCCACTCAACTGTTCACTCTCTCTCTTAATTCAAATGGGACCACAAAATAGTTTTTTAATCTTGGCCCCTGATCATCTGGTCGATTAGCTGTGTACAAGCATCACAGACGTTTTGATGTTGGAACCATGCACATATTTAAAAGAACTGTAGGAGAAAACGACGTGCCAAAACAGATACAATAAAAATAATAATAAAACTGAAAAAGAACAATAGTGTGATTGCTGACATTGTTTGAAAATGTTGGTAATTGGCACATTTAGTGTAATGCCAGAATAAATATGCTGGGAAAGTTTAGGTAACCATATGTAACCCAGGACAAGCAATTTGATGTAAGAAAACAATTAGACATTGATCAAATGAGGCCTTAATCAGAGTAAGTCTTCTGCACTGTTCCCCTGCAATGTGGGCCTTGTGCTATTCATGCCAGGAGTGCCCTACAACCAGTGAAGACTGATGCTAGTTGACTGGTGGCCAAAGCATCCATGGTCTGCGACCTGTCAATCTGAGTTCTGCTGTGGCCACTGTGATATTGTATGAGTGTGTTAGGGAGGGCTCCATGGTTCAGCAGGCTTTGAGCTCAGGGCAGGGGGATCAGTGGCCGAGCAGGGGTCTGCTAGCCCCGGGGCAAACACAGACAGACTAGGAGCATCAGGACATATTTGGGAAAGCACTGTCAGCAGGGGTTCCTCAGAGACAAGCCCAGCCTGGCAGGAGAAGGAGAATTTCGGCAAAAGCCACAGTTCAGTCTTAAATGATATCTTCTTCGTAGCTCATTTTCAGAATTAGAAGATAGGTCAGTCATGACTCTTGGACCCAGCCTCCATATGAAAAATTTCTCTTTTTTGACCTACAAACACACACACACACACACACACACACACACACACAAAGGTTATTTAAACAAGCAAATTTACAACTCAGTTGAAAGGTTATTTAGGGAACCAAACACATTGGTCCAAATAATTCTTTTGGCTCCTTTTTTTAAAAGAATGTAATGGGAAACCAAATGTAGACAAAAATTAGCCATCTCTAAACATCAGTTTAATGACTAATTTAAGTCAAATTTATTCATCTTTTTCAAGCAAAGTGATTCCAAAACTGAAAACGAAATTCACAATCCTGGATCAGAGTCATGTTAAAACCTACAAAGCATTGGCAAATCATGTAAGGTTATTCAGTCAAATGACTTTTCTGTCAACCATGGGAAATAAATTGTAAAGGCCTCTATAGGTTAAAAAGCCTTTTTTTCCCCCAGCACTTACCACAGGCCACCCCAATAATTCCCATGTCATTTGTTGGAGCTGTTACAAAGTGAATTCATCTTCTCCAACCGTGCTGTGGTTCTTGGCTGGTTTTCGGCAGCAGTGGTCAGTAGGGTTGAGAGTGGGAAGCTGTGCTAGTTACACACGATTGAGTGCTATATGACCTTTGCAGAGACACGCAGTCCTACACGCATGTCCTTCTCCTGCCTCCTTCATTCGATTTGCCCCGCATTTTTCAGATTTAATATCTCATCCAAATGCAACCCTGCAGGTCTGTGATTCACTTTAACATGGCCAACGGTGGAAGGCATCACCAGGTGAAGGAAATATTACATCAACCCTGCTGCTTTAACCTGTTTAACTGAGGGCTTCTGGTACAAAAAACATTGGGGAAACATCAGAGCATGAGACACATTCCGCAATATGCCCGCTAAAATAATCAAGATGACACCTCCAACTGTCTTGGCCGCTTCCTTAAGGCTGGCTTCAGAAGGCACTAATTAAATGAAACGAAGGGGAGAAAAGCCTTAACAATTCCGTTGCCTCGTAAATCTTCCATAAACATTATTTGTTTTAAAACTGCGGTAAAAAACTCATGCTGTTTAATTCCTTAAGCCTGCTGCTGTCGATTAAAAGGACAGTCAGCTGGACACCTCATTCCTACTGTGCAATGGTCAGTGTCCAGGCTGGTTTCCCCTGCTGCTTTAAGCAAATTAACACTAGGTTGGCGGTTCTCCTCCCCCTCTCTCTTTGAATGAGTTAAAAAAAGAGCTAAGATAGAATAAATCCTACATCCACCAGCTAATGAATAGGCCAAGTCAAGAGAGCTGGTGTGCACTGTTTTTGTTGATTGTTTTTTTTTTGTTATTATGCCGATTTATGCATGTTCTGAATGTAATCAACCATTACAACATTGACACAGTCAGTAAGTAAGACAGGACCCTTCCTTTCTGTTGGTATTAGTGCAATGCAGCTGGTCTCGTTCCAAATGAAGATAAACACTGCATAACCCTGTAAATGAAGAAAGACCACGGCAAGAAGCCAAAAGTCGCTTATTAAATTATGTAGGGATGAGACGTAATTGGGAATCACTTAAATGTAGATAGGCTAATTATTAGCCAAGCAGCTTAACTTATTTTGGTCCAAAATTGAAGTCACATCACAAATGTAGTGTGGATCTGCCAAGACATTCTCAAAACCCAATCTAAATCTTAATTAAATTTTGCTGGAAGAAAGTGCAAAGACGAGCTTAATCCATTTACAAGAGGCTGGTGAAGGGTTATTAGCAGACGCTAATTCGTTAAGCAGAACTTTGTGTGGGTTTTTGCCCATAATGTGCGAGAGGGGGTTGTGAGAGGTACACAAAGAGCATAAGACCCTCGGAAAAAGCTACTGACTCATAAAGAGAAGAAGGCTCTGAATGGGTGTATTAAGGACACTGATGTGTTTTCCCATCGTATTTCTATTTTGATGAACATGACTCTGCCTTTTTCTTGTGTCTTGCTGGTTGATGGCTCCTTTTGAGACAGGATGATCCTCTAACAAACACCTTAACCAGGTAAGCTAGCCTTGGTCGAAACAAAATCTCCACAGGGGTCAAGTTCTCCAATATTAACCTCGCTAATGACATCACAACCTCCGAAGGCAGGCGCCTTCTCCAAAGAAGGTCAGGTAGAGGGAAGAATAGGAGCTATCTGCTCCTCTCCAAAGAGCTTTTTCCTAAAGCAGAGCCATCAGCAGTGTCCAAATAGCATGGCCGCTCGCTTCCAATCAGCCCAGGCGCAACACAGATGTATGCAGAGAAATGCACAACAAAGCCTACGGCTTTTAAGCTAGCAATTGAGTTTCCTAATACTGCTCCAGATGAGAAAAGGTGCCATTCATGATGCTTACCAGTAAAGAAAAAAAAGAGACAAAAATGAGAAGAGAGAAAGAATGAAAAAAAAGAAGTTGAGGGCACATCCTTGACTAAATCCTCTTTTGAAGCATAATCCACCTCACACTCTGTCTCTAAGCACTGGAGTGTGTTCCATCTGATCTCATCCCAGAAGCTCATTCAGCAGCCAGCTCGCAGACTTGATTATGTTCCTGTTGTGGCAGACCTATTCACCCCTTTTGAGCCTTTCCTACACACCTGGGATAAAAAAGGGGGGATTTAAACAAGCCTGAATGGCTTAACCAGGTGTTGAAACAAATAATGGTTTAACATTGTAATTAAAATGGCATGAATAGTGCATTGGTCCTGGTTAAAGGTCCCTTCGTTTGAATGACTTTTGGTATGTAAAGAGAAATGATGCTGAATGGTTTCCCTTTTTTCGGTACTCATCGAGGAAAATATACTACTAATGGTGAATTAGGGTCATTAACTGTATGGCAGTATAATAGAGGTTTTCAAGTAGCCTGTGCACTGTCACTATTTTATTACACCTGAATTTTGAAAAAGGATTTGACAATTGAAAAGGACTGACCTAATTCTGTTCCATTTAACAATTTATTTATTTGTCCTTATTTATTATTTATTCCTTCTTTTGTGAAAAATATTTGAATCCAGTCTCAGATGAATAGTAAAAGGGTTGATTCATTAATCTTGGGTGTCACTCTTGATCTGACGGTCTAAAATACCATTTAAAGCCATTTTAAAGCGTTATAAATGATATATGATTTGGCATTAAGATGATTAAGTTGATGGAGTAGGTTCCTTAGCATGGCTGTTTTCCTCAGCTGTGTTGTTTGAAGAAGAAGTGATGGGAGAAGTTTCCAAACAGAGGAGGGAAAACTTCCTTCAGGCTCTTCATTCTCGCTGAGTGCCCCACAGGCCCCCTGCAGTGAGGGTCCTAATCTCCACGCATCCAGCAATGAGTGAACGAGAGAGGGAGAAAAAAAACGCTGATTGCGTGTGATTGGCAGGCCACATGGTTACTGGAGTAACTCCATTTTTGGGAAATCTAATTCTTCATCAAAATAAGGCAGTTGGGAAGAAGGCCCATTATAGCAAGAAGAAGACTGAGAGACAAACCACCGTAGACCAGTGGATCATGTGGTGGTGTGTACTGTTTTTGTTGACTTTTATTATGCATTGTATGCATATTCTGAATGCAATCGCTAGTCACAGCATCGACACAGTCAGTAAGAAAGACAGGATCCTTCCTTTCTGTTGGTATTACTGCAGTTCAGCTGGTATTGTTCCACATGATGAGATGTAATTGGGAATAGACTAATTATTAGATATGCTTCTTATTTTGGTCTAAAATTTGCGAAATCTAATTCTTCATCAAAATCAAGTACTTGGGATTAAAGCCCATTATGGCTGCAGTTGTTTTGAATAATAAAACAAAACGTAATTGCTTTTTCTACACTGTGGAGTAAGTAAGTGAAGTGCATGGTTTTGCATTTTTCATGTGACATATTACTGCATTATAATAGTGTTTCTGTATAGATAATAAAGATAAACTGTCATCACATTTCAGAGAGGTTAATCAATCTCAAGGTTCTTCAAACAATCATGCTCATTTCACAAACACACAACAAAGCTGAGGTAACTTTGTATCTTAAAAAGGTCACCCATGGCACAATGAAGTAAAGTTATTGTTATACACTATTTCTCCCTACTAGGTCTTATTAACCTTTGGCAGGTATTTCCAATTTACTACCTTGAGGATGTGCTTTATAGGATTGCTGGAATGGTGCAAGGAAAGCTGGCCTTTTAGTGTAATGTAACCTATAGTAGAATCCAACAGCAATTAGAATAGTGACAGTTTTTTGTTGTTTGAGCTCTTTTCTCGGGTAAATTAGATTTGAAACAAAACAATAATTATAAGAAAGTTCAGAATGTCAGCTCTAATGAGAATGAATTAAACCGAGTTTTTATTTTCAATCTAAGATTCTTGAATGAAGAATTCTTAAACAATGCAATTGGACAAACGATTAGAAATGTCTAACATTTGTGTTGGATAATGTAGGAAATGCTCCTTGTTGACTTGGCTGGTCAGACTCAAAAGGGAATGAACAAACTTCTAGTACTGTTTCATTTTCCACCTGTTCAAGACAGCTGTGAAAATTTAATTATTTTTCTTCATTGTAAATAAAACATGTTAATCATGGTTATTTTCATAGCTGAACTGTACTTTTCAGGTCAGTTATTATTTCTGAGTGTGTGATGCATGACCTTGGAGGATACACAGGGTACACACAAAAAGCTTGACCAATTGTAAAATGGTCTTAGACTGTAAATACAGCAAATAAATAAATAAATAAATAAATAGGACACATAGCTGACCAATAAACAACAGAGAAACTAACTGTCCAATTGCCTGCAGTATCCAGAAACAGGACGACTATGTATAAAGTTTGCTTTTTCACTGCATGATAGCAGCTCAACTCAGTTCTACCTGCTTTTGGTACCTTGTGCCTCAGTCATTCTCTGCAGTTAGTACTCCCTCGATGTAGCGTGAAAAACTAATGTGACATAGTTTTTAATGTGACAAATGCAGTAGCAATGGAGACTACTGAAGGATGTTGCGTGATTCTAATTGACCAATGAGTAGTCAGCAGAAATTTCACATGACATTTTGGTATCTACTCAGCTTGGCTGGAACCATGACAGAGTAGGTATGGAAAATAGTAGCAGGTGGTTTACATGAAACCAGGAAGTGTCCAGTCACTTCAGTCAAGAAGAGTTACTGTCTAAGTGTGTGGATGAGTGAACGCGTTTGTGTGCCTCTATGTGCTTGTGTTTTTTCTTGACTGTGTAATGAATATGAAACTGTATGTACATGCAGACATGCATAAGTGTGTGTACATGTGTGTGTGTGTGTGTGTGTGTGTGTGTGTGTGACGAGGGGCATCAGTACTGTGCAGCTTGAGGTGTGTGGCAGTGGTCAGCGGGGGACTGGGCACGCATGTGGTCTTCCCATCAGCAGCAGTGTAGGGATGAGGCAGGGAGACAGCGCCACAGCACACCCCGAACTTCCTCACCGTAATTCAAGTTGAGAAAGGTTACGGTTTGATGGTGAGCTGAGGGGAAAGCCCTATCTGCCGGGCACAGACCAGGAAGGGCCATCTCATCAAAGCAGCTAAACACTGAAGCCTCCCGAATGACTGGTAAACGAGGGGGACAGGGTTGCGCCACAGATGCAGACAAAATTGGGAAGGGGTGCCATGAGGATAGAAATTAGGGACAATAGTGATAGAAGTCACTTTAATCCCAGCCTTTTGCTTGTCTTATGCTTCCAGTGTCAGAAAAGCTTCTGGTCACAGCACACACTAAATGTGTCTTGAAAGGAAGTGCAGGAGTAAGGAGGAGTCTATAAATGTGCCAAAACAACTGCACTGTTCTCCTGTGGAAGAAACAAAAATGCTTTATGGCCTTTGCACGTTCATTGTTCTGTCAACATTCATAGCATAACTACAGACTTAATAGGAGCTGCAAACATGTAATTATTTCAATTTCGTATATGTCGTACTAGCCCTGAAATTAAAGTTTTTTTTTCTGTCATACATTCTTAAAAATAAGGTTCCTAAATGGTTCTTGGCTTGAACATGCAATTCTATTAGAAGCCTTTAACATAAGGCGGGGTTCAAAAGAGGGGGACTCGGGCTAAAGTTAGCCCACAATGATGTTTGGTTTGGCCTGACAGAAAAGCACCTAAGCCCACTCACTCTCTCAGCTCATGAAAGAACACTAATTTTAAAATGTATTTTAATAAACTTTCTTACATTACTTTTAGTCCAAAACATATCACTGTTGGAAAAAGTAACTTCACATGAGCAGGAAGTTACATTCTTCACTATAAATGTTTGTAACTTCCAGGTTATTTTGTCAATTAAACATGAAGCTCTCATACAGGGTAAATGGCATCTAAAATTCTGAAATTACGTAAAAGATTTAAAAAAATGGTTTTGTTCTAATAGTGACAATACAGGATTAAAAAACTGTGACCAGAACAAATATTACACTTTGGCCCCCAGAACAAAACAAATGAGGTACCGTGGTATATAACCTCTTCATTAAATGGAGGTTAAACTTTTAAAAGCTTAATCACACACACATAATTTTTTTGTATCTTTAAACAACCGTTTATGGATCCACATGTCTTTAAAGCTGCTTCAAAAACACTTCTCTTTAAAAAAATAATGTTAGCTTTTATGTGAATGCACAAGGTAAAGCCATTCTTTTGTGACCTGAGGAAATTTCAGGTGCACACAAAGATGTAAAAACAAGGGAAAAACCCTGATTAGAGCCCAAACACATGTTCCAGGCTTTGTGATTGACCCAGGCAGTGTGGCGAGAAGAGGTTTTTGTTGACATGTCACTTGCACACTCTGGCCTTTCTGTCTGAGAGTGAACGCAATATACACTGCGGATGATAGTCCCCTTTGTCTACTGTCACAAGGCTTCCTTCTCAGTGGCCACTGAATGGGTCTCGCCAGCTGTTATGCAAAACGAGCGCATTTCATTACAAATTAATTTATCTGATCTTAATACTATCAAATATGTCCTCCCCCCATTTCCACAACCCTCCCCTCCCTAATCATAATTATTTAACGCTCCAGGCAACAATCTATAGCTCACCAAAAACAAATAAACAGTAGGTGTTCCAGATCATTTGTGGGAGAGCGGAGATTTTTTTTAATCGAAACATCATTAATATCATGAATCTTTTATGCAGAGTTTAATATACTTAGATAAGTCTGTCCAACCATCTAAAATGTAAAAGGCTACACTTGATTACCTGTCATTATGTGACAAGTGGAAATTTGATTACAGAAGGAATTATATATTTAACAGCCGTGAGAGGACCCCATCCGGATTCAGCTTGCGGAAAAAATATGCAATAAGATTTTGGGGCTTTTAATCAAGCCAGCCAAAGGTTTGTTTCGGAAATCCCTGTCAGTGAAAGCAAATTGGCAAACGCAGAATCAGTATCTGCTGCCAAAAAAAAAAAATCATATTTGATGATTTGATTGCTTACTGTCAGTGCTTCATACTTTGCTTTCATTTTCTACTTTAAGTCAAGTTATCGCAAACTGCCTTTAAGATGTGAAGACGCATAATCAACTGACGATAAATTCAGCAGCACCTTCGTCAGTCTAGCTCTGTGTCATTTCTTTACATTATGATTAGAATTTCAGGTGGGGGTGGGTGGACACTCGCCCATGCTGAAGGTGCACTACACTGTGCACCCACGTTCGATTATTTCCCAAAGGTTTTACTTTAAGAGTGCTTCAACATCTCATACAAAAAAAGGCAGGCTGAAGTGGGATCCAAGATGCAAATTACACCGTTCAAGAGGTAACTCTTCATCCCTCTCTTCTCTTAGCCGGCCATTATAAGGCCAAAAGCACCAATGAAAGGCTGAGATGTGCCTAACTAATCCCAAGATGGTTTAAATCATCAGATCTTCAGAGGTTCTAGGACCTCATGACACAGCCAAAAATGCCTCGTACTCGTTACATTTGGAGAGTAAAGCAAACACGGCCACATGGCGTACTCTCTTAAAAATAAAAGCACCAAACATACGTCTTTCATCTGACATCATAGAAGAACCACTTTTGATTCCCAGAAGAACTGAGCTGTTGAGAGAATGGAGTTGTTTCCCCTTTTATGCATCTAAAATTGTTTCTTCTATGGCATCGCACCAAAGACTCCATTTTGGCACCTTTTCTTGAGATTGTACAGTGTGCAAGTAGTTTTTTTTTTTTTTTGGAAAATGTATTCCTTGTCTTGTCACTTTCCACAGCCTACTCCTACTAATCCGGTCCAGATTAAAACATGGGTTGATAGGAGCCTCAGCAATGTAAAGCTGCTAATCTCTGGTTACCAACTGCAAGCAAATCCTATTAAAATCACCTTCAGTTTAACACACATATTGTTACGAAATGCAAAACATGCAGATCTCTGCTCGCACTGTTAATTGAGGGGAGCGTGTCCCGGCACAGTTAGGCCTTGTGCGTTTGCTACAGCAGCTGGGGGAAATTGAGAAGGGCTATGGGAGAGACCTCAATTTTTTTTAGTAGCCACTGAGCCAGTCCCAGCTTTTCTCTCCCTATACCTTGGTCTCTCTATCTCTCCCTCTCTTTCTTTTTCTCGTTCTAGTGCTCCCTGAGGGCTGAGGCAATACTGGGAGGGGAGCATGAGGACTCGTCAGGCCTTGAGCGGAGGTGTCAGCTTTTGAGGATTTGACTGATTGGGTAATATTCCAGCATGTTCTCGTGTAAGCAACATTTTAAAAACTCATTTGTAGAAGTCGATCCCGTCGTAATTCTTCTTACCCCTGTCACTCTTTCCCATGGAACTTTCATCTCCGACACCTCCTGTCACTGCTTAAAGAGTCACCGGCGACAACAACCTTGACGAGGCTGGCAGGCGTCAGCTTTCGCAAAGCCACTTACTGATGGGAACGCGCCCCCAGTGGATATGATGATACTCAAACTGCCTACACCTCTACCATAGCAACCAAAGGACAGACTATAGAGTGGATGTCATTGACAGGGCGGCACTGTCAATCAAGAAAATACAGCAAAATGTACTACTGACCTTCAGGAGAGCGCTCTGATTCTATCAGAAGGAGTGACACTCTATCAGCTATAGGCCATTTGTAAGAAAAACGGATAAATCAGTTAAATTGTATTTACTTTATTTTATATACATACACACACACACACACACACACACACACAATCTAATGACAACACAGATAGTCATCAGTAGTTACAATATTCTATTTTTAATATATTCATACATCACATCATACATATTTAAATCCAATAACAATAATGAATTACATTTACATTTGTATTGGTTCACACTATCACATTTTCTTCTAATAAAAACAAGACTACATGCACAACAATAACCTTTCAAATTTACTCATAAATCTTATTTTTAGGCACAAAAATATACAGTGGTGGTCAAAAGTCTAAGACCAAAAATGAATACTTTTCATTTTAGCCTGGAAATAAACAACAGAACATTTTAGAATTTCGTATATATATTTCAAAGATTCTACTTCTCACTCACATTGTTTGAATTGTAGAATGTTAATATAAGATCTGTTCAGCGTAATAAAAAGTTACAGCGCGTAACATTGCTTTGGAATTAGATTTAAATTTTGAAAAATGTTCAGTTGTGGTCTGAACCCTTGGGTCCCTACTGTGGGATGAGTGGCGATTTATTTAGCACCTGGTCTTTTGACAGAATTTCTCTGCTTGTTTCAAACAGCAATGAGTAGGAAACAATTAAAATGAAAATTTATCAACTTCCAAAACTTTGTACACCAAAGTACACCATCTCTTTCACACACATTGCATTCATGGCTTCAGACAATCTTTTGATATAGATTTCCAGCAAAGCATTTTAGTCTCTTCAGATGAATATGGATTGAGAGATTATGCTTGCTTTCTAACTTAAACGCCCCATCTCACACCCACCCACCCACCCACTTCCCACTTTATTCCCCAGACACCTTTTTTACTATTAAGGTAGAATTACACCCTCCAGCTCATATGCAATGCAGAATCCACTCCCTTCTGACATTCAATGGTTTACCAAGCAGTATCAAAATTAGATCATTTTCGGAGACTGTAAATGTGAATGCTGAATCTCGAGGGATTTACAGGCCAGTGAGCCTTCATAATTGAACAATAATCAGATTAGCACATAATCTTCACTGTATTCTTGTGAGGTGCGTATAATGTTTTAGAAATATTATGTAAAGAACCAGGTTGCCGACATGGATATTATGGAAAAGAGCTTCAAATAACAGCCCGGGGGCTCTGAGGAAGAGAAGTGCTTTGTTAATGTGCACTAGCGCACCCCTTTATTTCCTATGATTTGCGATTCATCGGTTTCAAGAGTCGCATTGCACAGCCATTGGGCTGCTCTTTCAAATGGGCATGTGTTGACATAAACAGCACAGTGGACAACCATCTGTTTTAAAGATAAACGAGTGATCAAAGGGCATAGCCAAACGTGTAAGGGCTGACCCCCACCCCCCACCTCCTTCACACTTTTTTTTTTTTTTTTGAAGGGGAGTATAAAGAATGCAGAGCGGTTTCCAGGGGATACGAATGAAAAGCTTTCGGAAATGTGGTGAGGAATTGAGCTGAAGGGGCAGGTTCTGAGAGAAATTCCCCCTGTAGCTTTGGGAGCCAAGCAAGGAATCACCATGGTTCTTCTGATCACACAAAGGCAGGAAGAGACAGGGCAATATGCTGCCAAAGGGGGCTCCCCCAGACCTCCTTTAATGAATTTTGTGTATTAATACAAAGAGAGACGGCAGACAGCCCCAACTCTGACGCCTCTATCTGACCTTTCACCTTTCAGCCGCTACCCCAAATATCCCTCACTGGCCCGAGAGCCTCCCTACTTTTCTTTTATGGCCTCTGACATAGCCTTTCTTCTGCATTTACTTTGTGATAAAAATCAAGTCATTGTTTTTAAATATTAATCCCTTAACATAACTGCATGCTTGTTATTCTGTTATTAATCTTAAGAATTGTTATCATTAAGTAGCTGCAATTAATTATTCAGTAATTCTTCTAATATGCAAATATAAGAGTGAGTGGTGTATAAATTGAAGGGTGGTCCCATATGAACCCTTACCGTTTAGAAGATGAATAAAGATAAACAATTCATGCTTTAAAAAATAGCAGTGACTGTGTCAGAATAACAGTAACACATTACAATAAGAACCTTTATAAAGGGTGTCCATTTGTTTATGGTTTATAAATGATTTATAATCAATTTGTTAATTAGGTTGTTGTTAATAAATCATTGATAAGCAGTTATAAACACGATCTAACAATTGTCATCCCATGAGGTGGGCTCACTATTTTTCAAGATATCAGATTTTGCTAGTTGCTGAGTTTATCTTTTCTCTTTTTTAGGCAGAATGTTAAACTGTCAGCTTCATCATGTCTAAAACACCAGATCTTGCCAAATAGTGAGGCTATATTAATGTATGACAACCATTATCACTTGTTTATAATAGCTTATTAATAAATTAAAATCAGTCTACAACCTGATTAACAACCTGATTATAAATCATTTATAAACCCTCTATAAGGGAAGTTTTGCTGTAACATAGTACTGAAATAACACACAGTATTTTACTAAATCTACATTTTACTAAATAAGATTTTACTAAATCTGCCCCTTCTATAATGTGAAATTGTCAAACCCACGACTGACCAATGGTGGTTGAAAGTTGATTTTCAGCAAATAAGTCCCAACTTTCTAAGAAAGTGTAACGCAGTGTACCTCTCAACAAAAACACTGCAAGGACTCACTATTTATGTTGCATGAAAAACAGCACAGCACATCGAGAGCTTTCAGATGTGTAAATGTGTAAATTTGCCAAACCCCTGCTTGAGGACTCTGAAACGGAGCCACAGAGACTGATGATTTCCCGCCTTAAAATACATGCAGCCTTGTGCTCTTCCTGAAGCGCCCTCGTGGAGGGGGAAAAAATGAGCCGGGAGGGGGACTATTTTTCTGTCTCATTTCTGCGCAGTTCGGATAAACTCAGCCATTACTCAGGGCTGGAGAGAGGCCTGCTGGGAAAAAAGCTTCTAGCAAGAAGACTAGAGGGAGCGGCAAGCTCGACGCCTGACAGACAACTAGCTAATAGACATGAGAGTGGGAGCAGTGCTACAGGGAAAGACATGAGGTTCCACAACTGTCTGAGGAGGCATCTCTGTTGACCGCTAAAATCCATGAACGCAGCAGGCCTTATAACCCGTAGAACTCAGAAAATATTAACAAAATCTGATTTAATCAAATAAATCCAGTGTAAAACAGTCTAAAACTGGTGTTTGTTCACCGTTTGCTGCTCTTTCTCATAGCGTGCCACTGCTCTGCTGCTCTCCGGACGCCCTCCCTCTGCAGGTTTTCCCCACCAACTTGTGGGCGGAAACTATCGGAAAAGTTCACCCGGGTTCATTTTTGTTCTTTATGGGAATTTGCATGTGATGCCATTTTAAAATCACAGTAGTTGTTATAATTATTTTTTAAATTACAATAACTTTGGTTCTGCGTGACATAGGAACATCAAACAAAGATCAGTATGAAGTCTGACACCTCAAGCATCAACACAAACTAGGTTATTTTGTGTTTTTTTGCCGCATAACTATGATTTACCATTTGTTGCACTTCCGGAACAAATCCGTGCTGCTCGCATTCTAAGGGTTAAGCAATGCAAAGGGTTGATCTGATAATGATTTCATGATAATGGTTACATGATTCGCTTGTAACCATTATCATGCAATGGTTATAATGGTTACATGATTCACTTGTTTTAGATTTCCATTGTGGACAGTAAAATCTTTCAGTCAATCCAGTTTATTGTTTGATCACCACTGTTACAAGTGCATGGATCTCTTTGGGGCTTGCCTCACCAACTCACCTACCCCATGCCCTGCCCTTAAATGTATTCTTTTATAGCAACCATTGACAGATACATCAATGTTTGCAAGATCTTAACAAAGGAATTATAGTCAATATTTTGTTTACTTTTGTCAAATATGTAAATTATTCTCATCAGGCCTCTACAGTGACTCGTGACACAATGTTGAGGCTCCAGTTTTAAATGTTTCACTAGGAAATCAAAACTACATTACTTGGAAAAATGCCACCATGCTCATGTTAAATTTATTGCACAATAGAAAAAACTACCAGATTAAATTAATAACCCAGTGCATATTATTTTCGTTGGCCCTGTTTTTGTGCTCTAGAATTTTTTAATAGGCTGAATAGGATTTTTACCAACATTCTGAAATATTAGTCCAGCTGATCAGCAATATTTATGAAAAAATACATTTGGGTGGAGCATACAAATGAAGTGTATGGATTTTTTCTTTTATGAAGTTTGCTGTGTGACTATAGGACACATAAATGCCATCTCTCAGCTACTGCTGTCAGACTTGGAAATATGGAAAATGAAGCATGAATAGACCTCATTCATTGACCCCATTATAATGCAACCCCTGACACAAGCTTGAGCACATTTTGCGTTTTTATTCTCATTCCTTACTCTTCGAGGTTTGATGAAACGGTGTGGCCATTATTGTTTGAGCAGTGGATTTGGTGAACCATTTAAACACGATTGCCTCATGAGAGATAGAGCATGCTCTTCCTGAACACTGAGAATGTATGGCATTGTCACGTTTTCCCTTTTTCCCGAATGAGGGCAGGCGCAGAGGCAGACATCCATTTTCATTTCTCTTTGTTTATTTTCAGAATTCCTGAATCCAAAACAAAGGAGATAGAGGAACATTCACAATAACTCTGCCTGACGGTGGACCGACAACTCTGGTCCAACACAAGAGAACTTAAATACCCTAAACACAAAATTCTAAACTAATACAAACACAAATCTTCTCTAAGCACTCCAGCAGCTGAAACTCATAATACACAAACTCACTGCTGGCGAGTTACACAACAAGGCCGTCACTGTCCCCAGCCCTGACAATAAGGCCCCCTCCTGGTAGCCCTTCAGCAGGGAGCCCCTCGCTGTCCTCCAGGGTGGAGCTCCCTCCAGGATCAAACTCCTTCTAAGGGGCCCCACCGTGGCCTCCAAGGCCGAGTCCAATCTCAGGAGCTCCCCTGGAGCCCTTCAGAACCCAAGTACCCCCCCTAAAAAATTCAGGGGATTCCACGCCCCCCAATGGGGCGAAATCCCAGAGCTCTTGGGGGTCCAGGTCTTTAGGTCCCCTAGCTACTGTTAAGCCCTCCCCAGGCCTCTAAGCTACTGTTAAGGCCTCCCTGGGCCTCTAAGCTACTGTTAACTTGGGAATCTTAGCTACTGTTAAACCCTCCCCGGGCCTCTAAACTACTGTTAAGCCCACCTCGGGCCCCTGAGCTACTGTTTAGCCCTCCCCGGGCCCCTGCACTACTGTTAAGATCACCCTGGGCCTCTGAGCATCTGCTAGGCTCACCCTGGGCCTCCGAGCCATTATTAAGCCCCTCTAGGACCTCAGAGCTAAAGCTAAGCCCCTCTAAGGCCTCCGGGCTACATCTAACCCCCTCTAAGGCCTCAGGGCTAAAGCTTACCCCCTCTAAGGCTTCAGGGCCTAGCTGCCCAGCTAACGGCCTAGCTGTCCAGCTAACGGGCCTACCTGCTCAGCTAACCGGCTACCTGGGCCATGTCCAGCTGGTTTCAGCCTTGGTGCAGGCACGGGAGGCAGGAGCCTTCTCTGGGTGGGTACGGGAGGCAGGAGCCTTTTTGGCACTGGCACGGGATGTGGGAGCCTTCTTGGTCCTGGCAAGGGAGGTGGGAGCCTTCTTGGTGATGGTATGGGGCGCTGAAGTGTAGCTTCGCTGCTCGGGAGTGCAGCCTCGACGCTCGGGAGTGCAGCCTCGTCGACGCTCGAGAGCGCAGCCTTGTCGGTGCTCAAGGCGGGCTTACGTGCTGGCTTCCTCCTCGCTGGCCGAGGTGCTGGCCAGTTGGCCTTGTTGTAGTTGGCCATGTCTCGCTCTATTAGCTCCCAAGAGAGCGCAGAGAGTTCTGCGAGGATCCACTCCTCCTCCTCGGGGCTACATACCTGTCTCGCCATGTCTGCTGCGTCTGCTGTTGTTAGGTCAGTCCATCTGTCACGTTTTCCCCTTTTTCCTGAATGAGGGCAGGTGCGGAGGCAGACACCCATTTTCATTTCTCTTTGTTTATTTTCAGAATTCCCAAAACAAAAGGCATGAGGCCCAGAATCCAAAACAAAGGAGGAACATGCACAATAACTCTGCCTGATGGTGGACCGACAGCTCTGGTCCAACACAAGAGAACCGCAATACCCTAAACTCAAAACTCTAAACCAACACAAACACAAATCTTCTCTAAGCACCCCGGCAACTGGAACTCAAAATACATAAACTCACTGCCGGCAGTGCTCAGAATTTTTACACAACAAAAAACCTTTTTACACAACAACCGTCACTGTCCCCAGCCCTGACAGGCATCTGATCACTTTTGATTGGGCACCTGATTAGCTATTTATTAGCTGCCCACTGTTCCACTTGGTAAATGGGTTAAATGCAGAGGAATAATTTCGTGCTGTTCATGCTGTGGTGTGTTCACATATGACAAAATGGTCACTGTCACAGATGAAGGTGAGCAAGATCGTACCTTATCGGATGTGATGCCCGTGTAGCGTGAAGGAAGAGCCCAAGTATGGACAGAAGCGAGAGGGCTGGATATTCACGCACTTTGATCTGTGAACGCTCAAAGCTAGAGTTAAGATTCCCACCGGAATCCGCGTTCACTAACATGCAGAGTAGAGGGTTGAGTTCTCACGTGAATCGTTGAGGCTCGTCTGATGGCTGGGCATCGAGGGAACTCAATGACTGAGTGACGAGGAAATCCTCA
>JBBJLS010000006.1:4078359-4100779 GCA_037577275.1 Bryconaethiops microstoma | reverse complement strand
TCTGATGGCTGGGCATCGAGGGAACTCAATGACTGAGTGACGAGGAAATCCTCACATCCTGTTTATATACCCTGTGATGTGATTATTTCCTATGTCCCGTGCACGTCACGTGATTCATGCATGTGACAGTATCCCCCCTCCTGGACCGTCACCAGACGAACCCGGTTGGGAGGATACCAGACGACAGTAGTCCTGAATCAGCGTCGGGTCAAGGATAAACCACCCAGGAACCCAAGACCGTTCTTCCGGATCGTAGCCCTCCCAGTCGACTAAGTACTGGGTGCCACGGCCACAGCATCTCGAATCAAGAATCCTCCGGACGGTGTAGGCAGGACCACCGTCAATAATCCGAGGAGGTGGAGGTTCTGGAGTGACAGGTGCCAGGGGTGATGTGAAGAAGGGCTTGAGCTGAGATGAGTGAAACACAGGATGAATCCGGAGACTGGCAGGCAGTTGGAGCCTGAAGGTGACATGGTTTTCCGGTGTGTGATGCGGTAAGGTCCAATGTAACGGGGGGACAGTTTCCTGGACTCGGTGTGGAGGTGCAGGTGTTGAGTGGAGAGCCAGACCCTGGCACCTACATGGAACAATCGTCCTGGGGGGTGTCGACGGCAATGTTGCTGAACGTAGCGCTGGTTGCTCTTCAAGATGGACCTCCGAGCTTGTCTCCAGAGCCATCGACACCGGCGGACCAATTGTTGGGCCGATGGTACATCAACCTCCGATTCTTGGTGTTCGAACATCAGAACCTGGAAACCATAACATACCTCAAATGGACTGAAGCCGGTGGCGCAAGATGTCTGGAGATTATAGGATAGCTCAGCCCAAATGAGGTAGTCGGCCAAGGAGCTCTGATGATCCGCTACAAAGCATTTCAAAAAGCGCTCCAGCTGTTGATTGGCCCACTCTGTCTGACCGTTAGTCTGAGGATGGTACCCAGAGGAGAGACTGCATGTAGATTCGATCAGATGGCAGAAAGCTCCCCAGAACCTGGCTGTGAACTGGGGGCCTCTGTCCGAGACGATGTCCTTGGGGAACCCATGCAGATGGACTATGTGCTTGATTACAAGTTTGGCGGTGGTTTTAGCTGTGGGGAGCCCGGTGAGTGCGACCAGGTGCACGGCCTTGGAGAAACGATCCACAATGGTGAGAATAGTGTTTCTTCCTTTGGACTCCAGCAGACCGGTGATGAAGTCCAGCGCGATGTGCAACCAGGGACGTCGAGGAACAGGGAGGGGTTGGAGTTCCTTGGAGCTGGGCCGGTTGGTGGTCTTCGCCCTGGTGCACACCGTGCATGCCTGGATGTAGGCTCTTACATCTTCAGCCATCCGTGGCCACCAAAACACGCACTGGAGAGAGGTAAGGGTGCGTTGGATTCCGGGGTGGCCGGCGATGGTGGAGGCATGTGCCCACTGAAGTACTTCAGTTCTGAGAGTGGTGGGCACGAAGAGCCGTCCAGGCAGTGTCTCTGCTGGAGGGGGCTCCAAGGTCTGCCGCTGGTGCACCCGATCTTCCAACTCCCACCAGAGGGGCGAAACAATTAGCTGCGGTGGAATCACAGGTGCGGGGTCCGACCGGGGGCTCTCCCATTGATGTTGGCGGGAGAGGGCATCAGCCTTGGTGTTTTTTGACCCCGGTCGGTAGGAGATGGTAAAATTAAATTGTTCAAAGAACAATGCCCACCGCGCCTGGTGAGGATTTAATTGTTTCGCCTGCTGGATGATCAGTCCAGACGATGAATGGGTCACTGCCGCCCTGGAGCCAGTGACGCCATTCCTCCAGAGCCCACTTGATGGGCAACAGCTCGCGGTCCCCTACCCCGTATCGCTGTTGAGTGGAGGTGAACTTTCTGGAGAAATAACCACAGGGATGTAATTTGTGGTCTGGACCTCGTTGGGAAAGAACGGTTCCTATGCCCACATCGGAGGCGTCCACTTTCACAAGGAACGGCTTGGCAGAGTCCGGATGGATGAGTCTGGGGGTTGAGGTGAAGGCAGTGCAGAGATAATGAAAGGCGGTGATAGCTTCAGAGGTGAGATGAATGTGGTCTTGGATGGCTTGGTGAGAGCAGTGAGAGACGCCGCGACTGAACTGAAGCCCCGGATAAAGCAGTGATAGAAATTAGCAAGCGTTGGAACTTTCTGGGGTTTGCTAAAATTTCACTCCCTGAAAAATGGAATGGTGTAGATGGGAAGTGCGATGCGTTGCTAACCACTCTCTCCCTCATTTTTGAGTTCCAGCACGAGATGTACCCATCGGACCGCAGCCGCATCGCCCTTCTCGTCTCCCTCCTCACCAGGCAGGCAGCAGAGTGGGCTGCCGCCGTCTTGCAGACGGACTCCGATGTATGTTACAGCTACAGCCACTTCATTGAGGGCTGGATATTCACTTTGATCTGCGAACACTCAAAGCTAGAGGTAAGATTCCCACCGGAATCCGCGTTCACTAACATGCAGAGTAGAGGGGTGAGTACTCACGTGAATTGTTGAGGCTCGTCTGATGGCTGGGCATCGAGGGAACTCAATGACTGAGTGACGAGGAAATCCTCACATCCTGTTTATATACCCTGTGATGTGATTATTTCCTACGTCAAGGGGCGCAACACGCGACTCGTGCATGTGACAGTCACTTTCTCTAATATCTTTATATCTTTACCCATCTATGTATTTTATGTATCTGGAGGAATAAAAGCTACATCCACTAGGATGCAAGATATTACATTACCTGCTAACATAAGATCACTAATACCAGGGTGTAGAATTGTGCACCAACATCCAGTAACCACTGAATAGTGGTTTGAAAAGAAACAAATAAACCCACTGTTTTCTGTCTGCGTTTGAAACACAAATGATCAACAGTTCTGTTTCTCTACTGTGAGTCCCACCTTCCTAACCCAATATCTTTATATGATTGGTTGTACCATTTCTTGCTAATGTGTGATTGACTGAAGTTCTGTCTGCTTTAAGAAGCTCCAGAGCTCAGTGCAGTAGTTGTGTGGATGTAGGTGAGAAAGACAATGAGTTTATACTAATAATTCTACTTCAAAAATATGGAACAAATTGCATTTGGTATTGATTCAGTAAGAAACTAGTGTTGGACTCTAAACCAATAATCAAAAAGTAACTATCCTTGTATTTATGATGTGGGTGTGGTTAACAGTATTTTTTATGTTTAGATGGAAATACAAATTTCTTGATCATGGTTTGAAAAGGTAACAGTACCTGTCTTAAAATATGTACTTTAAAGTTCCATAAAACATTTATGTATTTTGTGACTGTGGTACTTTGTTACTGGTTATTAGGACAAAGGGACCAGCCTGTTGGTGCTCTTCATATGTACTATGTAGATGTACTTTGATGTTAAAGTATGAAAGACGCTAGTGATTGCAGTAAAGTTATCACTCTTGTGTCCCCATCAATGTCAAAATCAAACCTACGGCCTTATGCTAATATTTCATTTTTTCACCACAACAAGATCACCAATTAACATGACAGCTGGTGAGGAGACCATATTACTGTTTATTGTGAAAAAAATGGCCAAAAAGACAACAGAAGTGTCTTTGAGTTTGTTCAGTGTGGTGCTGATAATCTTTCACACACTGCCTCCAATAGTCCTGTTGGAATTGTATTTTGTGGATGCTTCACAATCATATTGGAACACATGCACAACATTTCAAACTCATACAAAAAATAAATGTATCAAAATGTCTATGAAATTTGAAAATGCTTGAAAATGGCCAAAATGTCTGATGTTGTTTGATGTACTCTAGTGATTGGAAAATATTTCAGAAACCATTCTTAAAGTCTGATGCTACCATACACTCTTGTTTTCAATTTGCCAACCAGCTTGATGAGAAGTGAGTTTTATTTCCATGGCTCTTTAGAGTTGGTTCAATATATTCTTACCTTTTTGGCCTTAAAACTTCAGAAATTGATTTTAACCGGCAGGCATGTTCCATTATGATTTTTCCAAAAGTTTTTCCATGTCATTCTAGTGGGTGTATGGCATTCACTTGTGTACCTAACAGTCAACCTAGCCAGATCTTTCCTGCTCTGAGCTAATTCATTGCCATAGAACCCAAACAGATTGGAAGACACTTCCACTCATTAGGTCAGCTGGTGTAGAAAAAACAAGAGTCATGGAAATAACGTTCTGAAACAGGAAATAATTGGCAGCTTGTGACACCCTCGTTATCGGTATGCTGATAATTCTATCCCCACTGCCCTCATTAAAGCTGACAAGTCACGCAGCGATTAAAAATCGGAATGCTGCAACAACAGTGTAAGCATTAGGATCAGTGACTGCTTTAACTTCCAGTGACAAGGAAAGCCTGGCCAACGACTCCTCTCCAGTCAGTGGGGAAGCTTCAGCCTCAGTGACTACCAGCGATCCAAACTGACAGCTTGCTCAAATGGGGGAGAGCGGGGCCGCCAGTCCAGTGAGGGGCTATGAGTGTATGTGTGTGTGTGTGTGTGTGTGTGTGTGTGTGTGTGTGTGTTGAGTTGGGGGGCGGGGAGCGTGCCTCCCCATGTTTCCACTCCCTTCACCATACAGGCTTAGTCAGAATCCACTGCTGGGAGAAAAAAAATGAACAAAAAAAGGAAAACGCCTTGGCAAGCGAGGCTATGGAACACACTGAACTGCGACATAGCAACAACCTTGAGTGGAAAATCTGAATGTTTACGCCATATGTTGTTTTCTCAATCTGTTATTTAACAAATATTAATGTAGACAGTGGAAAACAAGGAGAGAGCAGCTTGGGTTCATCTTAAAAGCCAGCTTTTGCCTGGCACCGATCAGGGAAAGAAGCATAAAAGGCTTATTTTAAGTGATCAGCAGCCAGCTCAAATTAATCATCTCTGAAGGTAGCATGGCCAGACAAGCAAGGGGAAACTCAGGTATGGTGAATGAATTACACATAGTGAATCTGAAATGAACATATTGTACAGAAGATGTGTTCATTCAGTTTTAAAAAAAGTAATCCAAAAGTCATATACTGTAGCAGCAACTGAGATACAAATGATATGAGGTGTCTTTGGTGTTAAATGATGAACAGCAGTTATTGCCATTAAGAAAGTGTCACAGAATGCCTTGCACTTTAAAAAAATAAGGGTGGCAGAGCAATATCTTTGCATGATGCCAAAGAAAAAAACAATGGTTCCTGTAAGAATGTTTAAATACATGTTTCTTAAAAGAAAATGTAA
Organism: Bryconaethiops microstoma; assembly: GCA_037577275.1. Classification (NCBI taxonomy): domain Eukaryota; kingdom Metazoa; phylum Chordata; class Actinopteri; order Characiformes; family Alestidae; genus Bryconaethiops; species Bryconaethiops microstoma. Next base: position 4,095,575 of record JBBJLS010000006.1, on the reverse strand, counting down.
ATGAGATGTATGATTGTGAAGAACCTTTATATACCCCATTCAATGTTTAACATCTCTAAATAAATAAATGGCATCTTTTTGCATCATGTTAAATGGTTTTTCCTACATTAATGGAGACAACAGGGTAATCACAAAATTAGTATCTTTTACATATGTTAATTTACATGTTAACATATGTTTTCCATGTTCTGTACACATTTTGTACATATCTGTGTTCTTTGTGGTTAATTTGACCCCAAGTTGTTTTGGCTTCATGTGTAAGAAATATCAACATTTTACACACATTTGTTTCATGACCATTTGTTTTTGTTTGACCATAACCAAACATAATCACACCTGTAGGACTGTGAGAACCACTGAAATGGTTCTCACACTGAAATGGTTCTCCTACCAGAACTGTGGAAGGAGTGTTTGAAAGTGACCATTCTGTCATACGTGAACACACCTCAGCACACAGTGTGAACAGCACGAAATTCTTCCTCTGCATTTAACCCATTCACCAAGTCAAGCAGTAGGCAGCCAGGAACTCAGCGCCTGGAGAGCAGTGTGTGGGGACGGTATGTTGCTCAAGGGTAGCTCAGAGGTACTTAGCAGTCTTGGGAATCGAATCCATGACTTCCTGATTGGAAGGTGAATGCCCTAACCACTAGGCTACCAGCTGCCCAAAACACATGAACTGCTGCTAATGCAACATCACTAGACAGCTCAACACACTTGGAGGAGGACATTAACTGCTAATATCAGCTAATATAATTGCACTAAATGGAGGGCCATCCTACCCACCCAGACAGAGCAAGGCCAAGTATGCCCACTCGATCTCCTGGTCATGAATGGTTTGACATCACTAGGGATTGAACTTGAGACTTTTCAATCAGCAAGCAGCTTAGGATGTATAGCTTACTGTAATTAGGCTTTATTTCAGTATGGGGACTTGCTTTGCAATGGTTGTATAAGTACTTTTTATAAGTACTTGATTTTTGAATGAGGAACCTATTGATGTACCCTATGACGTTTATTGAGTATTTATTTGTATTGTATGTACAGAAAAAGATTTATTATGTAAAAGCAATCAAAATCAGACAAAAATGACAAAAACGTATCTTAGAGTAACATATATGTCGACAGTGACTCGACCACCAGGTGTAAATTCTCAGTGAAAATCACTGTATGTTTTTTGCTTTATTTGTTTTGTATGAGATAAACTGAGAGCTCATCTTCTCTCTCCCCGTCGCTCACAGTAAATCCTGATGGATCAGAGTCAGCGTGGTGCCGAGGCCAGCGTGCTGGGCATGTGGACCGAGGTGATGGATGGCTGGGGGAGCGCCAGTGGAGAGCAATCTCTCTGCCCATATGGGCCGGTGGTGGTGGCAGGAGGCGACTGGGTGATGGCACTCTGAATGCTAGGCGCGCTTTGGCCGGCCACCAGGACCTGTCATCACCCCCTCACCCGCTGGGCCCTCCAAACCTCCATGCCTGAGAGAGAGAGAGAGAGAGAGAGAGAGAGAGAGAGAGAGAGAGAGAGAGAGAGAGAGAGAAACCGAGTGCCGCTGCCCACTAACAAGGCTGGAGTGTCCTTTTCTAAATATACTACAGTAAATATGCCAAGAAAATGTTCATATGCCCTCTGAAGTGGAAGGTGGAAATATTTATATATATATGTATATCAAACATCTTGATTATTAAAATGATTGAGGCTCTGGCGTTTAGGCCAGAAATGTGATTACCATGGAAAAAAGAAAAGAAAAGAAAAGAAAGAAATGGCATCAGGATGATTTGCCCCTAGTCTGAATAGACAGACAACATGCACATGTGAAAGAAGAAGCCAGATGATCTCGCATTTCTTGATTTTCTGACCTCACAAATGTGACAGAATGAATTTCAAAAATGGAACCAAAATGAAAATAAAGAAAAGACTCAGTTCTGTTCTGCCTGCAGGTTTATGGACTTGGATATAACTCTCAGGTGTCTGTGTACAAATGTTTAAACAATTCCTTTTACCTCTGAGCTCCCAGAACGAGTAGTGGCACCCACATATTTTAGTCTTAATATCAGCCCTTAGGTTGAATGGCTTGGGTACCATGGTACAGTGGACATGGTTAAACAATGCAACCTCAGGACATTTGGCTAGCTTAGCCTATCTATAGCATTCTCATTTGATCACAGCGTGTAATATGATAAACTGATTCAGGATAAAACAATTATTTGACTCTAATATGAATGCCCTGAGGGGCTATTATGATGAACATCCCCTGATTCTTGTCTCTTCTCATATGGATGGAAAAATTTATCTATCTTTTTCTCTCAGTGTTGTCATTGCTTAAAGTTAGGGTTAGGGTTTTCTGTAGTGGGTCTTAATATTTGTGTATAATTATTTATGTTTGTCTAAATAATTTTTACATTACATAATTTTACATTCTTTCTCTCTGTGCTTCTGTCATGTATGTATGTTTGACACAGATTTTAATAAAATATTAATAATAAATCGCATATTGGGCTCCCCAGGTGCTGTATTCCTGGTTGCCCGCCGCTTCACTTGGTGAATGTGTTAAATGGGTTAAATGGATTAAATACAGAGAAAGAATTCCACGCTGTTCACCAATTCTATGTGCTGTGCTATGGTGTGTTCACGTATGACAAAAATGGTCACTTCAGTTTATAAGCTAACTTCCCATACCAATACACACAATTCTAAATTAAATGTAATTTGTATTTAGTTCATTTCACAGTTCAAATATTGTAATGTTATTTTTCTGTTTTTTGGTTTTACAATAAGGTAAGATGCTCCACTTAAAGAAGGGAAGGCTCAAAGTATAGAGTTTACAGATCAGAAGAGTTACACATCATTGCTCACTAACAGCTCAATACTATATTTCTCAATATTTTACACCCAGAGAGCTAGTATTCCAGAATCCGGGTTAATGTAACAGCAGATTTATGGGCCAAATATTTAAAAAGTACACTATTCCTCTGGCAGAATGGTCATTAAGAACTGCTGAGAGACACTACAAAATAGGCTTCTGGACAGTGTATGGCAGTAGATATTTATATTTTTTGTTATTCAACCTGTTGGCCAATGTGTATATAGCTTAATTTTCTGTACATACATGTTTAGCATGGTGTACGCAAATGTATGATCTTGATGCACATTTGTAGATTCACATTTGTACATAAATCCCTGTAGACTTGTGCTTATTCATTTATTTGATCCAAGTACAGGATCAAATAAAGGAATAAGCAATGCTGCCATCACTTTTAACAGTACTCATCAAAACCTAGGCCCATGTGAGTTATGGAGAGACAAAGCCAGTATTATTGCTCTTAATGTCATCGGTTTTAATTATATTTTGGCTGATGCTCAAGACCTCATTGAACTGGTGGGTTTCATTTGGTAGATTGAGAGACAGCTTAGTGTCAGTCTGCTTGTGATGGGTCCTAGAATACATTTTATGTGCTTTAATCCCATGATTTTAAATTCATTTTCTAAACGTGCCCATGAATCACCAGAGACTTCAGTTTAGCCTTGCAATGGGGAAAGGAAGAGGAGAAGGATATTTTAAGAAGAAAATATGGCATTCAAACCCTTTATTTAACTGTCATTTGGGGGATTCATGTGTTGTCATGAGCTTTGATGCTTAGCTGACAGGGGAAGGATTACACGCAGCAACAGCAAACATATTCAAAGCCAGTGTAAGCAATTAGACTGAGTATTAAAAACATGCATGCTCTTCCTGACACACACAGACAAGCACTTGCACTTGACGCTAAAAGGATATATTATACTGTAAACTATTAAGGGACTAAAGTCCAAAAGAGGGCAACAGGAGAAGATAGCAATTAAAAGAATCAAATCTGATCCCACAACATCTGTCTGCTCTTATTAGCATGTTTGGTAGTTCTGCACTCAAGGGACTGGAGGAGATTAAAGGATTGTACTCATCTGGCCAAATTGAGTGTTCACCCTGAAATGACTGGGCACATTCAACAGCAAATTAGTCCACCTGATATTGACACTGAGCATCGATTGTCTCCGGCTGACCAGAGCAGCGTAAGAGTGTGTTTCCTTAGCCTCAGATTAGACTGATCTCTCAGCTTAATCACAGCATCTCACGGCAATGAAGAAAGAGTGCGGGGTCAGGACTTGTTAAGTCACTCAGGCATGGTAATTTAATCAAAAATCTTCATTTTTAATGTAAGTTAACATAGTGAGAGTAACTTTGGACCTTTTGTATTGTTTCAGGCAGTGTAACATTTAAAAAAATGTCTTAAAATGACATTTGTTCTAACAGTGAAGACTGCAAATCTAATATTACCTTAGTAGCAACTTAATGGGACTTTCTACCAATAATATTAAATATTTTATCTGCTGCAAAGGCATCGGAGGCACTGAGCACTGAGCTTTGCTAAAAAGTTTGAAGTTTGTCTGGAAACAAACTTCAAACTTTCTTGAGTTGCCTTCGGTGGAAAAGCAAGAGGGAGTCCGAGAATAAAATCTCTCTGCAAGAAATCGAAGCACACACGCGCACAGAAAAGAGCACATGTATTTGGCAGAAATTCCACTACAGAGGAATCGACGTTCGCTCCGTGCCAGTGCCCTGAGCTTTATGAACACATCTAGAACTCCAATCTGAGATGAATGGAGGATAAGCCATTTCCAGCGTTCTGCCATAAAGCAAGCACTGCAGCGCTGCCTGCTGTTTTTGGATTCGGAAAAGTCCCATCTCCAAGTGAGCACCCCCACTGTAACAGCACACCGTACTGAAGTTTATAATCTCATAAACATTACTGTATCTGCACATGTGCCCCAGAAAGAGGTTTGGAGGAGAGAGGAACGATTCAGAACTGGATAACATGCCTTCTTGTTCATTATATTAATGAAATTCATTAGTAACAGTTAGCAAGCGCTAATCTGCTGAAATTGAAATATAAGGCCAGCATTACTGGCACAATATGAGTAAAACGACAACTTCATTAGCATGACTACAACTGTGCATCACAGACGTCATTAAAATTGCTCCCAGAATTGCCATATTAGTTGTTTTATGAGGTAATTTTTATGTGCAGTAATAGAATTCCTTCTTTACCCTCCAGTGCATATTAAACTCACTTATCTTTTTGTACAAACTCTCTCTAACCCTTTCAGAATATAATGAAAGAATATGGTTAGTTGCCCCATTTCCAGAATGCGTTGGCTGGTGTTGTGAAAACAGATGTCTTTGTTTATTTTTAGCCCATACAAGTAACCGGCAAACAAAATCAAATCAAAAGAAAGGAACAAAATGAGAAGAAAAACTGTTAATTGTATTTAAAGCATCATGGCTCAAACAAGTCTCAGATTTCATTTAGGCTGATCACAATTACCCAAGCCTTTATTAGACCATTGTACACTTCCTTTATAATTTTCATTTGGTTCAAGCTGTAAAGATCTGGAGGAGGTCATGACCTCCAGATAAATTATTAAGTGTGAACTCGAATGTATTTGGCCAGATTGTGAGGATGGAGAGGGTGGCCCGAAGGAGTTTGCATCTGGGTGGTGTAAGAGTCAGGAGGAAGAAGCAAAGGGGCAGAAACATGGGGGCACACTAGGAAATGCCAATAAATGAAAGATTAATGCCTTAAGTCTGATTAGAAATATTGCGATTTTTCACCGATGTCAGTGGAATAAGGGCATCAGCAACATTGCACTACTTACTGGCTTTTCCATAATTGAGACTTTAGCTTCTAGCTGTGCCCCTCAGCTTCTCATCCATCAAGTCAGGTTAGCTTCAGACATGCTGACAGCCTCAGATTGGGAAAGAGCCTTTCAGGTAGCTGGGCAAACCTTTTGAGTCATTTATCCACAACTGAAGTACTTAATTGTCTCCCCCTCTCCTCTATAATTATTTATTTATCTATTCCTCTTTCTCTCCCACACCCCGTTTCTACAAAACCAGCCTCAGTATAGTTAATACAGCCTTCACTCAGTCCTATTAGAGTTTAAATAATTTGTAACAACATAGATTTATGAAGATGTGAGGACCTGCATTGATAAATGTGTGTTATGTTGTTACAAATGATGAAAACTGTAATACTAAGGACTATGAGAGTTTAATCATTTGTAACAACATAACTGAATTTTTGGAGATGTAAGGACTTTGATAAGTACACATCGTGTGTGTTATGTCTGGACTTATGTAACATGTACGATAGCAGCGGTGGAAATTTTTAGATCCACGGTAGCTGTTTTGTGTCAGATCTTTCCTTTCCTGCTGTGTTTCTGTGGAGCGCCATCTGCAAGAGCCTCTCCCTGCCGCTTCCTCACCTGATAGGGACTGGTGAGAGAGCTAAAACATTTATTCGGCACCATCGTCGCTGTTTACCACCAAACATCTGCCCATCTCATTTACTGCCATATATCATGAACTGTGCTCTCTGTGTGAATTTAACAAAAGATGAGGTTTTGTCCTGGTATTTAAAAGATATTTGATGACTGGAAAAAAAACCAAAACTTCTTAAAGGTTGCTAAATTGCCAGCCATCAAAAATTTATGGGCAGGATAGCGAAATGACAAATCCCATTATCGGGATAAAGGACGTCCATTAATTATATCATCTAATTGGACAGAGGCACATGTGGAAGAGCTCATCCAGAGTGGTCACTGGCAGCAGAAGACCAGCCTTGTGCTTCGGTTTTTCTATTAGGAAACAGCATGTCCCCCAACTCCTTGAATTACGCAGCGCTTTATTGATTAATGACCATAATTTATTACAGAGAAGAGGGCCATGCATCCAGCTAAATGTACAATTAATCAAACCTCCATCAGATTATGAGGGGTGCTGGAGCTGTTGCAGCTGGTGTCGTAAGAGAATGGTGGACGAAGGTGATTATACGGCTCGTGGGGCTGCACTTTGGACGACTTAAGACTCTTTCATTGGGTTAATACTACCTGTCCCATCTGACAAATGTTCCCCTCAGAAATTGAATATAACTACCATTGATGGACTGGCCGCCATGTCTTGGCCCTAGCTCTCCATCAAGCTCACTAGAATAATGTACCACCCCTGCGTGCCCTGCAAAATCATTTATTAATCTCAAAATGGAGGAGAAACCGCCTGCAGGTTCAAATACATCATTGTTAAATCAACAATATTATATTAAGCGAGAAAAGGATGTGGGGTTAAAAGAACCCACGGCAACGTGAGGATAAATTTCAACTTTCTCAAATCCATTTAAAGCCCATATATCCAAGAGAACCAAAGAGACGCATGTCACACGTTAAATCCAGCTTTAGAAAAGCTGTAATTGATCATAAATTTGGAGTGCCATGCCTCACAAGTGCCTGTTGGCACGAGTGTCATTTAGACTGCCTCTGGAGGAGTAAATAGTGGAGTGAGGAAAGATAAATGCTAATATTATGTCATTTGTATGTAGACTAAAACGTATGGCAGAACATATACAATATACAATATAACAGCAGTTCAATGTCAGTTTTTGCATCTGGCAGGGCAGCTAACCTTAAAATCTCAACTGCTAAAATTGCTAAGATGACTAATAGTGTATAACAATTCTCTCTTTTCCATGGATGCTGTTGTTTTATAATGTTGACAATTGACGATTATCTTACCTAAATATGTTAGTAATTGAGTACTAATAAGAATTAAGCCTACTTTATCCTTACCATATAGTTTTTAATCTGTCCAAAAATGCAAATTGAAATGTAATTATCTGGATAGCTTACTAATTATAGTTTCTTAGTAGAATTATGTTTCAGATGTGTTATCAGTGAAGAATGAAAATCATTTAACAATATTTCTATAGCAATAGTCCTGATAAATGATTTCAGTCTTCATGAGCCAATAACTTGTTTGTTTTTCAGCAAAGAATCCTTCTGCTGTATCTCTATTAATAAGGATGACAAGTCTTTCTGGATGGATTGTGGCACTACAAGCTAGAAAACATAACTACTTTTAAATGATTATTATGACCATGCCTGCAGTTATTGTGAGACTGATTTTTAAGTAACTGACACTTTGTCAGTAACTCAAGATGCACTCAAGTAAGTTTGATGTTTTCATATCAAACTTGTGTTTCTTTTAGTAGTATCAGTAATACTAATAAACTAATTGTCTTTTCGGAAGATAAGGTTTAGGGTCTATATTCTCAAAAGCATCTTATTGTTTTGATCATACTAACTAGAAGAAAGTGTTCTGTTTGATGTTCACACTACCATTTAAGGAACATTGTTGTGTCTTTAAGAGACCCAGCTAGAACAGTTGACCCACAAATGATAAAGCAACACTGATAAAACATATACTTCGATTGAAAAAACTGTCCAGCATATTGTTACATTTTTCTTGTTCTATGTATTTTGGTCAGTTGCAAACTATATGCATGTAAAGCCATTTGGAGTTTTGCAGTCTGTAATGCTTTAATAATTTCACAGATATACAGACATGTTGTTTAATACAGTAACTTGGAGTATATCAGCAAACACCTCAGCAAAATTTGATATAAAAAGTAGGTAAATAAATAAGTAAGCCATTTATTTAAATGAATTATAATAATGAAATAGTGGAAACCTCTTTTTAATTTACTTTTACTTGTGCACCTCTAACTATCTGTTAAAGATCTTCACCTGAAATGTTACAGAGGCTACTAAGCTTTGTCTACAAGCTTTATCAGTTCAGTTCATGCTGAGGAATTTCCAGCTCCAGTGCTTTCCTGCAACATTTAAATTATGTTATTTTATAAACACCTCACAAGATGTCATTTTAGATACAAAGGATAATCAGTACAAATTGTCTACAATATATAAAAGTCACATTCATTTGTCAAAAAGTCCATTGTAATGTCCTATTTTATCAAAATATACACAAGCTTCATATTTGTGGTCACCTTTTGCCCCTACTTTTGTGCTATGCACATTTCTTTGAAGACACTGAGTGTACAAATGTACAAGTTTTTATGTTAAACATGCTGTTTTTCTGTTGTTTAGGGTCTTAACAAACATTGTTACATGGATAGTCGACGTTTTGTGTTTTCAATAAAATAAAGTACATTATTTTACAATAACCAGATTTTCCCAATTTACCTCTTTATTTGCATCTTTTTTAGCAAAGTTTTTATGTCTTTAAAAAAATTAGGACACTCTATACGTTTTGCTTTTAAGACTGACTGTAAAAGGCAATTCACTGAGATCATCAGGGGCATCTTCAATCGTCCAATAGAGGTTGGCAGGACTGGTGGATACCTTGTTAGATTGAGGTGCTCAATCAAGGCAGTGCTGGAGTGCCAAGCTGCTGCCGAGAGTGGTGATTACAGGGCTATGCGCACAGAAGGCCGGGGGAAACGGACTAGCTCTCTGCAGGTGGCCCTCTGACATTCAAGCCTGCATTTTCTGAATCAGTCTTGAGTGATTAGGGCAGCGACAGGCAAAGGACAGATCAAACAATTATTTCCCCCTCTTCCACCTGTTCTTTTCTTGGCCTTACGAAAGAGGCGGGTCATTTTGTCTCTGTCTCCATATGACTCTTTTTTTCCTTTAAAGTCAAAAGAATCTTTTGGTGTTTTTGTTGGGCTGTATCGATTGTATTCTTACTGACAAAAATTTTTTGATATCAAAACAGTGATTTAAGTGAAGCAGACACTAATATAGGGCATATGACCGTGTGCCATTGTGCCGTGAAGTTGTGTAGGGCTGATTAAACAAAAGGCACACAATATTATAAAACTGGATTTTATATAGGGTATTCTAATTAAAACTAGATGTGACAAAATAAAGTGCACTGGCAGGGCCAGATGGAATTAATACTATTTAATTACAGCCACTACACCTGTCTATTACAGCCCCAAATCATGTTTGTTATAGAAACCATATTTTTCTTTTTTTTATCCTCTTTTTCTTTATTTATTGTGTATATATGTATTATAACCTTAAATCCTCAAGTAAGACTTGACATAATTCAAGTCTTATTCTAGCTGATATGTAGTATTGTTTACATTCAAACCGAAATGGGGAATATAGAGATGCTGGAACATGACAGGCACACTACAGCGCTTACAGTGAGTGTATGTTTTATCACAAGAGGGCAGCATTCAAGCCTACAGTCAGTTCAATGCACTGGCTACAGTGCAATCTTCCACCTGAAATAACAGCCATAAAAACCTCTGGCAGCCTACAAGTCTCTGACTCTCACTGGGAGCCATGAACCCCCCCACCATCACCGCTCTTCAAAATAAAGGTGCCAAAAATGTTCCTCGGGGGTGGTACTACAGAAGAACCACTGCATGTTCCGTAAAGAACCTTTCATTGACTGTTTTCTCAACGTCTTAAACTCTAGGTTTATTATTCATGTATAGGACTTAAGGGCCCAGAGAATATGACAAGTGTAAATGAATTATGTGAAGAGTGTGAAGAGCCTTTTTAAAACTGAAAGAAACACCACATAATGTGAAAGCTCTAGAAACACCACATAATGTGAAAGCTCTTGAAAAGCTTCTGCCATAGCAGAAGCTTTTCAAGTGAAGAACCATTCAGGAGCCCAGAGGGTCACAGTCTCGGATACAGTGATGTACATTTCTACTGCAGGGCCCTGCCTCTGAGAAGCTCTTCTTTCATCTAGGAACACTGCACAGGGCCTGTATTTATATTTATTGATTGTTTGAAAGATCACCAAATCTGTCAAAAATTGAGCAAATGAGTCCTTAAGAAATGTCAATATAATGACATGGATTAATTGAATGATGAATATTAATGAGATCTCAAGCTATTAATAAAGTAATAGCCTGTATGATTAAGCACAGACAAATTAATGCTTAATTTTGTGTGTGTGTGTGTGTGTGTGTGTTCGTGTGTGTGTATGTAAAATAGAGGCAAAATGGAATATTTAGTGACAAGAAATGAATGTGTTTCAAGGGAATTCATCCATGACTTTATATAGAAAGCTAATGATGTTTTCAGCTGAAGCATGTGGGGGCACTAATCCTGAGATTAAATTATATATGGATTTTAGTGCTCCTAAAAAGCATTGATTCTGTAATTCATACTTTTAGTTCCACATCCCAACATGCCTCGAACATACTGCACACACACGTCTACTCACGGATGCAGGAATAGAGCGAAAGGGAAGAGAGGTGCGGGAAAAGCAAAGCAGAAAAAATGGTGTCTTTTGATTCACGTTTGGAATAGAGAAAAAATAAATAAATTAAAGATTAGTGTCTTTTTTATTCACGTTAAAGCCATATAGGGTTTCTCTTTCTCTTTTCCTCTCTTGCTCTTATTCTGCTCCAAAGTACAGCCTTGAAAACCAGGCTGGTGCTTCAAAGGCGAGGGATTAGAGTCTTTATCCCATAATTAATATGGTGGAGGGGAAGAGTGACAGCACCTGAGGACCGGCCAGAGCAGCCAGCGTCCTGCTGAGGCCAGAGCGAGCGCTGCTTACCCACAATGCAGTGCAGGCCAAGCCCATCAGCTCTGCACAATGACCATGTCTCCTCAAGTCTCTATTGATGGAGTATAATCTTCTTCATGCTCCTTTTCTCACCCTCTTTTTTTACCCCATTCATGCCGGCGCCAAAATACATGTAGCTGAGTGTAAGACACTAAAGCAAACCTCCTTTTTGACGCCCTGGTCGCTCTTGAAATTTATCCTGGGAAATTCTTGACATGTTTGCTGGCCTATAACCCTGCTGGGTCACTTTCATTTCCCACATACTGTTAAGCAAAACAGGCAGGTCCTCTACAGTCTCTCTATCTCTCTCTCTCTTTCTTTCTCTATCTCTCTGTATCTCTCTCTCTCCATCACTCCTTGACAGCTTCACAACAGACAACAGACTGCTCTGGTGTAGCATCCTTCAATTCTTCCTCATTAAGTGTTCTTTAATGGATGGTGAAACATTTTTGAATTCTTTCTCTTCTTCCTTCTTTCTGTTTCATGTCACAGAAATGACATAGATTGGTTTAAATCACCAAAATAGTGCATTTGAAACATAGCAATGTTCTCATGAATTACATGTGATTGTATACACAGAGCTACTGATGGAGAAAATATTTTGGGCTCGATGTCTGGGAGGAGAAACAACGTGTGTTGATTTGAAATTGCCAGCAGTTGTTTTTGGAGAATTCCCTGCCTGCTTTGAAGTCTACACCCCACTGAGTGACCTAACTTTGACACAGAGCGGTGGACAGAGCTATTTTTATGTCCCAACAGAGAATTTGTTTGTTTTTTTCTATTCTTTTTAAAGTGTATCACTAAATGATACATCTTTTTTTATGAAGAGTTTCATGTAGTACATGTTCCCAAATCATCTTATACTAACTTAAAAAGATTACAGCAATTAGAAGGAAAGAAAAGAAAGGGGGAAAGAAAATTTGATCTTTCCTCCAAAATAATATCAATGTGTAAAAATGTTACTTATTATTGATTTTGCAGCTTTGATTTCTGCACACACTTGGTTCTAGGAGTCTAAGACATTTGCAATTAAACTGGATTACACAACTGGGGATTTATAAAAATTGTGGGTAGACACCAGTAATGGATAGCTCCTTTAATCTTTTCTTTTGGGTGTGTTTAAAAAGGCCTCAAATTTTACTAGTGATAAAATTAAAAAGAGTTTTTCAAAGACAGGGGTGTGTACACTCAAGCAAATGTGGTCACACTGGCCATAAATATCAATCGAGTCCTAATACTGAACTGGGACCATCACTTTAACTTTATACTGTTATTTTTCTTTACTTTAAATGCAGCCTTATAATGTTGAAGTCTATTGCTAACTACTGCCAATATTTAATGTGTCTTTGGATCCACTGCTTTTTGCATTCTTCCATCTTGGAGAATGTGTGGCCCATCTGAGTGAATGATTTCATTGTCGCCTTATAGTAAGGGTGATATGGCAAGAAAATATCGTGAGACGATTTCGTGAAACATGACATGTAGAACAATATTCATATTTTCTGAGGTGTGTAAATATGTTGGATCAGAAAACAATGCGATTATAGCTGCAACATTTGAGCACAATTTTAAGAAAAAGCAAGCAAATGAAAAACAAAATGCTTGAATGAACTAACTTAGGAGGAACAGGATGAAAAAATAAACAATTGATAAATAACTTAACAGCATAATACATTGACACTCAGTTATCCAATTTATCATGTGTGGGTCTTTATTGGTCTAAATCTGTTTGCCTGGGCAGTACTGTATACGGGTGAACAGACTCTCATCATATTATTATAGTACATTAGTCAGCATCTCCTTATGACAGCACGTTGCTTCATAAAAGGGTGAGTCTGAACTGACACACAGCCTGATCATCCACCATGACGTTTATGTGTCCACATGCACCGAAGGTTGTACAGAAGGTTGGACTGAGGTCGCCAAAACGAGACAAAGGTGGTCCAGCTGGCAAACCTTTCACTCCTTCACCCCTGTGAAGTCATTACACTCTTTATGCCATCCGTGTCTGAGAATAATACACTCTTTGAAGTGGGTTTACAGTATCGCTCTGTGGCATCACTAAGGCCACTGCTAAGCCCTTACAAAAATGTCCTCTGGGATTACAGAAGGGCTCTACGGGCTGCGCTAATAAATCGCCCGCTTTTTAAATCAAAAGGACAGAGTGGCCCAATAGCGCCGTTCCAAAACGCCACTGAGGGAAGTTAATGAAAGACGTAGCGGCAATTTGCAGGCTGGTTGCTCATCCATCGCCAGCCTGGATGGTGCACACATACACATACATGCAGGATCTGTCATTAGAGAGAAAGAGAGAAAAAGAAGTGGAGGAGGACAGGCTGCTGAGTTGTTAAGGCTTTAATCTGAGGAGGCCAACTCCAACCTTCTCTCTCTCTCTATCTCTCTCGTCCTATCTCTCTCGCTCTCCCAGAGGGCACTGATCAATCATGGACTGACTCCCTCAAACTGTTTGTGCTGAGCTCTACATCTGTCACCAGGCTCCGCTCTGTCATGTCCGAATACGGCCCAGGAAAAAAGAAAAATCACTTTCAATTAAGCAAGAGAAAGTAGATTAGCCGGCTTGGCCTGGTTTATAGCACGCGAACGATGGCCGAGTCCTTAATGGCTTATTGTGGAAGTTTAGGAGAGTGGTGTGTTCAGCCGAGCAGCAATGGCAAGATGAAATTTCATGTTCAAATGTCTGAATAAGAAGAGCAAAGCATTAGAGAGCCTCTTAACAGTTCATTTTCTACACATCCTTATTGAAGCAAAAAAGTTTCTCCTTTGACAGATTATGAACACTGATTGAAGACAAAGCAATAAATCACCAGCCTTCATTTAGCCTAAAACTTTACATGTGGCAATGAAGTGAGCTAACTTTCTAAATATATGTACGAATTCATGCCATTCAGGCCAAAATGTTATTGTTTTTACTGTAATCCCGAAATTTTATTCTTGACCTAAACTACAAAGGGATCAATATCACTTACTATACAGTCATTATTAGCACATGTGGTACAGATTACTGAAGACAAGTAAAAAAGGGAAATTAAAAATGCTTTTGATGTAAATGGCTCAATCTCTAGCTGAAAACATGAATCCGGCTGTAAATATGGTTATGCCACTTTATAATAGCATCACAAAGTATTAGACACCACTGTACTTTGACAAAGGTCTGTTTTAGACTTATTTGCTCATTTGGCTTGGGTTCATAGTTTTAGTCACTAGAAGCAGCACCTCTGCACTTGTATGGTGAAACACTGCAGCTCAGCTTGATTCAAATTTATTATAATCTATTGTGTTTGTGTCATTTTGGGATTATGCCTAACCTAAAATGGCATTTACATCTGATTACACCTCAATATCTACCTAAAATCTGTAATAGCATAATCACATGTAAATAATTACATATATAAATCATATTGAAGCATTACATTCCAAACAGCTGTGTGTGTGTGTGTGTGTGTGTGTGTGTGTATGTGTGTGTGTGTGTGTGTATGTGTGTGTGAAAGTGTACATATGGAACTGTGTGTGTGTGTGTGTGTGTGTGTGTGTTGGTATATAACTGTTGTTTTAAAATGTATAAGTAGCTCTGAGAATATAAATGTTAATTTCCAAATGTTTCCTTCCTGCAGGATGTGACATTGTAATCTAAGTACAGAAACACACACCTCATCCCTCATTCCTAGAGTGCAGCATCAAATAAACATTTTAAATAAAGTCGTCTATAATGCTCCCTTTATTCAATGGAGATTATATTTGGACACCTACATCCCGGCGTCTATTCAACACTCGTCTTTTTTTTGTTGTTGTTTCTTTTAGCTGGACGCGCTTTCGGCTGGATCAATTCTCCCTCTCTTCTTTTTAATCCCTGGATGCTGTATGCCAGATGGCTTTTACTACATCGTTTATCTGCTAAGCAGACACAATTATCCAGCCCAACCTACAGCATTTCCACGCCTCCACTTTGCTTGCACCCCTCCTTCTCTGGGCTGCTGAGGTAAAGCATTGTGCTTGTTTCCTTCAGCCTATTATTGCTGCTGCCAAGCCTTCTTACAGTCACTGCATATTCAGGGTATGGTGGCCACATACACTATAAGGACAGGATATTGATTATTCTTGTTTATAAGTGTGTAGGCAAGTACATATTCATTCTGAGAGCTGCACTGACACTTTTTTGGGAGCCAAATTCTTAGCATCTTTAGTCATGTTTGACAAAATCAAGTGTGTTGTTTGAACTTTATGTGGATCTTTAATCACCTGATTAGGCAGTAAATTATAATCTGTTTTCTCTTTTGTAATGTGTTTTCTCTTTTGTTAGATTATGGGCATTACAAAGATTTTCATTCATGACCATTAAGTGTCATTTTCATTTCTTTTGTCTTATTCAAATATACATTGTTTGGATTGGCCTTTAAATACACATAGGAAGTTTCAGTGCTATAATAAAATTAATTACTATGTAAAGAAAATGTGTTTTGCATTATACATCAGTTGTTATTCTTTTCAAACATCTATAAATACTCAATTGTTTCAAACAAATATACACTCAGGAAAATAAAGGTGCCACGGAGGGTTCTTTGTGAGATGCCATCATAGGAATGTTTTTGGTTCTCAAATGTAAAGTGGCATTTGGCATACACACTTATCCAGAGTGGCTTTCGTTCATTAGTTACAGGGACAGTCACCCTGGAGACACTGAGGGTTAAGTGTCTTGCTCAAGGACACAATGGTAGAAAGTGGGGGTTTGAACCTGCAACTTTGTAGTCACTGGGTTCACAGGCAAGTGTTTTAGTCACTAGACTACTACCACATTTACATTTACAATGTAAATGGTCTAATGTAAAGGTTATTAGAGAAATTCTTAATCAGGTAAATCGTTTTCATTTTTATTTTTTTTCTGATTTTCTTCCCAATTTAATTATCACCAGTGCCTCACACTTGCTACGACTCATAGCACATTCTTTCTCTTTTTCGTTCTCTTTCTGTCACATGAAGCGCCACCATATCTGTTATAACTGCTGCTGACACAACATTATTGGACAGCTCAACACATTTGGAGGAGAACACTGATTGCGAATCTCATTTGTAAAATGGCAAAAAAAATTGGGGATACGTATTACTTTTGTGCTTCTTCACCAAAACCTTGTTCATTTTGCTTGCTTTCTTGCAGTCTCTCACGCAATAAGGTATGGCTCTGTTTGAGAATCACAGCTTTAGGAAGGTAAAATAGTTATTTTATGACATCGAGTCACTTCACATTGAGAGTAAAGCGATCTAATGCTGATGGCATGATAACACTAATTAAAAATTCAGTATTAACACTGAAGGAAGAAATACGCTGCTAAAAACATTACATGATATGCATGTGCTATTTCAGGCTTAATGTCTTACTGGATCTCATGCATTTATTTTTTCTCCAATATCTTACATTTTCTGCTGATATTGGCTTGAAATTATGAAAATATGTTGAATAATATGTAGACTAGTTCATGGTTACTTTAGTTTATGAGCATTTTACACGATATAAACAAGGCAAATGTGAAGCTACATGAATTTGCACAGGTGATTCTTTTTTTGGGACTACAGAAGGCCACAATAACTAACATATTTTTAAGTGGCACCCAAAAAATGTTCATATGCAGAGGGATTTCACACTCTTAACTTGAACTCATGTTACCCTGCACCTTGCAGTGGCAGGTGTTATATCAAGAGGGAGGGAGAGTGTGTGTGTGTGTGTGTGTGTGTGTGTGTGTGTGTGTGTGTGTGTGTGTGTGTGTGTGTGTGTGTGTG
>JBBJLS010000006.1:4054829-4078259 GCA_037577275.1 Bryconaethiops microstoma | reverse complement strand
GTGTGTGTGTGTGTGTGTGTGTGTGTGTGTGTGTGTGTGTGTGTGTGTGTGTGTGTGTGTGTGTGTGTGTGGTGTATATGTGTGGGTGCAGGTAAGCGAAGCCCTGGGAGAAGGTGTTATCAGTTTACGGTCTCACCCTTTCCGCCGGCAACTCATTAAGCCTGTTTCCCTAGAAACAATGTTTGCAACGAATGGTTACATTAGTGTGCACCGTGGACTGCGCCAGCTCTATGCTAATGAACATATGAATATTAATAATCCGAGTTCACTGGTGCCGTAGAGTTGAGAGCAGATAGTCATATTGATTAGGAGGTGATGAGTGAAGGCATGTCACTCGAAATGCCCAAAAAACGATTAGCTTTTTTCAGCGTCAGGATCCCTTTCCTGTCTCAGCCTGATCCACGCGGGTGGGAAGCACCTATGCCACTTGTTTTCCAACACAGTTCACATGGTGACATGTTAAGGGCTAGATTTCAGAGACATTTAAGAAGTGGAAAAAGAGAGAGACGGATTTCCTGCCCACGTCTACTATGAGTCGGATATGCAGAGGAAGTCACGGATGTCTCATAACACACAGGTAATGACTGGCTCCTTAATCAGCTGGCTGGTTCTGCCCGTCTTGCTCCCTGTCACAGATCCACTTTAATATGGTAAACACGGGATGATGGCTAAAATAGCGTGGCTTTTATCACCCCGGTCCCTGGTCATGCAGGGAAGAGGGGAAGACATGAAAGCTGTGGATCCTATCTCTGTGTTTCAAAGTCTACTGCATAATCACTGTGTTAATACTATTTGGATGGTATAAGTTTGAAACTCTTGGATTAAAATTAAGCTGAAAGGGAGGAAAAAAATATGCATTTTTTTTCTGTCTCTGCATGCAGTGGCAGTCTACCTAAAACGAAAGAGCTGCTTCATGGATAATTAGCATTTCATGTCCCAGCACGGGCAGGAGATGGCTCCATATGCTCTTCCAGAGCAGGATCCGGTCACTAGGAGCCCGAGAAGAAGTTTGTGAGTAATGCGGCCCACTCGAGCTGCCGCAAAAGCTCCAGAGACTTTAAGCTCAGTCACAAGATCCCCTCTGTGTCTTCACTGACTCCCTGACATAGTGGAACTCACCTTTTGTCTGTTACAATTCACTCTACAGTGCCTTTGTTCTCCTCTTTGGCAAAAAGAAAAAACATTGTAACAGCGTTTTCTCCCCTCGCCTTTTTGTCTCTCCCCCCCCCCCCATGCCTTTTCCTGCTGCTTTCTTTTTTTGAGCATGTCTTTCTCCCAGAACATTTTATGAAAGAAACAACAGTGACTTGAATGTGAAATGGCCCTCTCAAAGCGGCAGGCCTGACAGGAAAAGGGCTCGGCTCGAAATAAAGTGGCACTTCGTCCTCCCGCTTTGCTTTTTTTTTTCCTCCGTCGGGCTGCCAGCATCACAATCCCACCCCGCAGCTCCATGCCATCTCATTTGTCATGTTATCAAATGCAAACTTATAAGTATTTTGCTCACATATGCTGTGGAGCATGACGATGGCCTAAGTCTGAGATGCTCTGGGCTCTGTCCAATTCTCAGCTGAATAAACAGTGAGAGAGAGAGAGAGAGAGAGAGAGAGAGAGATAGAGAGAGAGAGAATTTGTCCAGCAAGGTTGGCAGACACAGCCGTGTTTGTCTTTCAGACCCTTTTCCCCACATCCTCTCTTCTCTTCTCTTTTCTTCTCTTCTCTTCTTTTCTCTTGCCTTCTCTGCTTTTCTATTCTCTTGCCTTCTCTGCTCTTCACTTCACCTCTGCCCTCTTCTCTTGTCTTCTCTGCTCTTCTCTTCTTTGGCCTTATCTGCTCTTCTCTTCTTTGGCCTTATCTGCTCTTCTATTCCCTTCTCTTCTCTTCTTGTCTCTCCTCATCTTTGTTCTTCAAGAGTGAGGTAGTTACCTTGGCTTTTACTTTGCCACAGTCAATCAGTTTGGTTACACTGTCAGTGAGAAGGTCTTACAGAAACATGTTCAACATAATGGGACAGAGGGGCACACAAAGCAGGGGGGCTTTAAAGTGTTATCACAGCATTTATTGACTAAGAAGAAAAATGAGGGACCGGATAGGGTGAAGGGTAGGGTGGAGTGGCATGGACGAGGGGTCACTTAACAGGCTTGAAAGATTACCAATTAAGTGAAGAAGGTCAACTGTCTTCTTCCATATCTCCCATAGTGTAAATAAATGTAAATAAATGAACAGTTTGACCTCATAAAGACTTTTTGAACACCCTTTATAATTTTACATTGGACTAAAAAAAGTCTAGAAATATCATTTACAAACCTGTTTTTTCCAATGAAAATGATAAAATGGAAATTAACATGTATTCAAATTGTTTAAATGAGAGAAACCTTGGGAAATGCACTGAAGTGCTACCCATTAAAATGTCATTAAAAAAGGTGTTATTACAACATTTCTTTAGATTATAGACTAATAGACTAGTATTTAGCAAAACAATACCTGAATTTTTTCCTAATCATGTTAATTAAGAAATCTATATTTATAATGATATAATGGCTACTTTACACTTTACTGAATTGTTTAAAAAGAACAAAATAATTCCAAGGGATTGCACATTCTGGTGATGTTATTAACTTTAAAATATTCATAGCACCCTAATTAGAATAAACCCTTACAACCTACAGGGATTAAAGCAAGCTAGGCAAAGGCTGATGTTAAGGCATTCAACAAAGCTAAAGTAAACGACTGAGGTAAGCCATGCCATCTTCTTTTCACCACAGCCATCTTATTTGGAGATGCTCTTTCAGGACTCCACAATGACACACAAACTCTGTCAATTTAAACAAATAACAATGATACAAAGGGTCACTTCCAGTGAATGTAAAATGCAGTGCAGAGGCCCCTATGAGCTTGACAATGGCTTCTGCTTGCATCACAACAGCCACTGCAAGGCAGGACAGGCTCAATATTTACATTTCCTTTTTGACGTTTGGTGAAAGGTTTTCTTTAACCCACGGAGGGTCAAATGAGAATGGGTGAATAATAAGAGATTAAAAGGTGAAAGGGACACAGGGGAGACAGCAGAAGAGAATGGCAAATCCTGGCCTGGGGGCTCAACGTTAAAACACAGTGTGTGCTAGGGCAGTAAAGCAGTCAACACTTCTTTTTCACCCCCTCCCAAGTGCCACCTGCATTACAATTAACCTCATGGCAACCTTGAGGTCCCTGATTAGTGATGGCCTATTGTCTCGGCCCCATTAGTGCATGGCCTTCACTCTACCCCGACACCCCCCAGTTGACAAATCAAACCACAGTTGCTGGCGGGACGCTCAGTAGCAAGGGACATGGCCTGCCTGTCTAGAGGGACAGGGTTGCATGGAACCCTTGAGAGCATTTAGTGCTACCTGCACAAGCTCCAAACAACAGCCAGTGCGGTTAGTGACGAATGTGTGATCTGTGGTGCTCTGGGGAATTTCAACAGTGTGACTATTTAGCAATGTAGTGTTACTTCTGTATTCTAGTCTTCAGTGACTCTAATTCTGAGGTTTATCGACTCCCAAAGCTTATTATTCCGTAACTACATGAGAATCAGTGCAAATTGACTGAATTATTTTAAGTCAAATGAATGAGGAGTGGGTCCTAGGTATTTAGAAATGAATTAGAAATAATAATCCACAGCTTAATAGTGGATTAGCATGTAATTATTGTGTATTTCATAGTAGTTACTGCATAGTAAACATTGATACTAATAAACTAATGAGTGAAGAGTTTTTGTTTGTATCACCATCTTCAACACAAACATAAATCCAGAACATAGAACCTACTTAGTTTTATCCTTGGCTAGTCATTGATATTCGGGTCCATGATCATTGTTTAGTTTGAATTGGCTGTGTTGTTATAGCACCTGATATTTCACAGCGCTGATAAATCTGCTGCTGTTGCTGATCAGCTTCCAAAAACAATCAAAATCATATTCAGAAATCGTTACTGATCCCAGAGGAAATCTGACAGTCTAGAAACTCTGGAATAAATGGGATGAAGTATCACTTTGAACAAGTCAACTGAAAGACAGGAAAAAGAGAGAAAAAACATGCCTAATAAGGATAGTGGCAGCAGAAGAAGAAAATCTTCCAGGAGGGAAAGACTAACACCTCTGCAGAGCAACAAGCCAGAGGTGAACTGTGAAGCTGATAGCAGTGTGAATGCAAGTAACATACATACTGATTCCTCAAGGAATGCAGCCAGAGATGAACAGATCCAAAATATTATTTAGAAAGTTTGGAAATTCATTCATTTATACAGTTGTTTGTGGCATTTTTGTGATTTTACTGAGGCATTTTTGTGATTTTAGCTATATTGAATTTTGGCCCTTCTCAAGGCTGTTAAACATTTTTACATTGTATTGACAATGCTGCCATAGAGGTAACATAAACCGATATTATCTATAACTTCTGACAGTCGGGCATGTCTTCAGGAGTTAAGAAACAGCCTAAATGTCTCTAGTGTAGAACTATTTTAAGTGAAATAAGAAAACACTATAGCCCTATATAGAGGTACTGGTGACATTTTTATGGCTCATTTTTGTCTTATTGCAGAGTTTATGTGAAATTGCATTACGTATTTACTTTAAGTAAATTAATGTATGCAATGTGAGCACTTTGCTTGTTGTTCTACATAATCCAGAAACAAATAAAACTGAAACTTATATTGGCAAATGCTAAATATAAAAACAACGTGAACCTGGAAAGAGGTTTAATAAATATTGATTGAGACATCACTATTCTAATGCTACACAAAATAAAGATGCTAATGTTGTTTGTAGCAAAGGCATAGAAGAACAACTTTTGGTTCCCCAAACCAGTGGATGGCTCTTTTACATAAGGATTATTTGTTTTTTGTGTGTAAATGAGATATGTGAATGTCTTTAAAAATTAAAAGACCTCCACATTATGCAAAGGGTCTATACCAATGAACAGTTCATCTTAAAAGAATTAGAAGGATGAATCTTAGCCAAGATCTTTAATTTTAGAGTGTTAAAAAGGACACACCAACAACACAGAGAGCAGATATACACAATCTGATAGGGAAAGGTAGTTCCCAGGAACACCTGGCAGCTGTTTAGAGTGGCAATGTCATGGGACCAGCCAATGAGAGTGCGCCAATTTCTCTGAGTCTAACATGCACCTGGGTCAGACAGTCCAGTCCCCAAGCAGCTTCCAGGTGCACAGGTGTAAAAGACATAAATAAAAACTGCTGCCTGATTTTCTCAATTGATTCATTTTTGTAAAAAAAGGCTTTTTCTAAATAAGGTTAAAGAGAGGGCTGAATTCAGAGAGTACCATAAAGGACACCATCTTTTGATCATCATTTCAGTTGAGAGAAAGAAGAAGGAGAAGAAGAAGAAGAAGAAATAAAGAAAAGCACCTGTGATGATTTCATACATTTTATAAGAATTCGCTCTTTAATTTAAAAAGCGGAGCGACTTAATTATGTAAATCACAGGTGAGTGACGGTTAATGGGACAAGTGTGTGAAGCGAATGAGTAAAAGAAAGTGGAGTTGGAATCGCCGGTCCCAGGAGGTCTCCCCCCGCTCCTCTAATAAGAGGGTAGAGGAGCGAGAACAAGTTTGCCATGCACTGAGAAGCACGTGCTGTAGTAAACTAGGGGCTAATCCATCCCCTGCTGTGTGCCTTCCCCAGAGGTCTAATGCTCAGCACTCAGTGAAACAAAGCCCTCGCTCAAGGCAGCCTCTGCCAAGCTCACCACGGCCCACAGCCTCTACCCTCAATGGCACACACACCAAAACCCTTGCATAGCCTATCACCGCTGAGCAGAGGGACCACACCGCCTGTCCGTCAATACAATACCCCATCTACAGTTCTCTAGATCTTAATCTCGGGGTAATAGTTAAAAACTGAATCAACCCTTCCATTTACATCAGATTACAGTCAATTTGATCCTATGACTAATAAATCCATATAATCAGTAAGAATTATTCTTCAAATATGCAAGAAATCAGCATGAATAATTCTCTTTATTCAATTCAGGACTATTGTGTAATTTTGCATGATATTAAATGGAGTTCCCAAGAGGGGTCTTGGGAACTCCATGGAATATCATGCAAAATTACACAATAGTCCTAAATTGTCCAGGCCCTAATCAGTTTTTTTTTTCTTGTCATCTCTGTAAACTGTGTTATTTTGTTAAAAAGACATAATTCTGTTTTCTCTACACAGAGGGACATACATGAGGAGACTGTACACATTCTCTATGGAGGTGACTCTGTGGCTGTCTTGCCTTAGTCTGTTTAGGTTCAACATTAATAAAACACAGATGAAATATGCAGCTTGATCTCAGGCATAGAGAATAGAGTTTCCGCCTTTCCACTGCGCCACTGGTCTGTTTTGTGTGTAATGCGCACTGCACGGTTCTGTCTGCAAGAGATTTGGCCCACTTTTACATTGTTGAACAGAGCATGCAGCGTCCAGATAGCACACCCTTAAATTCCTAGAAACGTCTATTGATTTAGTTCATTTTTCCCCAGCAGTGATAAAACAAATATCCTGGTTTTCTTTTCACTATTTGGTACACTATTTTAAATATCATTTAATTTCCACCACTGTATAATAATATCCAACGATCTTTACCTATGTTTGTAATGTAATGTAATGTATGTAATATAATAATGTATGTTTAGTTTAATTATAAATTTAGCAGTAAAACATTTTCTAGAAGTTCATTTTCAGGGGGTCTTCAAGCGATTCTCAAAATTCATGAATTCATTTTAGTGCAATATGTTACAATACTGATTTAATACATTCAACGCAGCAATTCAATACGATATGATTCGATACAATATCATTATCATGCTTATGTTCTGTAACTTTATTAAATGGTTGAAGTATTGTTGTGTTCTGATTAAAAACATAATGTTCAGTACTCTAACCGTGTAGAAATCTAAGCAACCGTGGTCCCCTTCTGTTTTTTTCTGGGTCAGTATAATGCCAGGTGAGGTTGTATCTCAGCTTTGGAGGGCAAGGTTTTGTTTCACTAATTTGTTCTGCTTGTAAGTGCAGAATGGCATCAGGTCCCTGCACAGCAGCCCTACGATTATGTCCAGATGCAAGAATTTGATTCAACAAATGCTGGGTGGATCTTTCCAGGTTTTTTCCTCAAGTCTTCAAAACCACCGCACTCCATTCCCTTCGGAACAGCCTGAACCAGATGCCCTTGAAAAAAAATAAGAACACTGCAGTCCACATGCAACTGAGGACCTTGTCTAAAAACCTAAAGCTATTCCAGCATTTGAAAGTCATAAACCACATTGTCTATTACAATAATTGGAATGGCAGGAACCAGAGAAAGTCCCCTGAATATTGCAGAAGATAATGGAACATGCTAATGAGGGTGGAATCAAGCCAATCAAAGGATGTCGGAGAAGCCGGGAGGCCTGTTGAGGGGAAAGGCTAAGGAGGGGGCTGTGGGTGGGTTATCTGTCTAAAATGTACAGCCTCTGAACAGTGTCAGGTCTAACTGTAGTAAGTTCCTTAGCCTCTGTCATTGACACCAAAGGGGGCCATACTTCGGGGGGAGCTCTGGCAGGCACAGCGGAGAGGGGGTTTATGCTGGACTGCAGTGCCAAAGCACTCCAGCTATGCCCTGCTGAATTTAGAGCCTGTCGCCCTGGTGGCCCTACTGAAAATATGACACGAGGGGCATAAATAACACCTCTTTGCTGATCCCCTAAAACACCCAACCCCCTACCGTCCTCATAATGTGCCCTATTAAAGCTTACTCATAGTCATGGATGTGCACGTAAATCTTCAGAAAGTGAGGTAGCATCTTCATTTGCTTTCTTGGCAGTAAGGTGTTGCTGCAGAGTCCTGTAAACGGAGTGAGACCCAGGGAGTGTGTAAAGGAATGGGTTTAAACAATCACACCCTGGTAAAGTCAGGTAGCTAGAAGAGCCAGACTTCTGCTTCACTGCCAAAATTCCTCACACACTTCAGTCATATCTGTGTGTGTGTGTTTGTGTGTGTGTGTGTTTGTGTGTGTGTGTATTTGTTTGCACGTGTCTGTAAGAGGGGGGTGGGTCTGTTGATGAGTAGTTGATGTAAAACCATGCTGGAAAACATGTTATCCATAATCGCTCGAAAGATGCACAGATGCACATTAATTACTTAGGCATAATTAGCTTTTAGGCAAAATCTTAAAAGTCTAATGGTTTATTAAATAAATTATAATAATAATAATAATAATAAAAAACACAAGAAGCAGCATGGAGAAGCTTCCATCATCCATGACACACACACGCTGCTTCTAGTTCCGCAGACAGCTGATTGGATTTGCCCGAGTCTCGGGTCAGGAGAGGAGCACGCTGAGAGCAGAAATTGACTTTGGCCAGTAGAAGAGAGGAAGATGAAGGGCATCCAGTTGTATAATGCTAGATCCCCTGCCCTTATCCGCCCATTCTGCTTTCCCCATGTTTTTGCAGTGTGTTTGCCACTGTTCGCATGATGTAAACAGAACAGCCGGCTGCACATCTCACTCGATGGGAAAGAGGTTGAAGCACGCTGAAGCCAAAACATTGTAGAGCTAAACATAGACCTGGCACAGTATTACCCCCTGTTCAGTTTCACTGGTGATAATGTCAAAAATCACAATAATGAATATCCATTTGAGACTAATATAACAGTCTAATTATCAATAAACTGTGTGAAAATCTAAAATCATCATGAATCATGATGAAAATTCAAAAATAATGAATCATGATGAATCATGATGAAAACTCAAAAATAAATTCAATTAACCTAATTCCTGAAATCAAAACTTGAAATGTTCAAAGTAAAAAAAATAACAATTGTCATCCCTTGTCCTGAAAATTGGCCATGCCTTTTACATCAGCATTAATAAACATGTAATATAATCTTCTTCAACTCATAAAGTATTAATAAATCAGTCACTCTACATTTGCCATGATCATCTCCCACTATTAATGTCACAGAACTGTTCAAGGACCTTGACTTTTTGACAATGCAAATCAAATTCTGTTTTGACAAAGCAGGTCCAAATTGCACTTCTACCAGCTTTTGTAATTGTATAAACGTATAAAAATGCAGATAGTGTAACCTGGGAGTCTTACCTAATCTCATTCCCACAGCACTCACCCCAGGACTCCTGAACATGGGCCAAGACTGAGTCTCTCGCTTTTAATTTGATTTAGGGCAGTGCTCCTCTCCAGTGATTCTCCCTGCTATGAAATGTCCCACAATGGAATTTATGCATTATTGCTCCTCTGGAAAAGACTACCAGGCTTTGCAACACATGCAAATTTCTTTTTTTTTTTTGCATCACTGAGCTTTATGTATTTTGTAAACTGATACCTTAAAGCACCAAAGAACAATTATATATTACAAGCAAAACAAACATACAAATGCTTTCATAAATGACATTTACACCATTTAAAATGTCAGTACTTTGAGCAAATTAACACTTTAATGTTCTAAACAAGCAAATAAGAACATTTTCCAAAACCACAGAAGAACATCTTTATAGAGCCATGTGGATGATTTAAAAGGGTGCATGCATGCTGCGTGCAGTCTCGTATCAAATATGTTTGTTATATGACTCATATAAAGCCACTAAGTTATATCATTTCTTTTTATTTATGAGTTACTGACACCATACCATGAAGGAATGTC
Source organism: Bryconaethiops microstoma (assembly GCA_037577275.1). Lineage (NCBI taxonomy): Eukaryota > Metazoa > Chordata > Actinopteri > Characiformes > Alestidae > Bryconaethiops > Bryconaethiops microstoma. The sequence continues at coordinate 4,068,575 of JBBJLS010000006.1, read as the reverse complement.
TTTCTAGCATGGCTTGTAGGGCATGGTGTCCCAGCACTCAAGTTGCCGTTTATAAACAGATCTCCTAACCCTAATTGTAACGAAAACAAGAACCTTGCTGTGTTCCATGACACTGATGATGCTATCAAGCAGCCAAAAACATATCCTGAAATGTAACATATGTATTAATGAAGCACATTGATATTCAATCATTTTAGTCAAAGAACTTTGACAGTGGTTCAAATGTGAGTGCTGAATGACTGAATTATTAGTTTCTGACAGTTCACTTTATTCTTTGCTTTCCTGGAACAAGTTTATAATTGGATAGTTGATTATGAGTCCACAAGAACATCTGGATCATGTGTTATTTCATTGGGGAACTTAATAGAGTGTATCTGATATTGAGGCATTCACTACAAAGGCCAGGAAAAATGCTTGTCTGACAGCAGCAAATCTTTCCTTGACACCTTCATACTTGCTTGATTTGGTAGGAGAAAATGACGAACTTGTTTTAGAAATACTCTCGTATTTTCCCCAAAAAGGAAGGGATGAACCCATTTATTCATTCATTTATTTATTCATTTATTTATTTGTTAGTTTATTTTGATCATGGAAGATCAAATGGTCAAATATCAAATAATAACTTGGTCAGAAGTCTTATAAACCTTCTAGCCCTGGGTTACTGGAGGAGAAATCCTTAGTTTTGGTGAGTGAGTATGAGACCATGAAGTAAATACCATGTGGGCCAGAAGGTGTGGCATTACAATCTCTGCTATAACTTTGTTTAACAAGGGTCAGAAGTAAAGAACCTCAACCTATTTCAGTTTTATTTGACCAATCGCTTCATCTGTATCAAGACATTTTCTTCTGCTGCTCCTAAATGCAACCCTCTGACACTTATAAACGTCACAAATGTAAAATGTTTGTGTCTCGTTTTCATGATCAGATATCATGATACATTTGCTGTTGGTGGAGGTGCTGAGTGTCACGATAGAGCTGTGAGAAGAGGCTGTTGAAGTGAAAATGCCAGTTACCCTTGTGAGGAGGAGCTGATCCATGGGAGGAACGAGAGAGAGATATCCTACAGCCCAATCCTTACAGACAGCTTGGATTATAGGATAAAACCATATTGATTAATGAGGAGAATGTTGCCTGCTGAAGAACATTTCTCACTGTACAGCAGCCTCAAATATCTTCACTGGTTTTCTTCTGGAAAAATAATGTATCAAACCCTACTATCATAATTAACCCATTCATGCTCAGCAAGTAAATTTAGTATGATAAGAAAATCTTACTTTTAAGCTGTATTGCTTGATCAATTTGAAAAATATCAGACAAACCGAGAGAACACACGGACCAAGGACAATATATAATATTGGATATGGATATTAACGGGTAAATGCTTGCTTTGCCTTTTGCTGGGTACAGCTGTTGAGAACTTCTTGTATTTATTGTTCAGCGTACCAGTGGCTGAGACTTTGAGGCACTCCATATTTCTCAGCTATGGCTTCATCTGCCTTTGTAGCCAAGCAGGAGTCCTCGTTACAGAGATGCATAAAAGACAGCTCACGGGTCTCGAAGCGTTCCACATATTTATTTCACAGCAGAAAGCTGTGACATTGTTTTGGCTATACATGCTGCAAAAAGACTTATCAGTAACAAAGCATACAATAAAATGCTTGGCATAGTAATAGTTTATTATAGTGTGATTCACTGCACTTTGGTTTGGTGGGGAATTTCCTGCCTACTAAAACACAGTGAAGTGATCCAGCAAGAGTAATATGCGTAGTCGCATGACCCAGCTGTCCTTCAGAGATTATGAAAGAAACCCTGGCTTTCACTGAAGCCAGCTGGAAAAGTTCCTGGACTGAATTCCTGGCATGAACCCATCTCGTCCTGAGTATGTTCCCAAGTTACAAAGAATTAAATAAATATATAAATCAATGAACACAAAAATAATGTTAATATGCACATATGGTGGATGTAGTAGTGGATCCACCAGACTACCCCTCCTGACAAATCTGAATTTATAGCTGTCAGAGAAGCAACACCGTGATGGACTGAAATCAAACAACAGGGACTCCTGTTGTCACTGGTGAAGGCCAGATTTTGTTTTCTCTCAGAGACAGATGCTGATGGAAACACATACACTCTCACGCTGTGGTGAGTGGATGTGCACTCAACACCCCACAAGACATCTGATTTTGTGGTCTTACCCACAGAGCGTTGTTTACATTCTTTATCTATATTAATTTATTGTTTTTTTATGAAGTAACTGCGCAGAGTGTGCATTATTACTATCATTAACCATGTGACACAGTATTACATCTTAAAAATGTTTTGAGGTCAAGCTGGTGCAAAAAAACTGTTTTGAGGTCAAGCTAGTGCAAAATAGCAATTTATGTTTAAAACTGTTTCATCTTGCACTGATTTTCTGCTGTTGCAGAAAATGATGCCTCTCTGAGTTTAAAAAAATATGGCCTGTTCTGCCAATGCAGGTGCTAAAAACAATTAGTAATTAATTAGAGCAAAGAAAAGAAACATAAAAAATGGCTGCCACCTGGACCGAGCCAAAGCATTTGGGATGATAATTATCAATCATGCTCAGGTAGCCGACTACATATTCTGCACATACAAATTGTGCTTTTCATATTACTGTCAGCTCTTTATATTGAAAAAGAATCTTTGATTAAGAATGATGTAATAGTAATGTATTTGGACTAAAGCATTTTGCAAATGGGTGCTTATTATGCCTGGATTTTGTCTCTTTTAGCAAATGTAAACCATGTAAACCAACAATAAATAAACATCTTGTTACTTTCTTGTCTATCCAAAATAAAGGCATGTACTGCACTCATATTAGAATGAAACCTTTTGCTTTTCATTGATTTAAACTGTAGTATCATTAAAAGCCTTGTAATTTAACATGTAAATGTGTTGTTGTCATGAATCTTAGCATTCTGTCAACAATGAATATACCTTGCATTTTATTTCACATTTTACAGACAGGTGCAGTCCAATGCTATTCTAATCACCCTTGGAGCACCCCACTTGTGTGTGTGTGTGTTTTTTTTTTTATTACTCCTGAAGAGAATTTGAAGCATGCTATCACATAATGCACAGCTTCTGGTGAACACTGTCAGCATATTTGAAATGTGGAATTCACTTGCTGGTTGGTGTCTGTGTTAAAGGCTTTATGCAAACTACAATAAGTGGTGTCAACAGACATTTTACTTTATTTTTCATATAAACCACTATTCATTCTTTGTGTCCATATTCATCCTTAGTGGACAATAGTTATATAATCATAGAGGGTCAATTATTAGCATGGGCTATTCTGAAGTTATCATGCCCTGTGACATGTAATTTTCAGATTGCAGCACCCCAATGTCATAAGAACATGTTCCACCATCTTAAGTAAAAAAAATGCCAGAATACTTTCATGGAGGAGGAGAATTTCTGAAGTGCATAGACATGACTAGGCTATGTAGTTTCAGATGTGGTTTTAAGGATATAGCAAAATGAAAAAATCCTTTAATCATATGCAAAGAAAAGCAGCTGTAATGTGGCTGTAAGGCATTTTTGCAAAAGAGGTTAACTTCTCACATTAATACTTCATCACTGATGCAATGATGGATGGGCTATAGCCACTGAAATAAATAAAAATACTAATATTAAACTCTTTCTTTTATCTCTTTAGATTTGTCATCTGGTTGCATGGTACTAAGCATGGCTGTTATTAAATCTTATTAAGTCTAACCAAATAACCTACATTGATCCTTTGGTTTGAACTGTCACAGAAATTCTCACATTGATTAGATTCAGTTGTGCTGCTGATACTTATGCCCATGACTCAAGAGCATCAATCCCAGCTGATGGGAGTGGTGTGGTGTGAGATAATGTAAGTTGCTTTAGGCAAAGTTATTATCTAAGCATTAAACAAAACACAACTGTTGTTCAATAGAAGTCATAAAACTACAATTTTTATAGCACTATAGTAAGATATTAACACATCTCCAGCATTTCCTTTGAACCCTAACATAAATAACATAAGCCACACATAGATTAAACATGCACTAAGTCAAGTGCCATCAGATGGTTAAACATCTTGTCTTTTCATTTCTTTGGTGATAGTGTTGGGCTTACTGTGACCTACATCATTTAGGAACATTTTCTTTATGAACTTTAATACTGGGGTACTGGTTTAATAGATGTAGACATTAACACATCAACATTCCCAGCTGACTGTTGAATGGTTAAAACAGAGATTTAGAGCAAATAGAGCGTTCCTCCTCAAAAGCCAAGAGCCAACATTTCAAAAGTCATATAATAATGCATGATTTTGTCAAGCATTGGTGTATGGCAGTAGTGACATAAGATTTGCAAACTAAATTTATTCAAAGAAAAGACCTGAATCTTGTGGTAACTCACACCACTTCAATGTACCACTGCATCAGGCAGAATATTAAAATATGAGGTAAAAGCACAATACACTCTTTTAGGAAGTCGTGAATGCTTTTGTGTCAAGCAGAACCATTCCTTTGTCATTTTCTTCAGAACTTCTCTGGTTTTGTTATGACAGACATTCACATGGAGCCATTTGATAAATAAATATATCTTAAATAACTTTTTAAGTTATCATGCCTAGCCATATCGTTTCAGTGCTTCTCATGTTTCAATTACATGTTTAAACACAAACTGGACCAAGTGAAGAAGGACGATTTTGCACATTCCAAAAATATAGATAGTGAGAAGAAATCTACTATACCAGTCCCCAGAACTCATTATTCAAAAGACAGTCACACTGATCTGCCTTGGAGACCACTATGCACATGATTCAAATGTTTGTTACTCAATAGCTGTTACAGCATGGCAAGTCTAAAATGCACTTCTAAACTGCATCATATCTTGAGTGGCGTAATGTTGAAATCAGCAGTTTTTGAGATGTAAACATATCTTCAGTCTCTAATTACAAAGAGCTTTAACTTTTCTTCCATGGTTCAATGCACAATATTAATGAGGTCAATGATTATGTTAATTGGGCCATTTTTATGCCGCATTTTAATTAGTTCTCTGTTTTCTGCTCTAATCAAGAGCTTGGAAACTTTTTTGGATCCCTGAAAATGTATGTTATTTCCCATAGAATAAGAACTCCTAAAGCAGTTTTTGCTCTGAACTGTTTAAACCACTACAGATTTGCTATTTTAAGCTTTGTCATACACTTTGAAAAAAATCACATTGCATCATATTGCCATGGCATGCTCATGGATGACTGTCAGCATTTATAGGGTATGTGTTAAATGAAATGGTCCCAAACACACCCAAAGCAAAGAGCAGAATGTTCAGAACAAGCCATACTAGATGGATATGTTCATCTGGGTGGCAGGGGGGTGTACCCATGCATTTCATATAGACTCATTCAAATGTTTGTCCAGTGAAGCACACAAAGACATACACAGAAAAAAACTGCCATTTTATAAAGAGCATTAAGTTTACAAATTACTCCTCTAACGAATCACCTTCTGAGGCGCCATTTGAAGCGCCATTATCCGAGCGTTCCAATCTAGTGCTTCACCTCCAGATTTTATCATTCATTATACTGATGAGATGCAATTAAAAGAGCAGATGTCCACAAGCAGCCCTCATCTGTGACGAGTAAATAAAACACCAAGCGACGTAATGAGAAACCAGGTTTGTTTTCAGGGCATTTTTTCAGTTAAAAGTAAAACTGGAATTTTAAAGTAATAATAATTAAAAATTTATACTAATAATAAAAAATTATAATGATGAGTTAAAAAAGGCTAAGGAGAATGGGGTAAAAAACAACATTGCGGCACATCTGCTGCATTGTTTGCGTTTTTGATGGAATGTCTGTTTTCTGCTTTGTATTTTAAAACCCCCGACACGGCGCGAATAACTTCACGAGACGTCTGTACACCTGTCCCAAAACAATTAATTGGAATGACCCCATTTAGCTAGGCGTCAGGTAAAGGCAACGACACAGATAAAGTCATCGCTTCCACCAATCTTTTGAGCTCGACTGCGTGTCACGATGTCCAGGACTGATGCTGGACAGGGCACGAAAATCCCTTATGACTCATGTTAGTTGACGTTTCTTTCTTTAGCAGAGGTGGAGTCAAATGGAATATGGTGAAGAATGGCAAGAACGTAGGCCGGACGTTTGTACAAGTTTGCAAAATATCAGGTCTTTATCAACCTTTTTGCATTGCTTAAATTAATTTTTAATTTTATTTCCATCCTCATATTTATTCTATTTCAATATTTTACATGTCGATTTCTAGCTTTTAGTCCTAGTAATTCTGTTAGATCTGGAAAATAATATAAATAATTAAATACTTTGCAGCTAGTAGAGCAGTGCTGCTATCTGCCACTAGTACTATTTTAAAGTTTTCATTATTATATTTTAGGCCATGTTTGTAACAGTACAGCTACTTACTGTATGTCGTCTTAATGAGATTAAAAACAAATAAAAAAGAACCTAACCTTGCCTTAGAACCTAAGGGCAAGCTGGAGGGAAATAAATGACCATCCATGTCAACAGAGAGCAACAGTCGTAGTCCATAGGGCGGTGCTGCTGTCAGCTCGCGCTATGCGTTTGGAGTTTGGTTCTGGTGGGGTTGGGCAACAGCTATTCAAAAACGGCTGTATATTAATCAAAGTAGTTTATTTGTGAGATTATAGCCTACTTTTGGGAGTATGATCAAACGAATAATAATAATAATAATAATAATAATAATAATAATAATAATAATAATAATAATAAAAAAACAATAATAATAATAATAATAATTATTATTATTATTATTATTATTATTATTATTATTATTAACAGTAATAATGTACAAAATAATTAACAAAAAATCACTTAAATAAATCAGAAGGGGGCGATCAGTGGGTTTAAATAAGTTTGCTTGAAAGCAGGTTGGTCCATTATGTAAGGATCCTTTTTAATGTTATGTAACCTGGGAGAGGAATGCCAAATAAGGGTCAACAAAATAGTAGTTGATGGATTTCTGTTCTCGCTTTTGTCCTCTTTCTAACATGGCTGTAAAAACGTAGACAGTAACATCAATGACGTTTAGACATTATCCTCCAGCCTATACAAAACAATAAAGTGAAACTTTATCTGGTGGTGGAAAGTTTCATACATTAGACTGTATCAATTATTTTGTCTTTTGAATACGACATGTAAATATTATTATTATTATTATTATTATTATTATTATTATTATTATTATTATTATCATTGTGACAACAGTTTTCATATTCTCAGACATGACTTGACTCAGAATTTTGATCTTAATTTTTTTAATTTCACGGAAAGTAACATTTATTTGACTTTTTAGTGAGCGCCTCTGAAGATTCTGAAGTAGACTCTGACTGTAGACTTGGCTCAAGAATATAAGCTTAAAAACTCGAGTTAGACCTTGGTATATTGTGTGCTACAGTTACCCCCATACACACATATACAAACGTGCATCACTTGTTGCAAACACAACGAATATGTCAATTTAGGAAAACGCGCTCCACCTCGGAAAGGTAGGATACCTGCTCCAGGTAAATGACTGGATAAATGAGGAAAGTCATGCCATTTAATAATGAGGTGCTGGATGGTGACTAAGCACCCTGTTCAGCATTTATGATGTGGAGACGTTGTCTAGCTGCCTAGCTTGCTAGCAGTAAGGTTCAAGCACTATCGCACTGTAATCAGTACTTTGGTCTGTTTTCCAGCGTTTAAAATCAACCTCCTAATTTAAACAGAAGGGGCGTTCTTTCTTTTATTTTTTTATCGGCATTTCTGAAGCGAGAAAGTCCATGAAGTATTTTAAAGTAAAATTAACTTAACAAAACTAGTTATATAAAATGGGTCTAAAATCCCAAGCGTTCTTTAATAATTATGTGTTTAAAAAACTAGTGGCTATTATCAACTAGCTATTATCAATAGCTGTTTGAAGAGACACAGTAATAAAAAGAAACGATTGTGTAAAAGATGCACACCGGCCTGATTTATAGGGCTGCCTAAAAATAACCAGTGTCCTTCAGGTATTTCACCTTAAATAACCATCCACCCAAATGCTGCTCAAAAATGAGTGATAAAAATGAAATAAAAGATAATAATAATAAAGGATCCCATGTCGTTTTCAGCGAACCTCAGCAGTGGAGTGAGGACGCAAACATTCTCTTCAAGTGGAAATGAGAGCATAAGAGGCGCACTGCATTGTACAGATCAATACATAACACTTTCTATTGCTAGTCTAACGGTGCATGAATGAAAATGTACCAGAACCTTAGAATAGATAGAGTGTTAAATAGAGTCGAACAGTTCATTTTATTACCATCACTCACATATCTCAAAACCTAATAACCCGTGAAAAAGAGAATATGAATGCATCTCGAAAAACCACCTCAGACATCATGCATTCCCACCGTATTGGTTATTAGTGTTTGATGTGCCAATGTGTTTGTGATTTTTTCTTTCTCTTTCTCTCTTTTATTTTTCTAAAGGATTTTTGGCCACTCACATGTCCGTTCGTGTTTCGCACGCACGCTCGCCGAAGCCCCAGCATGCACGCTCTCCCGCACACCCCCGGGGAGGGAATGTAAACACTGCAGGCTATTGCATGCTGCTTTAGTGCGCAAGGTCTGGTTAACGCAGTATTGCAGAGCTTTGCAGACTGTATTACTTTTTTTCATTTATTTTCTTTTTTCTTTTATTATCGGTCGATTGACGCACAAAAACGGAATTCCAAAATCACCTCAAAGATGCACTTGAGTTAAAAGAATTCACGAATTAAGAAATATCAACATGGATCGCGTCATTAGTTCTAGCATGGCCTTCGGGGGCAAGGGGTCGAATTGACGACGTATTATGCGAGTCAAGAGAAGTTTTATTTATTTATTTATTTGTTTGTTTGTTTATGTATTTATTTCTATGACTGTCATTTTTAAATCTAAATTTACACTTAGTCCAGGGTTAATATATTTTGCCAAAAAAGAGCAAAATTAATAAATCACAAAATATCTTATTACCATTCCGCAATATAAAAATTCGCCCACAAAACAATCCGTGTGGCGCAGTGGAGTGTGTGTGAGTCATGATAGCTGATGCGATCTTTGCCTAATGGGGCGCTCAGGCGGGCTGAAGTAGGAACAAAGCCCAACACTGACTCTACATTTCAGTCTGAAGCCCTCCCCCCCTCCATCCACCCCCAACTTCTACGAACTGCTGGATCGAGGATAATTAGGCACCACAATTAAGTAACCTCAACAGTTTAGAGAGCAGGACCACGTTGGTAAATAAATCCGTCACGACTTGTCGTTTTTCACGCGAGCATCAGCCTACACGAGGGATCCGGTCGAATAAGCTCGAGCTGGACCAGCTAGAAAATATAATTACTCGGGGAGGGGGACAAAATAGGTTTGTCTTAGTGAATTAGGCGACGCAAACTAAACAGAGGCTAAAATGTGACCTGATGTAATTAGACTAGCAGAATATCGAGTTACTGCATTGTGAGTTGAGAGAATGACTACCATTGGTCTGACGTGTAGTTTACACGTTAGGACTTAAATTAGTGGTACACATTTACATATTTTGAGACCAGGGAACAAGACAAATAAACAGTCAAACAAGCAAAACAGACTACCACAACTTATTTCAGTTTCATGAAATGTATGAAAACAATGTCAGAACTATAACCCTGTTCCCAAAACTTGATGTTTTTTTGATTAATCTCCAGTCAGGCAGCTTGAGAAACAAAACCTTGCAGGCATTTTTTTTTGTTGTTGGTGTACGTTTAATTCTTTAATATTGTACGAAATGTAACCAAACATTATTTGGAAAAACTAAAATTTACATAACCCTACCAACGCATTGCTCCATAAATACCGATTAGGCCTACCTCTAACATGAGTTACCGGTCCTTTACATGCGGATAAATATGGAAAACTGAGCTATATACAAGTGATAATTTCCTGCGACTGGCATTTGCAATAGACAGATAGCTTTATATTTCGTCACTTACATAAACAAGATTGACACGGAGTTTCAGGCTTTCACTACACAATTTATCGACATGACATTAAATAACAACAACTGTGCTACTCAGACTGGACTTGAGACGAAATGTTGCACTGGATACAAAAGCACATTAATACTAATAATCGGTTAGGTAAACGTGTAGACGGTATAATACTGAGTAAATTCACATTTGGTACACATTAACTATAACATTCTTTGCAGTCAAGACTAATCATCGCAATATTCGTAAAGCCATCTCATTTTTCCATATATCTAGGGACCACATTTTTTTCCACAAAAAATCCCTTAAAATTGTATTATGACTATTTACAAAATAAAATATTACATTTGAAACTAGGTAAATTTTTATGTACAAAAACAGGATTTTACCTGCCAGTGGCATGCAACTGATCTCCGGTGCGTGCAGTCTTTCTCTCAAAAAAGGTAATAAAAAAATACCAAAAAAATAAAATAAAATAAAAAACTGAAATAAAATATGTATATGTATGCATATTGAGGGAAAGACTGTTAAGCTGGTTGTCACCTGGCACCACGGCCATGCACTGATCACTTTTTTTGCTATACAGCCAGTTAAACCCCCCCCAAAAAACACACACTTGAGGTCCTTCATTCTCTCCTTTTATCTCTCAGTCACACACTCTCTGTCTCTCTGTAGGTCCTTGCGATCGCTGACTTTTTTGAGTCTTTGATTTTTCCAAGCAGTCTTAATTCTGCAGTCTCTGTTTTCTTTCTTTCTTTCTTTCTTTAAAATATTTACACGTACCATTCGTTAAAATTTGACGACAGGGTGCTGTGAGTGGTCGTGTGGTGCACCGTGGACGAGGCTGCCGGGGATATGGAGCTGCTGCTCTGGTTCTCTGTGGACGGAGAGACGATGGTGGGGGGCGTGGAGGACTCGTAGCCTGAACTGGCTGCAGGGGACGGCTGGGAGCCCTGGGACGAAGACTCATGGACCTTCAAAGCAAAGGGCAAAACAGGGGAGTCAAACTTCGGTCGCAATTGCGTGTTCTGTCATCATTAAAAAATTTAATAAATTACTCAAATTACACTTACAAAGCGGAGATATCTGATCTTGTTTAACTCAAGAGAAAAATATGGAAGGAAAATGTCATAACTGCAATCAATGTTCTTGTTTTTGTCCCCCTACCTTCATGTGTTTCCGGAGGGAGCTGGGGTGTGTGTACGATTTGTCACACATTTTGCACAGATAGGGCTTATCTGACGTGTGGACGTGCATGTGTTTCTTTCGGTCGCTGCTGTTAGCAAACCGCCTGTCACAGCCGTCAAACTCACACTTAAAAGGTTTTTCTCCTACAGCACAGCAAAACACAAAACCAAACATTAATTTTAACCAGAGAGCCAAGTTCGAACACAAAATCCTGAAAAACCAACATCGCCCACCGCTGTGGCAAGTTCTTGCTCTGAGAAAAAATTAAGCAGACATTAGTAAAGAATCCTGATCACATTTCTGACTTTTTTGCACCAAAATTATTATGCCACTTCAAGACAATTCCCATTGTATTGCTAATGCACATGTCTTATTTTAGGAATTGCACTTAAAACAAATGCAAATATTGCAGAATGAATCTGCAAAATTTTAGCGCTGAATTTTAAGTTATTATTTGTTATTATTATTATTATTATTATAGTGTATTATAATTATCATTATTATTATTATTATTATTATTATTTATTTTTATTAATATTATTATTATTATTATTATTATTATTATTATTATTATTATCGGTATTGTTGTTGTTGTTATTGTTGTTGTTGTTGACTCTAGACTCTAGACCAAAAGTCTACGAAATTCCGAAAATTACATATCCGGTCCTCTTACCTGTGTGTGTCCTCTTGTGAATTTTCAGGTTTTCTGATCGCGCGAACACTTTGCCACAGCCGGGGAACGGACACGGGAAGGGTTTCTCTCCCGTGTGCACACGGATGTGATTCACTAGTTTGTATTTGGCCTTGAACGGCTTTCCCTCCCGCGCGCACTCCTCCCAGAAGCAGATGTGGTTGCTCTGTTCAGGTCCGCCAACATGCTCCACAGTGAGGTGCGTGACGAGCTCGTGCATGGTGCTGAACGTCTTGTTGCATGACTTCTTGGGGCTGCTCAGTTGCTCCGGCTCGACCCACTTGCAGATGAGCTCCTGCTTGATAGGCTGCCGCATGTAGCGGAAGAAGGCGCCGGCGCCGTGGTGCGCGGCCGCCACATTAACGGCTCCGTAGCCGTGGAGAGGCGCGGGCGCATAGTGCTCGGGCCGCGGGCTCGCGGCCACGTGGCCGTACTGCTCGGCGGCGGCGCGGCCGTACACGTCGCCCGAGAAGCCGAGGCGCATCTGTCCGTTGACGACGTTAGGCGCCGCCTGCTCGTGCAGCCCGGGGAAGAGCAGGTGGCTTGCCGCGTCCGAGGGTGCGTGCGGTGCAGCGAAGCTTCCGGCGGCGGCGGCGGCTGCGGCGGCAGACGCAAAGAGGCCGTGCTGCGCGCCCGCCGCCTCTCCGAAGCCGCGGTTACGGAATAGGAAGTCCCGCGTGGAGTTGAATGTGGAGTAAGAGCCCACGTGGCCCGCGTGGTGGTGATGCGGGTGATGCGGGTGATGTGAGTGGTGCGGGTGACCCAGGGCGGCCGCGGCGGCCGCATAACCGGGTGCCTGTGACGAGAACGCCGTCGCCTGGCTCGAGCCGAGGTCGTGTGAGCTGGGGTTCAGCTTGAAGGCGCCCATGCCATCGGCGAACGGATTTATCCCCAAAGCCACGTCCCGGTCCGTCACCTCGCCTGTTGAGTGATGTCTGGAGGAGCCGAAAGTAGTCACTCCAATGGCTGGGTACTGCGCTCCGGCGTCCAGCAGCATCTTCAGCGTCTGCGGCGACCGAAAGAGCGAGGGAAACACACTCGCGCGCACACACGCACACACTCCCCTCTCGACAAGTCTGTCTCTGGCTCAGGGTGTGTTTTTGACTCGGGCTTAAAGCGGGCTACGCACACACAAAAAGAGAGAGACCTCTAAGTTCCCCTTTCTTTCGCTATTTACTTTCTTGTTATTGTTTTGTTTTTCCTCTCTCTCTCTCTGTCTTTCAGCCCAAAGGAATTCCCCCCAAAAAAGTCCGGCCCGTCCAATGCGCGGTGCAAATCATGTGCGGTTTTCTCGTCTCGTGCTGTTTTTTGCGGTTCGCCTTTCCCGCGGCGCAACTTTTCACCTCCTCAGTCAGGCGGTGAGCTCCAGACTGATAGTCGCAATCATTCCTGCAGATAAATGAATTGAAAAGACAACACAGTCCGACCCCTGATGAATGGGGGGTGGGGGGAGGAAAAGAGAAGGGACGGGATGGAGAGGAGGGGGGGGGGGCAGCACGTGACCACATGCCCGGACTACCATTGGAGAGGGTGAGCGCTCCCCCTGCATATCCTCCCCTCCCTCCGCTACCGCTCATTTACCGAATAACTGTGTGATTGGTCCGCGCGCATCATCAATTCGTGCTAGTCAGGTTGCACGACTGCGTTTTTCGGGATGAAATTCGGAAAAAATAGTTGGGTTTGCATACATGCGCTACAGCTCAGGGTGTTTTTGTGCCCCATGCACTAGTGAGCAGTCATATTCAATAAACAAGCACTCTCTTTCAATAAACATTGTGGCATTTGGTATGAAGAGTCCTGACCATATGTACCCTTATCTTATTCTCTCCTCATTCCTTATTTGGGGTT
>JBBJLS010000006.1:4004648-4018700 GCA_037577275.1 Bryconaethiops microstoma | reverse complement strand
CACACACACACACACACACACACACACACACACACACACACACACACACACACACACACACACACACACATATATACGCACGCACACATACACACACATACAAACACACGTGCGAGCTTTCTAAGGGGGTTATGTACTTACTGGCCTGTAGAAAAAATACAGACTGGAGGTTACAGATTTAAAGCCCCTTTACACCCACACATTTCAGAATCAGAATCAGAAAACTGTAATGTAATGTAAATACTACTGATAGGTGAATAAAATTATTGCTGAAGCAATTTACTAGTTACACAAATAGTGGTTTGCACTATTATGAGAGTCCACTCAAATAGTGTGGGTCTCTCTCTCACTCTCACACTCTCTCGCTCTGCGCTGGGTTCGACTGGCTAACAGGCATTAAGTAACAGAGAGCGAGAGAGAGAGAGAGAGAGAGAGAGAGAGAGAGAGAGAGAGACAAGGGTGAAAAATAAGAGTGTGATGTGAGGAAGGGTATAGGCACAAAGGCACGCGACCGCTTGTAATTCTACTGGAATTAATTAATGAACGTGTTAATCATCAGTAATCAGTACATATTTTCCAGTAGAGTACCTTTACTTCGGTAAACACAAAAACATCAGATTTTAGGGTGATCGTTTTTTTAACTAGTAAAATAAAAATAAATCTTATTATTATTATTGTTACTGTTGTTGTTGTTGTTGGTGGTGGCTGGCTTTTAACTGATATTTATTTGCCCTTTTTCTGTGAAGCGGAAGCCGACTTTTTTTCATTGTAGCCCAGCTTAAAATGTTACTTTTTTATTTGGAAAGCATAAAGTTACAGTTTAGAACCTGATGAGGTGCCAGAAAATTACAGATGAGTTAAGAAACTTGTCCAAGATTTTGCCTGCAACCCTAAACACCCTAAATAAACAAAAACAGTTTGTCTCTATGCTCAGTTTAATGACCTAACACACTCTCACACTTTGTGTACTAAACAGAGCCACTTGATTCAGCTCTAAATAAAAAGCTCCTTATAAGAGACAAAATATTTTATTCAATAAAACGCGGATGCATATTATTACGTAATAAAATGTATATGTATATATGTATGATTACACTCTTAGGTATTTAATAAAACTTGTTCTGTGAATATGATCATTTAATATATAAATATATATACATTTTTATTACATTGATTATATTCATTATGTACATATATTTATGTACAAAATAAATACATATTAATAAAAAAAAAAACAAAACTGAAGAGCCAGTATCCAAAATGAACAGTAAATAAAAAACACATATGCTCTGAGCTAAGCAAAAATAAATAAATAAATAAAGCAGTCAGTTCTCTCAGGACTGAAACTTGGCTGGTATGATTTTTGTACATTGCCACATTGGGGTTAAACCTCATGGGCACAATGGATGCTAGCAGCCGTCCATCCAACAGTTCACATGACTGGCAGGCATACTGTAGCTGTGAGAGACGCTGTCGAGCGAGTTTCAGGATTTACACTGATTCGGGAAACGTGTGTTGCTTGGTTCCGTATGGCACCCTTCAGATGGGACCACTCCTGTCAGGGCTGGAATGGTACCCCATGCAGAGACTATGGGTTCGTGCACGACAGAGCAACAACACGACCCCGTTGTTTCAGAAAGGCCTATTGATTTATGCTCGTCACAGTGTAAAAGGGGTTGTCATGTCGGCAGGCACATAGGTGTTGACAGCCATACTAGACTGCCCTGCACCCAAACGGTTACAGTGCAGCTATATTCCTCATACCCGGTCTGATTTCCAAAAGCCTGATTCTCTCAGCACCCTGGGTCACCTCCGGTTTATACACAGATGTACAGCTATGTTATGTCAGGATAATTCAAAGAGTGTGGACCATTTGAAAGTGCATGCTTTTTGGACAAAGGAAATTGTCATTGCTTAATTACTAATTATATGCACTCATGTTCACTGACATTTTCGAACTGAGACATTTTCAAAGGCAAAGCATGAGAGGTATTCCATAATAATTATTCATGTACATGGCCCAGCAAGCTTTAGGTGTAAATACAATGGCCCCAACGTATTGCAGGACGCCCACTCACACAGATGGATGGTTCTTTCTTGCAGCCTTTCCATGTACAGGGAAGCTTTGTTGACTATGCGTTTCGAAGGTCATAGTGCAAGCAGCACAACGACTCACTGCTTCTGCCCGGTCAACATTTGTCTGAGCCATGCCGCCAACCCCCGGGGGCCATACTAGCTCATGTAGGACTGACCCTCTTAAACTTAATGATAGATTACAGATTCCAAAGCAATGGTCACACTCCTACAGGGGGCAAGATGTGCCACACACTGATTCATGAAGAGGACACATTTTTTATGTGTATATCAGCAATATTTGATCTTCACATAACAAATGCATTGAACTGTGCAAATGCAAATGCTCATTTTATAAATAGTATTTTTAGCAGTAATTTTAATTATTTGTCTATAGTATTTATATTCGGTTCTCTTACTGACTGCAGCATTTTATTCATGTAGCATTGGTTATTTAGTTTCTTAAAAATTTCTGATAATCTCTAGAGAGTTTTATATTTACTTTTATTTTTAATAATATTTTACATTGTTTTTGTCTTTGTATCTCTGTGCAATCAAAGCTCAAGCAATACAAATTTCTGATTCTTATTTATACAGGCCTGTTTCAACATATGCTCTAATCAGTATGTGATGTAAACATTGGCTCAAAGCACACTGTGCATATATATGAAAGTCTGGCCATACGTTTCGAAGCAAACTCCAAAAACCACAAAACATGTCAGAACAACATAAACACAAACTCATGCTGGTGGTTATGCTGGTCCTCCTATTTTAAGGCTGTACATCTTTTGAGCTTTCTAAATGCATAATAAAAGCCTTGTTCATTTTATATAATGCAACATAAGTAGAACATGTGAGCAGTCTACCTGTAAACTTCATAGAAAGAGAGAAAAAAGCGGAACATGTGCCACGGGAAAGGTTCTGTTAGATAACAGCTATGCATTTATAGTGTGAGTCATCTTGGTATTATGTCATTCCAGCACTGTCATTGTGGTAGTAGAAGAATGCACCCTGAGGTGGGCAGTATATCAGCATACTACGTTTGACATTTACAGACCAATGATCAGCACTCACAGCATTAACAGGCCTAACATGATTATGGCCTGTTATAAAATGCCCCATATAAAATAGTCTACCCAGTCTTGCAAATAGTGCTTTACTGTTTAATGAGGAAGACTTGGCATGGAAAAGTTAATCATAGGCATTTCATTAAACTTTGCCTTATGTCCCAAGAATTGGGTGAAGAACTTTATTAAACATGATGCCAGACTAAAATAACACAAATCTTTAAATCATATTGATGTAGTTGACTCATCTCATTTGACATTTCAGGAAGTCTACCAGTTATTTCTCAGGATCACAAGAAGAAGCAAGAAAAAGTAAATCTTTAATGCAAGTGAGGTTTCTTATACCTTCCATTTTTTTACTCTATTCTTCAGTTTGTAGTAAACAGCTATATTAGTAAAAACTAACTCAAATAATATGAGGAATAGTGGCTTTTAGAGTCAGAAAACTGCTTATGTTATGACTGCTCAGAATCAGAATCAGAATCAGAAAACTTTATTGATCCCATAGGAAAGAGACAGAGACACAGAGACAAGAACAAATAAAATCCTAAATAAATTCAATAAAAAAATCCATAGAAAAAACTCAATATTAATTACACTATGTACTAAATACTACAAATAAGTAACTTGCAGTAAAATGAAATACTAATGACACAAATTGTGGTTAGGAGTATGTAATTGCATATAATAGAGACCAGTAGTTGATCAGTAATATTGACATATGTAGTGATATTTCACATGTTAAGACTATTGCACATAATAAGTCATTGACCATAATAATAATGTTTGTACACCTAACAAGAACATTGTGCAATATTGAACATGGTAGACTGTTGTACAGTAGACTGTTTTTTTGGAAACAGTTCAACATTTCAGGCTAGATTAAAGCTCTATTAAAAGATTCTATAGCAAAAAGGTTTTCTGACTCTTCTGAACAACTCAAATGCATCTTTTCAAACAGCTTTTGAACAGAAGAGCCAAGATTTAGAGTTTATTCTTTGCCAAATGGTGGAGTCTGTTATTGTACATAAAATAGATCAGTAGCATAAAAGTAATATTGTAATATTCACCTGGAGTAATATTCACCTGAGGACTGAACCTGTGAGAATGCAAAAGGTAGGTTTGACTGTCAGTGCAGTTCATGTGAGTTTAGAGGGCTCTTTGCGTTACCGACAAACAAACAAGGTTCTCAGTAGAGACCAATCCATGTTGCCCTTTCCCTTTCCCACATGAGAGCTCCCAGCTGACCCCCATCCTGCCCTCACACTGCTTAGAACAGCTTGAAGGCCATGCATGGCTGCCATGCATGGGCCCCTACATCTCACACATGTAGCCAAACAGTCCAGGGACGGGCCTGCTTGCTTTATACATGGTGCGCTAAACATGTGTTGTGGCCAAAGTTGCATCAAAGGTCAGGCAGCTATGCTTTGAACACTTCAAAGCAAAAGGAAGGGGTCTTTCAAGTTTTATGGCAGGTGTAAGCAGGGCTTGCTGACCAGCCCAGGGTGGTCTGAGCCCTGGTCTGGGAGAGTTCACTCTGGGGTGGGGGCTTGACTGACCAGACTGTCTGAAGCGTCTTTATGCAACGGCCACATTTAGAGCAGTCCAAAGTTGAAAAACTGCGTGGAGAGGCTGGACAGTGGACGCGATCACTTCAACAGTCTCTGGTTTCAGGAGACCTCAGCAGGGTACCGCTGGGGGTCTCCATCTCTAAGGTTCAGAAACAGATAGAGCAGGCAAAGGGCAAAGTCTGCTGGCCACCGCTCTGCTGGCATCTAGCACCAGCTCTTTCTGCTGTCATCGCACAGCCAGAGCTCCAGCAAGTTCATCAAATCCAGCATGGCCTGCACACTTCCCCTCACAAATCTCATGCCTCTGAAGAAGCTGTACATTGCAGAGAGAGCTGAGGCATAGTGTGTGAACACTACACAGTGGTCTCTTAACACAGCTGT
Organism: Bryconaethiops microstoma; assembly: GCA_037577275.1. NCBI lineage: Eukaryota > Metazoa > Chordata > Actinopteri > Characiformes > Alestidae > Bryconaethiops > Bryconaethiops microstoma. Next base: position 4,013,608 of record JBBJLS010000006.1, on the reverse strand, counting down.
CATAATTTTACACAAGTATACTGTCACTTCTGCCACCATCGACAATGAGAACTGATTGTTTATGTGAAAAGAGCGATTTAGGAATCAAGTGGCTGTTTTCCTGAGCTGGGTGGACTTGTGAAAAGCCATTACAGGCTGCAGAGAGCAGAGCAGGTGTGTTTGTGTCACTTCACAGATGGCATGGAATTCAGCTTAATGAGTGGGAAGACAACACTTCAAATGAACTTTTATATGTGATGCAAGGAACAAGACAACTAGAACAAGTGCACATGTTCTCAGGAAAGAAAAAACATTCCCACGCCTGAGTAAAAAAAGGCACCATTCAATCATAAGATAAGATAAGATAAACCTTTATTAGTCCCACAAGTGGGAAATTCACCCTTTACTAAATATACACATGGGGCTAAAATATTTAACAAACAAACAGTTTCTGAAAATGTCATTAGTTCAGAGTTAAAAAGAAATCATTTTGAATCTCATCCTTACATAATAAAAGTGTGTCATATAGGAGTGATATATACAGGCTTGTCATTAATATCCTTCTATTAAACCCAGCCTGCCTCACTGCAGCCAGTGAAACATTATGCTCCCTGTATGAGATGGCAGATTTTTTTTCAGTCCATCTGTTGTTATATGAGTTGGCTAATGTCGCAATGAGATGATTAAAAGAACATTACCTGGGCTGTGAGATTCCCTGAATGAGGAGCTGTATGGTAAATTGGTTGTTTTCTGTATTGTGATTAATTGAACTTGGAGCGTCACATTTCAACGCACTTTGTTTTTCTGTCCCCAGTCATCTCTTATCATTAAAGGGAAAATCTGAATCTCTCTCTTGGAGTCCAATTAAAGATTTGCATTGCTATATTTTTCACTTTAATTACCGAATACAAAGCAGGCTTTGAGTTATTTTGCTATTTATCAGGCAACACTTAGGGAAAAAAAAGATTCATCAAGTAAACAGATAGCTGAACCCATAATTACTTTAGACACCACAAAGGAAACAGAAGCATCTAAGAGTCTTTATGGATATTATAACAAACATTGGATAAATTAAATCATGCCTAAATTACTTGGGTGTCAAATATTTGTAAAGAGGGTTGCGTTTATTCAGTGTGGATGCAAAATTTGTGGTGACATCAACGTTTATAAAAGAAACTGAATGAAAGGGAATCTGTGAGTCCAGACACTTAATACAGAGTGAGCTATTGGTGGAGAGAATGGCAGAGTGATAGCAAGACAAGCACCGAACACCAGTATAGTGTCATTTAACGCTTGCCAACAATAAATCTTCCCGTACTGAAATGTTATAAAATCCAACACAAGCTCATGGGAATACTTATGTGTTGCCTATGTTATTAATTGCATTATACCCCACATTGAGAAAGCAGTAGGGCTGTCTTTATTGTTATGGTGGAATTGTAAAATGGCTCTTTGCTGGGATTGCCAAGGAGGCTGGTGAAAACATTGTTCACAGTGTTTTCTTGTGCTGAACACCCGTGATGATGTAGTGTGATCCAAACTGGCGTAGAGCTGGAACAAGACCCAGAGCTTCAATTCTCTGAACTGAGACACAGTGTAATGCTGTTACAACTTAATGGCTTCAAATTGTTATGATTTCATCCTCCCTTCCCCAACCATTGTATCTTGAGTTACTGAATCTCCAGCACCCTGAAGAAAATGTTCCATGGCCATGTGGCAGAAGCTAAGCACAGAGGGTAGCTATTCCCAGCTACTGGGCCTTTCTCATGGCTCAAGTTGATGAGATGGAGATTTTGTTCCAGCACTGATAGCGGGTGAGGATGGCCTGCAGAATTTAGTGACTTGGCGAGGCGTCCTGCTGGAGCCCCGATTTCCTCTGCACTTCCCCAGCACCTCCTTTGTGTGACCCTGCAAATATCCTCTGGGCCTGCTCGTTACCCCACGCAGCCAGCGCGGATCAGCACGCCACTTAATTTGGCACCCCCAGATTCTCTCCTCTCTACAAGACAGCGCAAAGAGCGAAGGAGACCGGCAAATTCCTCTTGTGTTGTTACCACAGAGGAGAAATGCATACCGTTGCACATGTCTGGTTTTAAGTGTTTCCTTCTCCCTTTGCCACATCCAGATACCTAATTTTCAGAATCATACAATGGTTTGTTGATGCACATTATGTCAGGTTGAGCACTGACCGGGGCAGGTTTAAACCACCACATTTTGAGTCTGTTTTTGGTCAGACAAGGTAGGCCCCAAATCCAAAGAAAAGGAATCTTTGCTAAGGATTTTGGCTTGAGAGGTGGAGAATAATTCTCAGAGTGAATCTCGTCTTATGAACATGTATGCTTGACCCCATAAAAGTCTCTTACTTTTCCACCATTATTATCACAGAGTGACAGATGCATACCGTTGCACGTCTGGTTTAAATGTTTTCTTCTCCCTTTGCTATTTTACTTTTAGAATAATACAGTGATGTCAAAATGTTGCAGATATGTCAAGTCAAGCATCTGAGGAAGACAATGGAAAGAATCCCTGAGAGGTTGTGAGAATAATTCTCACAGTGAATCTCTTCTCACAAGTACATATATTTGACCACATAATAGAAACATCTCTCACTCTTCCAGCATCTCAGATGTTTTGCTAGTTTTGGATCCTCATAAAGCTGAGCAAGAACATGGTGTCCCGAATCAGTTTTAACACTTTGCAAGATGACCTGGATTAGTGTTGATAGTGGAAGATGTATATTTATAATGCATGTAAGACCTAAAATTCTGAAGAGCTCTCAGATGTTTTTCGACAAAATCAGTTTAAGCAGTGCAGTTCTCATCTCAGATCACTATTACATACTTTGTTTCCTTTTGGAATTTGTTTAATTAGCTCTATCCATTGTAAGTTAAAAACAACGCTCTTGGACTGAATGTATGAACAATGTTTTAATCAAGACAAGCCATCTTAATGTAACAATAAAACATTCCGTTTGTTATGTATTTCAGGGAGTAAAATTCAGAATCAGAATCAGAAAACTTTATTTATCCATGAGGAAATTATATAAATATAATTTAAAACTCTTGAGAAGAACTCAATATGAAATGCATTATGCTGTATACACAAATGCTGGGTATAAATGCTATAGATAAGTAACTCACAGTAAAATGAACTGACATCGGGCATGGACTTTCATCTTCATTTTGATCCCTCCATCCTCAACTGCAGGACAGCGTGGTATCTAAGTAGATGCAGTGATGGGCACCAGGTTGGCACTAGGCATTGCGCCCTCTTCCATCGGTCAGCCAGGGCCCCTCTGCTGGTGATTGGCATGATGAGCCTGGGTGTGACATGTGCTTCCATCCGAAAGAGCGCAGGCAATGGCGTCGCCAGACAAGACTAGCCCATTTGCGCCATTGAAGATCCAGCACCCTGCTGAGCCAGTGGGCTCTCTCTGGCATCAGCACCAGCTCTGATCACTGATGCTGTTTTGACATGTCATTCAAGAGGACACAATAGGTTTATTCGCACACAGAGAAAATACCTCTTGTTAAAATACAGAATGATGCTGTCTAAAAAAATCTCCCAAATGGTAACTTCACACAGGAGGCCAAAAACATTCTTAACTTTCAAAGTAAGTAAATTCATTTTTTATTGGTTTATTCTTTTTTTCACACAATGTATCTGCTGTTTTTCACACAAACTCAGCTGCTGGTTTTTAAATTATGCACTAAAATGAAAATGACAAAATTGACAGAAGTTTTTTGCTTGTTTTTTGGGTTTTTTGGGCAGGAATGAGATACTGTTTGAAAAACAAGACAGTAGATCTGTCGAGTCCAGCTTTGAAATACCATATTAAAGACTTTTGCTGTAGTTAGTCTAGCAATTTTCAGGTTTATGCTGTGAATTGATGTTCATTAAATGTTGAGGGAATAAAAGGATAAACAAGGTCCTCATAAAAGACAGGTTCTCTCCACGCAACACTGGGAATGTTTTCTTTTGCTGTGGGGTCATATAGTTGCATGTGGGAGCCATCAGAATCCCTTTTAAGATTCAATAAGGAAGAGGCTATAAATGTCAGGAATTTAGAATTTTATAGGGCAAAAATCAAATTCAGTACGGCTGGAATTTTCTTCCCCTCCGACCCAAGGATTACCAAGCTGTCTTTCTTTTTTTTTTTTTTACTTTCCTTGCCTGCTCTGTAATTATCATGGCAGCTACTTACTCTGTGTCTGCTCACAACACAAAGAAAGCAGACTGAAAACGAATGCAGCTTGTGCAAACAGCAGGTGAGACTACAAGACTCACATCTGTAATTTTTTAAGTTTTAATTGGGGACAGAAACAACGAAACAAAAAACACAAACAAACCAAAAAAAGGCATTACGATAAAACCGAGATCAATATGCCTGAGCATGAAAGAAGAACAGAGAGAGATACACAAAGAGGCAACAAAGTTGACATGATGCAAAGTGTCAGATATAATTTTGGGCTTTCTGGCTTGGCTGCAGCTCTGCGTGATATGGTCTATTTTTGCTGGAGGTAAGCCAGACCTGTCTGTTTGCTGGAAGAGATTTTTCGGCTTTGGGATCCTCTCCAGACTCCCTGGAGGAAGTAATCTACATTGCAGAGTCCTGAAAGTGCATGGATTTTGAGGACAGGGACGTAGGTGAACAATCCTGTTCCATCATACAAATTCAAAATTTAATTTTTTTTGTAGAAATGTTGATGCATAAGCATGATCTACTCAAATATAATCTAATCAGAGAGCATCTCTTCTTCTATCATGATTAAGCCTACACCTCTGGGACTACTCCCTACTTAAAGATCTAGCACACTGAATTTTTCTCTGGTTCTCACGATGTCCTAAAACTTGAAAGCTTCCTCAAAAATGTCGCTTTGGTTAAATGCGTCTGCCAAACAAATGTAATGTAAGCTTAGACCACAGCAACTCAACTTTACAAGTCTGCAGCTTTTCTTATCTTCTTGAACCTCAACTTCCAGTAAGAAAATGCAGAACCTTGAAGACTGTGTTGGACTAGCCTGTTGGTTACTTCAACCCAGAATTTTAAGGCTTATTTTAAATGACTGCAATATGAATGTTATTCCCTTAGATAAATGAGTAAAACAAGTGGTTCTTATAAATACACTTCATTTAACACATCATATTCTGTTACTGGACATGAGTGGTTACAATGCTACCTGTCATTCTGTCATTAATTTGGTCCTTAATTGATAAATAGCTTTTCCATGCAGTTTTTGACATATTGGATGGGGAAAAAAGACAGAAACTAATTTCTCTCTCTCTCTCTCTTTCTCTCTCTCTCTTTCAGTCCTTGTCTCTCACAGTCTCCCTTTTCACGCCCTGTCTCTCTCTAAGAAATCTCACAATTCTCTCTCTTTCTCTCTTTCACTCTTTCACTTTCTTTCTTTCTTTTGTCTTCTCTCACACAGTCCCCCTGTTCACTCTCTCCCTCTTTAAAAATCTGACCATTCTCTCCCTATCTCTCTCTATCTTCTCCCTCTTTCAAGTTCCATATTTATTTCTTTCCTACTCTTCCTTCTCTCTCTGTTACTGACTCTCTTCCTGAAAATCTCATTTACTCTTGCTCTCACTCTCTCTCTCTCTCACTCTCTCTCACTCTCACTGATGCCAGATCAGGCCAGCAGAGCCCCAAAAGACATGACATGTTCCTCCTCTGACTCATGACAGCATCAGTCAGCGGAGAAGCTCCATTAAACCACTGGACCACTTGAGGATAATGACCCTTGCACTGCATCCGATAGGGTCAGATGCTCCTCTTTAAGTCGTCCTATAGTCCACTGCTCATTACCCCAGACATTAAATACCAGAATGGCTCTCTGTTCACATTTCTCAATTAAACAACTCCAAGAAAAAGAAAGAAAAGAAAAAAAATCCCTCCAACTTGCATTCATCAGATCAGATGGCAGAGTGTTAAGCATTTATTTATTTGCTCATTTATTTATTTATTTGTTGAACTGACCATTTTTTCTCCCTGTGTCTAGGAGCTTTGAGACATGTTGAGGGGGGTGAGTGAAGTGAAGAGGGGGGGGGGCTGTAATTGTCAGAGTGAAATCATAGGTCTACAGATGTTTTCAAGATGTTTTTCTGTCAGTAGCAGATTATCCCCTGTAGCAAAATCTCATTAAAGAGCAATTTACAGAGCTGCGCTGATGTTGCCATCAACCAAAATTAAAGGCATTAATTTTTCAAACCAAAAAAAAAGGAAGAAAAAAAGAAAAACGAAAAAGAAGAAGATAAAGTTTGCAGAAGTCATTGCGATAAATGATACAGCACTAAGGAAGAGTGATTTACCCAAGAATTAAAAAAAAAAGAAGAATGAGGACGTTATGCGCACGTTTACGCCCCTCGATCCCACGCTTTTTATTTTTATTTTATTTATTTAGAAATAATTATTTGTTTGTACGTATATGTTCATAGACCTAATGTGATTGAATCACTGAAATTGTGAAATAAAAAAACAGTGAAGTTTTCTGATAAGGATGTTAAAAGTTATATAATACAGAGATACGTAAATGTTTACATCAAGCTGTTTTAAAGGAAAACGTTTTCATTCTCCTGATGGTCTGCAAACATTTGAGCACATAAACCTCTCTCTCACATACACTCTTACCTCATACTTCTAAAATCTACAAACTTCTAGCTTACAAACTTACTTCTAAATCAGACATACACAAAACCACCTGGAAACTGTTTTAGAATTGGGGGAAAAAAACAAACATTTAGAATCATTTTCAAAAATGAGCGAATAAAGACAAATAAATCAATAAATAGTACAAGTAGAAATAAAGAAAGAAAGAAAGAAAGAAAGTAAGTAAAAAAGATAAAATGATCTCTTATATTCTCTTCGGATTTTATTTAAACTTTTTTATTTTGAATTTTTATTTATATTTCTATATTTTTTACTTTTAAGGTGGGGTACATTTACTTTGGAATTATTAGAAAAATATAGAAATTTCAATATAATAAAACCACCACAATAGACACATACGAACAACAACAATCATCATAATGATAATAATGTCAACATGAAACAGAAAAAAATATTAAATTAAACACACACACACACACACACACACACACACACACAGACACACACACACACACACACACACACATATATATATATATATATATATATATATAGGGTGAGTTGCCCTAATTTTTGTAGTTTGGACTTCTGTAGTGTATTACAATGGCCAACATTAAACTACAAATAATGTCCCACATTAGGGCAACTCACCCTATATATGCCTGCTCTCTGTGTTAATAAAGCGAGAGTGTGTGGAGTGGTGGTGTGTGGAATAAAGCAGTTATAGAGTGTGTGGAGCTGTGGAGTAAGCAGTCCCCGGTCCGGAGTACAACAGAGCGCGAGGCTCCTGGGAAGCCAGTGTGATTTATCGTCTGGAGGAGCTGCGGCACTGCGTTCGGGACAAAAAAATACAGCAGTAATATCGTTACAGCGCGGTGATTTATACGCGCATTTATGACGAGAAAACGGCGCAATTAACGTTCAGCTCGCCTCAATAAATACACTAGGAGCGGTCCACTCCTCTCCTGTTCTTCTTCACGCGGGCACCTTCTATTTTACAGCTGACTAAACACAAAATATTTTTATACATTTTGTATTATTGTTATAATAATAATAATAATAATAATAATAATAATAATAATAATTATTATTATTATTATTATTATTATTATTATTATTATTGTTGTTGTTATTACTATGAAGAAAGTCCGATTGTTAAAATGTTGCCCTGCTGATTGTCATCACTGCTTCTTTTCAGGAACCAAACAGTGAAAAAACGAACAATGGGATTCATTACAAACTACAACTTTTATACAGCAACGGTGAGTCAATGCTCTAATTGCTCGCGTTTACAGAAAAGAAGCAGGATTTTATTAAACAGGGCAAAAGTTAAATTTGATCAGGTTAGATTTCAGAAAAGGTTATATCAGAGTCATTTTAGATTATGAAGGCCGTGTAATATACACAATGTCACTGCTCTCCATAATTTACAAGTGGCTGTTTTTTAATTTATTGTTGTTGTTGTTGTTGTTAGTGTATTATAGTGGAGAAATGTTGCATAATATTGCATCAGTTGCACTTGTCTGAAACAGTCGTTTTGGACGGGTTATATTATTTTGTGGTATTGTAATATTTGGTGTAGATGTAAGATTTTGTAATGTTACATTATTTAGTGATATAGTATTTGATGTTATTATAATATTTGGTGATGTTATTTTGTGAAATAAAATGGCTGTTACTGTACTGTTGTATAGTATTTGGTGATATAATACGTAATGTTTTTATAATATTTGTGATATTATATTTGGCGTCATTATAAAATTTGGTTATGTTATGCTAGTTGGTGGTGTTAAATTATTTGGAGATATTGTATTATTTGTAGTTTTTTGCTATTTTAATATTTAGCGATATGGTATTGTTATATTGGCGGAGTAAAAACTACAGGACTGTCGCTCAGTTTGTTTCTCTGATTGCAGGAGTGCGAACAGAACAGGATCTCTATGTGAGGTTAATCGACTCTATGACCAAACAGGTAAGAACACTTCATTTTTTTCCCTTTGTTCATTAGACTCTAATTTCCCGGCTGTTTGACTGCATGATGTTGGCGATGGTTTTGATGTGTTTGTTTTGGGTTATTTTTTGTCAGTTATGATTGAGTGTGTGTGAACGTTCGGTATTTCTGGCTGATTAGTCGATGGTTCATTTGAACTTGACTTAGAGTATTTACTTTTAAAAAAAACTAATATCGAATAACATAATATAACTGATATCTAATAACATAAATACAACCAAGCCGTTTGACCCATTTGGCCTATAAATTATAAGGAGGTTGGATCTTATTATCAGGTGCAGGTCTATCTCTATCTCTCTGTCTCTCTCTCTCTCTCTCTCTCTCTCTCTATCTCTCTCTGTCTCTCTCCCTCTCTCT
>JBBJLS010000006.1:3974163-3990831 GCA_037577275.1 Bryconaethiops microstoma | reverse complement strand
AGCAAGACCCTTAACCCCAAGTTGCTCCAGGGAGACTGCCCCCTGTAGTTAGGGAATAGAAGTCGCTTTGGATAAAAGCATCTGATAAATGCCATAAATGTAAATATCTGTAATTGTTTCTTGAACTAGCTGACGACTAGTAACTTCTTTAGTCTAGTTAGAAATAAAATCCTGCTATGTCTGCAACTCAGTCATGTTCTTAACAATGAGGCCTTGGCAGCATACTCATGTTTAGCAGAGGAGTGCGATTTCATATACTTACATTTCAAAACTGTCATATTTTCGAAACCATTTCATTTTAAAGTTGCATTAAAACATAACATCTTGTCTTTTCTGAATTGTTGACCAGTATAATTTCTTCTTGTTCCAATGATAAAAGGAATATCCATCAGCATTAAAATGCATGCCCCATGAATGATTAAAAAAGTGCTTGAATATTTGTGCTTATCCCTCATATTTACAGTACTATATTGGCATAGGAATATTTAATCTTCAAGGGACCCTTTATTCACCATCCTCCATCTGCACAAGCTGACTCCCACCTCAACCTCACTTTGGATTTCAAGATGGCGGTCTTGTGAAATGACCGAATAGCTGTTTTCAACTGAGTTTGAGTAATGAAATGTCCTGTTAATTACTTTTCTTTACCAAGGTCAAACACTCAAACTATATACTAATGCTTTGAATTCATAAATGGTTTTTCTCTTGTTGTAAAAGCTTCTTTAGAGAATCTTTTTAAACATGATACTATATAGGATCAAATGGGTTCTTCTCTGATTGGAAACTAAATAAAATTCTGTATAAAACCATTTTTTTGCTAAGAATGTACCCAAAACACGCATGGTCAAACTGAGAAGACCTATTTTGGTGTCTGAAGTTTAGTTTTGTACTAATGTCACTGAATTAAATGTCATTATGTAAAAAACAAATAAACTAAAGACAAATAGACCAAAATCAGCAGTAACAGTCTAAAGTCTGTTGACTATTTTAATAGGCAACATAATGTTTACAGATCTGTTTTAAATATATAAATACAGTATGCTGTTCAAATTGCCATATAAAATGATATTTTAAAAACTAACAAACCAGAACAATTCTGATTGAGACAGAAAAGAATGTGAAGTAGGTAAATAAATAAATAAAGCCTATGTCACTCCCACCTCAGCTTCGCCTTGTATTTCAAGATGCTGGTCCTGTGAAGTGACTAAATATGCTGAAGTAGATGGTATTATTTAAAAACGGAATAAATATAACAAAAACAGCAGTAACAGTAGAAAGTCTGTCTGCACTATTGATTATTATCATAGGCAACATTATGTTCATGGGTCTGCTTTGAATATATAAATACAGTATGCAATTCAAATTGCCACATAAAAACGTATTTTAAAACCAACAAACCAGGACAATTCCAACTGAGCAAGTAAATAACATAAATAGATAAATAGATAGATAAATAAATAAATAAATAAATAAAGCCTACGCCACTCTGTGATGCCTTATTAGACCCACATGCTGCAGAATGCTATACAACGCTGACCCGGTGTGTGCTGGCCTTAATCTTTGGAGATGAGCCGCGCGGATGGGCTTTTGAGGTGGATACATTTGCAGATGATGCTTCGGGGCTGTCTTTTCTGTCTCGCAGTGGGTGGACGGTGTGGGACCGTGCCCGGCTTTCTCTCGCTCCTTTGAGGGGGGGCGACGGATAGATGGCATGACATCACGGGCAGAGCCCGCCGCACAATGCAAAGGTCAGGCAGCCCATTGATCCGGGGGCCCCCGCTAGAAAACCTGCACATTATGGGCCCTCTCCACACACACTGAGCCATAGAAGCAGCCCACAGCCCCGGCCTTGTTGACTCGCCATTCAGCCGGGGCAATCAGCGGATTTACTCTTTGATGTGCGGCTGAGAAATAAAACCCTTTGGAGTAGTGACCTTTATCGACGGATGGATTAAAATCCATAGCCCCCTCTCTCTTTCTTTTTCTCTTTCTTTTCCTTGTTCTCTTTTCTTTAGCACGGCCACAAATCTAAGTTACAGTGTGGCCCAGGTTTCCCCCGTAAAACTGCTAAAAGAGGTTTTTTTTTTTCTAGTGAAAAGCTTTCCTTTCATGTACGCTCACTCACTTTTGGCTTTTTGTGTTGTTGCAGCTAATGTGGAACATTAGTACACCCCCTCCCCTTTTTTTTTTCTTTCAAGAGACAAACCAGGGCAAAACGTTGTCTGCCACAACCAACAAGCGCTTGCTAAAGTCGGCCTCAGTATTGTGTTAAACCCCGCATACAGAAACGGCAAGCCTCGGCACATTTTCTTTCTTTATTAATTTATGTATTTATTTATTTTAGCAGTACCAGTTAATGTGTTGTGAATGACCTATTGGTATCGCTAAGTTTCATTGTTAATAGTGTAGCAGCATAGTCCAACACAGCAATGGAACTACAGGAGATGTGTTAAAGCTTTATTACTAGTAGTACAGTGTATTTTATTACACATCAACTTATATTCATGCAATTACATAAGAACACACATATATAGCTGAATGTAATACATATGTGTTTATTACATACGCGGCACTACTGATTTCTGTCTGTAAAAGTCAATACATGACCAGTAGGTACGTATACTGTTGTTATATGCATTTTTAATGTGAAACTGCACAATTTGGGATGTTCAAGTAGGACTGGCCTATCCAAGATCTACCATTGCAGTTTCTCATAGCAACTGCTATGGAGTAAGACAAGCTGTGGAGGAAAGTTACCAATAGCTCAACTCAACCTAATTAGACATTGCAGGTCACACTTTGGTCAAAAAATTTTAATGTTATGGAGCGAAACATACTGCTAGAATTTATTGAGTTTCCTGTTTAAAATGCTACAGAGTTGGACTATTTGTAGCAAATTAAAACTAGACAGGCTAGTTAGAAATGTCACTCAGAATCAGAATTGGAATCAAAAAACTTTACTGATCCCGGAGAAAATTGCTTATAACTGCACAGATGCATGGAGACACAAAGACAAAAAGAATATAAAATATGAAGTCTAAATAAAATCAAATAAAAATTCAGCAGAAATACTCTATATAAAACTCTATATGCAAAACACATTATTATACATACAATGCTGGGTATAAATATGATGAAGTTAATTACTAGTAACACAAATAGTGTTTATCAGTGATAAATATGATACCATGGTAACATTAACTCAGGTGCACTGACTTGCAAACTACTGATCGGTCCTAATAGTGCGTAGCTCCTTATACATGTTCAATATCTGAAATGTGTAATGTGCAGTAAATTCAGGAATCTTGCTCTACAACTATGGTTAAACAGACTTTTTGACATTGTTCCACTAGATTGATCCAGTTCTGTCCTTTCAATTTAAAGCAAAGAAAACAAATATCATTCAAATAAAGGAAGCAAGCTAAATCTCTCAGTATGGTACCAATAGCTTGACAGGTATGATGACTATTTAATTCACCATAACTTTCATTTGAGTTCTACCCTGGACATTTTGTACAGGTATTTATAAATCCACATGTGATGCAATGCTCCTCATCATAAAATGAAAATGAACAGAAGGTGAACTAATTGGATGTGATGTATGTATTTATCATGTACTAAAAGTATCTCGGAGTTGCTCTTTTTCCCTATGATTAGGAACAGATAACTGTCATTTGTGTTAGTAAACAACTGCAACTTAATTTGACTTTAAGAGTCTGAAAAACACCCTTGGCTCACAATTCAAACACTAAAGCTGAATTTGGTTACCTTATCACAGATGTGATCAGAAATGTTTTACTTTAGCGATGTTACGATGTTACAGCCCGAATGAACTCCTGAAATAATATCTCCACCGTTGCCTTTGTCTTTTTAGATTTTTCCACCATTTAAAAAAGCCAACCAGACTTCACAATGCGGAAAGGACTGAAAGTTTAGAGCACTTTCAACAGGAGCTAGTTCATTCCAAGCTATTTTTGATACTCGTCTGGTAACTACAACTTTTAAGGATTATTTGTAGTCTCTCTGATGTATTTTTTTAAATTTGTGGGATTATTATTATTATTTTTATTTATTTATTTATTATTGTTTCCAAGCCAGATGCTTTGTTCCATTAGTGCAGTCAGAATGTAGGTCATTTTGGACTTAGGTCCACTTGGGCTCACCGTTAAGACTTTAAGTTTGAAGAAAACACTGCAGAAAGTGTAGTGTCTCTGGAGTAATGGCACGGAAAGCTAAAACTGCCGGCAAGCTTCTCCACTTATTTCAGCAAATACCCGGGGAGAGCCCACCTGAGAATAGGGAGACTGCCTGCAGCGAGGGGGCCATCAGCATTAGAGAGCATTACTGCAATACAACAGCAAAAACACTCAGGCCATTTCCCCTCTGAAAACACACATGCACTCACACACACAAACACACACACAAACACACTCACACACAGGAAGACTATCCACTGTTTCCTCCATTCACAGGCCTTTTGACCCATACCTTTAATAAGAAACATCAGATAAAAGCTGTTTTTGGTTATTTATTTATTTGTTAATTTAATATTAATGGTTTATAGCGTAAGCAGGAATTGCATCAACATGAACCTTTACTGCTGTCTTTCAAAATCACTTTCATTTTTTACGTCACTTTTAAAAAGTTGCTGAATATGAAAAACCATTTTTGCTGAATATGAAAAACTGTGCTATATAAAAATGCTATAATAAAACAATAAAAACATTAAGCCCTCTTAGTGTTACTGTAGTGGTCAGTGTTGTGGAATAGTAATGTGTAGGACTCAGAATGTGCATTTCTATGTTTTTTTAATGTTGTTTAATGTTACATTATTTAATTAATAAAATTAATTTGAGTGGAAAGACTGTTGAGATTGAATGAAAATGAACTGTCATTTAATCGGTGCTGCTGTATTTGTTGCTCTATATGAAGTTCATCATAAATAAAGCAAATATATCTTTAAAAAGAAATGGACTTACAGAAAAAAATGCTGAGCTTGATATTTACGTTAGGTTTCTCTTTTATGAATGATTTATGATTTTGAGTACGATGGAGAAACAATTATCCCAACCTTATGAATCTTTATTGTAGTTTTTGTGAATGAAACAATGAGGTTCAACATAAAGTGACACAGTAACTTGTAGTGAATATTAGACAAAAAACACTCATGTGCTTCTTGTGTGCCTTGCATCACTGGTTTATGCACTAGTTTCACTTTTGTAGGAGTACAGCCGGGGGAAAAAATACGGTTATACAAATATGAAACTTTCTAGTTGTTGTGAATAAAAAGAAGTTCACACAATGATTAAAGAAACATGAATTTCAGGAAAAATTTGAGCTTCAGTTTTGAATAACAAAGGCTGGGCAAGTTTGAAACTTGACTATTGCTGTTGTTGTAATGAATATTTTTTACCATAAAAATGCAACAATGCTAAGTGTGTAAACTGCAAAAATGCAAAGTAGCAATTCGAATTCCTGGAAAAGCTTCAGTTTTATATTATGTTAAATATGGCATTTCTGATTTATGTAACCTTTATATTTGTTGTCCTCATCATAGCTGTTGTGTTGTGTAAAATAAAGCAGTTCAGATAAAAGCAGAGAGTCCAGTAAGACTGTGCTGAATAATCACCTGACTCTCCGTTTTCCTTTGAGCGATGCTGAAAGCGCGGTGCCCTCATGCAGAAAATGCCTCTTTGTGGGCAGGAGGAGGGAAGTAAGGAGCCGTGTTCTTACTGATGAGCGGAAGAGCTACAAGACCTATTCAGACAAATGGAGGGTCAAGAACATGCTGTTACAGGCAAGAGAAAACACCGTCCCATGAAATATTAAACTGATATTTACTCACAGGCGCACTAACCCTAAACAGACCACAGGCTGCTGAGGGGAGTGCACATGCTCTAACCATGCTTGTCAGAAAATGTGCATGTGCATGTGTGTGTGTGTGTGTGTGTGTGTTTATTGCTAAGGGGCGGGGGGGCTAGGAGTGAAACTGTTACTTGGCTGAGACTGCCACTCTTGTTAAATACTGATACCGGTGTGTGTATGTGTGTGTGTGTCTTTCCCTAGAGGATGTCTGGTAGACTGTATACTAACATTCACTGTTGTGCCAAGTTGTATTTAAAGTGTTCATTGATGCAGGCCTCTTATCGTTTGTGTACAGTTTAATAATTAATTAATTATTTTAGCGTCTATTTTGGTCTAACGGTCCATTTAATGAACATCTTGGAGCGTTTCTCCATTGCACAAAAAGAACTGACCCAACAAGACACATTGTCACCACAGTCTTTTGATTGCTGGTTAGTTTAACGTATTGAGTGATATGAAATTAAATAGTGCACATAATCAGACAACGCGGCAATATGAGGCAATAGCACATTGTGCACAGTGTGCACAGTTCTGCACTCACACAGTTACTCGAATGATGACCAATATTAATAATCAAGTGTGAGGCTAAGCAGGTAGACAGCTAAATGTTAAGATGTGAAGAGCATTCACATCTTAGCATTTGACAAATAATTCTTTACAAAATAATGTTAATAATTCCAAAAACAGCGGTTGACAGATTAATTTCTTGTAATTTCTTGTGTTCTTTTTACTGTAACTGTGCTCAGTGGATAAATCTATTTTCAGTAGGGTAAAGAAGCTGCTTCAAAGGTAGAAGAGAACACTGTCATGTAACATCAGGTCCTGCCGGTTCCAATTCTGTACCAAAATCTTTGAAACTGGATCCTTCCATCCTGACTTGATGGCCAGTGCATAAAAAAAAAAAACAGTTTCAGTGATGGGAGGGGGGGGGGCTAAAAATCTGGAATATTGTGCAGTGTAAAAGTGCCCGAACACCTCTGCACATCACAAATAAATCTTTGCTCAAAAGTGAACTCCACAGAGAGAGAGAAATCAGATCAGGGCCTGTATATACAGTTGCATGTGAGTTGAGAGTTATCCTTTATGACTGAAAATAAGTGTGCTGAGCGAAATAAGTGTGATATTCAGATGTAATTGCTCAATCTTTTCTCAGAGCACTGCATCTCTTTCACTCTGTGCCTCTCTCGTTTCGTTGTTGATTTTTGCATTTTTTATTCAGGCAATCTTACCTCATCCTGCAGCATATTTCTTTGCCACAGGAGGTGGTTATGACAAATTAGAAGTCTACAAATGTTCTGATGGTGTAAAGACCCCAGCTGTCACCAGGGAGATGCTGATCAGGTTTCCAAACCGCATGCTCTCCTGGCGCCACCAACGGATCCATATGGTCATCCAACTGCTGTGTCTAAATTCACACACATATACACACGTATACACACACACATACACACACACAGAGGCATACTTTCGCTTTCCCTGGTGTAGCAAGTTAACTAAAAGGTCAAAAAGCATTTATTTCTTTGAATATTCCAATATTTTTGCAGTTTATAAACAAGCTGATGAAGAGCTAGCTCCATGATCAATGATCTTCACAAACACATGCTGATCTATTAGTTTCTCATCCAACCTTTGGGTGCTGTGTAACGCTCATCTGTTTGCTCGTGGACACAGACTGCACTCTTATCTGAGCCTCTTTGCATGCAAAAGGCTGGTTACTGTAATTGCGAGAATGGCAGCTTTTCAGCATGCATTGTAATGACAGAGGGCCTGATGTAATTACAGCTCTGCTGTATCCCTCGGCCATGGCTGGCCCTCGGCTGGCCCACGGCAGCGTGTTTGAAGGGATTAGCAACCTTCGGTGCGAAGACTGCCACTCCCACATGCACCCCCACCACTAATGCGGTGGAGGGCTGACCAAGGACAACACGCTCTGGCTGCTAATATCAGTGAGAGAGAGGAAAAGGAAACAAAAATACAACCAAATGGAGAGAAAGGCGAGAAAGAGGCACTGACTGTAGATTTAAAGCCTCCAGCATGTTAGTCTAGTCTGTTTTTTTTCATTTCTATACTGACTGGCCTTTATTTATTTAAGTGTTTTTGTATATAATACATTATTGCAAAGATGATTTGCAGAATAAATGTGTTCATTCTGAAACAGTTGTGATAGAATCATAGTTGGAAAATGAGAAAGCTTGTAAGTCCTTTGCATAGTCTATCTAAAGGCCATGGTCAGGGAGTTATCTCTAGGATTTTATGGATATCAGTATCGAACATTTTATTTGGAAACACTTACAGTGGGTGTTCTTGTAGGTACAGCACATTATGTTTTTATAGTTATTATAAATCTTAAATACAAAGAGTAGGTCACCATGTTGACTCTTAAATCCCGTCCTCTTGCAAGATTTCTTTTTTTGTTTATATCACATCAACCGGGAAAGCACCAACCGGAACCAACAGCCTCCGACTGATGCTGGGACAGCCAGGCCGGAAAAAAGGAAGAGCTATATCTTAGAGTGCTGACACCGGGGCCAGATATGTGCTTGAGCCAAGAGCTGAGCTAGTAATTCTCCAGTGATCTCCCAACAGACTGCTTTAGTTTTACACACAGTTAATGCAGGATTACATGATAATATAAGCCTTCAGCGTGTAGGCTTAAAGGAATTATTTGTTGCGATTTAACTGGTCTGAACTGAAACCAAAAGGATATTGTGACTGGTATTCTAATGGGATTACCTGTATGGATTCATTTAGGCTAAGTAGTAACAATATTATCATTAACAATATTTTATCAAAAACAGTAAGATAGGAAAGGTGTAAGAGAGAACTATGGGTAACTACTTAAATAATGTTTTCAAAAGGTTACATGTGCCTTTAGTCCTGGTATCCCAGCGTATAAAGCTGAAGAGAGTCCAGCGGCCCTTGTTACGGTATAATTATTTCACTGACACATTTCACTGACCACATGAAGGGGTATTTCTTCAAATAATGTACCACTAAAGGCTTCATCTTGTATAAATTCAATATTATATGATGGATATCTCTGATATCTAATCTAAATCGCTAAAACAAGTTCAAAGCTATTAATACTAGATACAAACTAAACTCTGGACTTTATAGTGGTAATATTAGAAGTAAAATTCTGTTGGTTCTGGCTAAGACTATAAGACTCATATTAACTGATGCTAGTAGATTCCAGCTGAACCCCATTAAAACACTATTACTATAAACCAGTAGCTTTGGTGATGTCCAATTAGTGAATGTCATTCTTTGAACCCTTTTTTTTCAATTAATTGGCAATTAATTGGGCAAAGTTTATGCAAAAATACCACATCTATATAATTGCCTATTTGAACTGTGTTTTGCCTGTAGTCTGTAGCTTCTTGGTATGTGTTTATGTCATGTGCATGCATCCTGCCAGGTCCCTGCATGAAAATAAATCAGTTGAACTGAGCATTCAATTTATTGAAACAAACGATTCAAAAGAACCAGTTCAATTGAATTTTCCCATCACTACTGGAAAGAGTGTTATGATGTTCCCAGGTAAAAAGTGATGCCAGGAGGCAATATAAGAACTTACAATGTTCTTTTACTGGACAAACACACACTTACATGACTTAAATGACTGGAGTCCCACCTGCAAATTTCATGTATGAACTTCACACGAATGACAAATCAACAAAAAATTGGAAAATCAAGCTGACTAGTTAGATTATCACACATACCAATAACTGCATAGTACATGACACAGAACAGACTAATTAAAGTCACAGGACTAACATTTACACTATAAAGAGCCTAAGCAATGGCTTAAGTTTATGCAGGTAAACCAGTATAAACCAATACTAGTAGAAACCACTACGATTCCAGTGACAGTGGACTAGTTTGGCTTTCACAAATTAAGTTGAATCCAGTTAAAACATAAACAACCACTTTATTTCAGAAGAGATGCTCAATTGGAATTTACTCTAGAAATTCTATACAATGCATGCTCTCCTGTTATTAAAAACTATTGTTTGTGGAACAGTCTTTGACAGTCATGTTGCTTGGTGAAAGAATTTGTATTTGAGAGCATCATAAATTATGGTAAATTTATATGGTAAATTATGATTCTTTTAAACATTTTATAATATCTTTTTTGGTTTTATAAAAATAACATTAAGCTAAATTCATTCTTAGCTTCAGTGGCATATTGATTTACCAATCCAATTTTCTGGTTTTGCAAATCTGTTTTGATTATTGTATTTTTTACGCCATTATTTGATCCCATTATGTGGGCCTTTACTTTGAAAGCAACAGCGTTTCCTATCCTGCAGTAAGTTTGCGGTATTTTAGAGGTCGCGCTTGGCTGGTCTATATTTAACTGGTGGTGGTTGCTGATGTCATGGGCCCAGCGTGGAAGTGAAGGATGGCCCTGCCAAAACACCTGTTGTTGTGAGAAGAGGCATCTGATATCATTACCAACCCAGCCGGATCGCCACAGTAACCCCGCCAGGGTGCAAACTGTCCCAAACCCAAATTCCAATCTATGTGCTCCTAACATGGCAAATGAAACACATGGTGATATGACTAATTTTTCTTTTAAAACCACTTATTAATTTATTTAGTTTATGTAACAGTTCTCACACTGTTGTAAAAAGCTTAGATCATGGTCATCATGACCTATGGTCCTGTTATCATATGGAGGAATTTTGTCCAAATATGTTTGACCTAAATAGACAAAGGCCTAATTTTGTATGTAAACAGCTGAGAAGATTAGAACAAAAGTGTCATCATTACACTCCAATACTGCTCTCCATTAATTTACTGTTTCTTGTAGAACTATTCCCTTTTTTTTAAGAAAATATTCATTTCTAGTCCCAGAACACTTTGTTTAGAGCTTTACTTATGGCACGTTGTGAGTTTCAGTACTTATCAAGCACTTCAGATGTACACTGACTATAAAAAAAATTAGGCTTTGTTCAAGGTTGCCTTGACTTCTTTTTATTGGTTGAAATTGTTTGAACTGATTTAAGAAAAGTTCAAACGTTTTGTGTTTTTAAATCATATGTGGCTTCAACATTCATATCATATTCATCTGAGTATCTCATTGATGAAGAGCAGATTTTGTCTTGAATAATGATTTTACAGTTTTCTTTTTCAAACAGTTGTTAGCAAATTTCCCACTTGTGGGACTAATAAAATTTTATCTTATCTTATCTTAAAGCTTGAGTTGAAATTTATTTCAACCAAAGTTGGTTCAAACAGTTGCAAGGCCTGTGGGTCATATAGTTTTATTGTCATCTACACCATCTTCACAGTACACCGTGAAACAAAACCATATTCCAGGACCATGGAGCAATGTAAGAACAAAAAGAGAAACATCACAAGACTGCATAAGTGCAGGCAGGACAGGAATACACAGTGTGCAAAGACAGCAAAAGAGACTGAGTGCGAGAAAAACGCAAGAGCAACAAAACCACAGGACAAACCAACATACAGTGCAGTCACCTAAAGGAGTTACAGTACTATTTCAAACATTCAAAGTTATGGAGAACATTTATCATAAATGGTAAGATAGGCGTCCCCAAACTTATGACAGGCATTAAAAAGTGAAAAACACCTGCAGTACTTTAGCCTAAACATGGTGATGACTCAGAGAGGAACTGAAAAAGTTGTTTCATTACAAGTTTGCATTTCTGGGATGTATTAAACAGTAAGTAAACAGTCAGTTCTCATGGCCAATATGTTGCATGTGTCAGAAATTGACAAACATAAAAACCTGAGCGTAAAAACCAAAATTCAACATGGTCAGATGACTTGTTTTGTTGTTTTCCCTCCTCCAAACACTGTGAGTAGGTACTAACCACTGTTGAACAGGAACACCCCACAAGTTTTGCCTTTTCAAGGATGATCCAACCAAGTTACTTGACATCCCAGCCTCAATGATTCAGAGACAGTTACCTTTTCTGAGGAAACTTTAATTAATGTTATTAATTTATGTATTCTAGATTTAATTCTATATATTAAAACCTTAACTTTACTACACACAGCAGTGAAGAAGCAGTTTATTAATGAATGCACAGACAGGCGTGTGTCATTTACTATCTAGCTAATTTACCAGCTAGCAAGTTAAATGAAGAATGATTGTTGGGCCAGCGTTCGCCCCGGACTTGAAATGGAAATTTTTAGTTGTGTGTGACATACAGCTGCTGACACAAACATACACACCTCCCGGAAACCAAGGTGCCACATGAACATGTCAAGGCTCTCTGCCCCCCACATTGCCACCTCTGTGAAAACTTTACCACTGAAAACACTCAATCACAGAATTAAAAAAAGACAATTAATGAAAGTGGCTTTAATTTGGAAAATATTTGCATAAAACTGATAACCTAAGCACATTGTTTAACCATTATCACACTATGGTAAAAATGACCTCCTTTAGATTAAACATTAGTTTAAGGACACAAACATTAAAGAAACTCGTCTAATAAGACATGAACATCACAGTAAAATCAATTGCCGAAAATTCATCTGTTTTCTATCATTAATTACATAAAAGTAATTTCCAAGCATCTGTGTGAAATGTCATCTTGCTGTTTATTAATTTGATACAGGTATTCCATTTCTTTTTTCCTTTTTTCCCAAAAATCATTAAATAAGTGTCATATTTCATATTTTCAACTCAGTGTGAGTTGGAGAAGTTGTTATTGAGTCTCTGTGCGTCTCTAATCGGTCCTGAGGGATGGCGCTCTAATGAGGGAAGAAGTGTGTTGCCTTCTTAGCGGCTAAATCACTCTGACGATTACATCTGCCAGGAGGCTGTGGTCTGTCTCTCATGGAGACCCCCCACTCCCACCCAAACACGCCTCTCACTGGGTCAATCTGCCAGTGCAGTCCCACGCCAAATATTACTGATTAATATCTCATACTTAGCATAAACACAAAACTGCTCCACTCCATTTAAACGGGAAAGTTTTATTATTTTCTTTTCTTTTACAAGAATGTAGATTTTAAATAATACCAACAGCCAGGGGCAGCGGAAGCATTTTTAATGGGGGGGGTGGCATCGGTTTACGTCTCGCGGGGGAGGGGGAGAGGTGGTTGGAGGGGCTCGTGCAAAGTCTTGGCCGTAGTCCGAGGGATGGGGGGTAGGGGGGTCTGGAGTGCGCCTACAGCTATATGTCTCAGCCGTTGTCCGGGGTCGGGGGTGGGGGGCACGTCTCGGCGTTTGTCTGGGAAACAAAAAGTGGCGGGGAGCAAGCAAATGATTTTGAAAAGTACTAAATTATTAAGAAAAATATAATTTACATATTTTGCAACATAAATATTAACATAAATTCAGCTACATTTCCATATAAAATATAACGATTTATATAACTATCTGTCGAGAGAACACAAAGAAAGTGTGTCTTGGGATGGTGAAATACTGCTGTACTCAGATGCGGGAGGTTTGAAAGTAGCCAATTCCAGAGCATTATTAATTTCTCCTTGCTGCTGATTGGCTGCTGCCCTGTAACGCATCTCTGGCAGCTGCAGTCCAGAATTCCTGCATCAGAACAGTTTCCCATGTGGTGCTATTTCAAGTGTTCTCCTGTTTTTCTCTATTTTTATTATTGTAAATTAAATTAACACCAGTCCAAGAAAACATAATTGGATATACTTAACATTTTTCTTATGATTCTGAGAAACTTAATCACATGAGAAAAGTGCCATCCTGAACTGTTGCCAACTGTTCACCAGACTGGAAGGACCAGAAGTAGAGCTGTAATGCACTTAAACACACACACCCACACACAAACACACACACACACACACACACGCACACACGCACACACACACACACACACACATTTATAGAAACACACTCACATCTGGACTGCATTGTATTGACCGTCAGCACCCAGTGGTGCGTCCCCAGTGCTGGAGCATGGGTGTAAGCCATAGCTGAGTGCACCATGACAGGGCCGCTCCATCACTCCGGCCCTCAGCTTGACAGGCCTGACTCTGAGGTTTAAGCAGTGACATGCTGGGGAGGTATTTTGTATCAGCCTAATGGAATATTCACCCGCGTCACCTGTCCAAGAACATTTGCCTGAACGGCAGACACAAATATGGATTCACACGCTCAACACCTATACACACTTTTTCACTCATATGGCTCAGGCAGTCACTGCACAGCAGGTCTGAGCTTTGATGAGTGATGTGCAATGGCAGAACTACAAAACATGAAACCAAATACTTTCTGAATTGCGTTCTGGATATAAAACTCAAAGTAAATATATGGATTCATCACATCAAATGCAGAGTCATATTGTGAAGCAATCATACCTCTTTTCTCTTCTGTTCTCACCTCTAATCTTCCATTCTCTACAATTCTTTTCTCTCCTCTCCTCTTCCATCCTCTTCTCTTCTCTTATCTCATCTCCTTTCCTTATATTTGTCGCTTTTTGTTATACTCTGAAAGGTCATGTCTTTTTCCTCATCATTTAGCCCTAATGCAGCAGGATGTCACACGGTCAGATGTCACATGGCCGGGCTCGATGGCCTTGGAGACGCATGGGAGCTAATCAGGGTCATGCATTAGTGTCATCTCTAATGACCCATTTGCTCTGGGCAGCAGAAAGGCCAGCCCAGGAGATTTACTGCATCCCCAAAGGTCCCTCCTAATGGCCACCTGGGAACCCACAGGCACAAAGCTATTGTTTTCTTGCATCGGGGTCGCATCCCCTTGCGTCTTAACTCAAAGGGGTTTGGACATGGACACACAATGGGTGTCTGGGTTTAATGGTTTGCTTTTTTGCCACTGCTGCCAGGACAGCATTCTTAAAAATAAAGGTGCCAAATGATACCAGAAATGATCATGTGGATCGATGTTACAGAGGAACAAAATCCTTTCCACCTCTACGCTTTATACATCACTCTTTTATGAAGCACATGCATCAACATGCACAAAACATATCTGTGTTACATTTATTCTTGAATACTGTCTCAGGGTTTCAGTATTTTCAAAGACTGACTGTATATTTATATTGAATGGCTCATGATAATTTGCACAAAATTACATTCCTTGACTGGTGATGCAAAATGAATGAAATTTTTGGCTGTTAAAAATGTTTACTTGATGTGGAAGTGTGAAGAACCTGATCCTGAACCTTTTTTCCTAGAAACATGCAGCCATGAACCTTTTAGGAACATTTGATCCAAGCTCTGTGAGGTTTTGTGTAAAAACTGGTTACAGTGAAGAATAGTCACAGGTCAAGTATTGATTCAAATTATAGAGTTTCCCTGAAGGGACGAGTTGGTTTATTATGGCTGTGTAATAAAGTGAACATGAACAAGGACTTGACAGGCATACTGCAACCGTGATAGGTGTCATGCCAAGACAATGAAGGCCTAATAATGGATTATCAATAACGTATATGATGTGTCCACACTCAGTGGATGAAATTAATGATGACAGTCTGCTTAACTACAATACACACAGGCCTGTGCGAAGCTTCTCTTTAGATTAATAAAAACAAGAAATCATAAAGCATACATGCAAGCGCAGAAGGATGAGCTTTCGCTCAGAGAAAGTTATATTGAAGTAACCTTTAACCAAGCGCTGATATTTCATGGTCTCCGGCACTTCCCCCACGTACTTTTTGCTTGTTAGCTGTGTGCCGCTAAGCCTCTTCTATCAAGCAGCATCTTTTAGTGCAGTAGCAGCATCCGTCATACGGCTAAATAGGACAAACACAGAGATCGATCTAAATATAACCTTTCCACTGCTGATATTTATGATAGAGACCCAAGTCTGGGCCAGGACTTGCTTACACAGGGCTCTGAGGCTAATGTAGAAGATAAACTGTTACTTAATGCTGCTGCCGGTACCCTCTGCCATCTGTACCGCACTATTTCTACTATTTAAAATGTCTGTATGTAAAGACGTTTTTGCACAGACTGAGTTTTTCTACATTTGCATGTTACTCACTTAATATTTACTAAAGATACACTCAAAATTTGGTACTGTTTGCGCTGTTCCCTACTGTCCATGCTTTTAAGTGCGGTCCATGCTTTTAAGTGCGGTAATTCCGTACTGTCGAAGCTATTTGGTACTGTCCATACTATTCAGTATTGTCTGTGTTACTTAGTACTGTTCAGGTTATTCAGTACTCTCAGTGCAGTTCAGTACTGTCTGTGCTCTTCCCTACGGTTTGTGCTATTTAGCACTGTTCAGACTATTCAGTACTCTCAGTGCTTTTCCCTATTGTTTGTGCTATTCAGCACTGTTCAGGCTATTCAGTACTGTCAGTGCAGTTCAGTACTGGCTGAATTGTTCCCTACAATACAATTTAAGCAGGACTGAAAAGTAACAACAGAAAACAAGCCACAAAAAAACAAACCAAAACAACAACAACAACAAACAAACAAATTGCATATGTGCATTTGCAAAATCCAAAGCTAAATCCATGTATTTGTTCTCTTATCTCCTTATCTGTATAGCACTATCTCTTCTACTCTTGTTTTTACAAAGAACTGTTTTATAGAATTATAACATTTGCTAAATTTATATAATACTAAAATATGTTTTGCATAAATATTTAGTTTTACTTCATTTGTTGATTTCTTTTATTTCAGTATAAAAAAATCCCAGTGTAATTTAGTGTATTTTTTATATTTTGACTGTTTAATGGAGGTATTGAAACCTCTACATTTTGACTGTTTCAATAATGGAGTAGCTGTGAGTAGGGATATTCTATGTTATTTTGAGTCTCTCTCTCTCTCTCTCTCTCTCTCTCTCTCTCTCTCTCTCTCTCTCTCTCTCTCTCTCTCTCTCTC
>JBBJLS010000006.1:3934902-3945302 GCA_037577275.1 Bryconaethiops microstoma | reverse complement strand
GCAATGAAATAAAAGTTAAGGGACATTTGTGAATTACTGCTTTATTTTTTTATTCACATTTTCCAACCTGTCCCAACGTTTTTTTGATTTGGGGTTGTATATTAGAGGGATATTCTTCTTCTCAGCTCATGTTAAAAATGATGCTATCGTTAAGATTTGCTACCCTGAATACCACTGAACATGAGCCAGTTGCTATTCTTGATTTTTGACATAGTTTTAGATGTCCTTCAGAACAGGACTACTTGTCCTGTTCTGAAGTAGAACCTTCCTCATTAATTTATCAAATACAAGAACAGGCCATTTCTGTGAGGCTCTGTTGAAGCACTAGCACTGTGAGCACAGTAATAACAATTGTGACACCAATAAGCGAAACTGGATACATGGTAAGTTAATATTCATATAGCCACTTTCATACTGCCAAATGTTCTAAACACAGGATACAGCGAAGCATGATGTTCTGAAGAAGTACCACTAGGGTCATAGGTGGATGTGGTGTTTCTGGGACCCCAATTAAATAAATTTTAATGCAAACTACAGCGTTTATCTTGTAGTGCTTCTTCCTGCAGTCAGAACTGAACCACTATAGTCTTGTCTCAGGAAAAGCCTTTATTTTATTCTCCATGTTTGTCAGTAAACATTTCTTGTCAAAATGTTGGGTCTTGTGAATTAAGTGAAAGTGAAATGAAAGTGACCATTCTGTCATACGTGAACATACCATAGCACACAGTGTAAACAGTATGAAATTCTTCATCTGCATTTAACCCATTCACCAAGTGAAGCAGCAGGCAGCCAGGAACACAGCACCCAGGGAGCAGTGTGTGGGGATGATACCTTGCTCAGGGTACCTCAGAGGAGCTTTGGAGTCTTGGGAATCTAACCCACGACTTCCTGATCGACTTCCTGTTAGGCGAACGCCGTAACCACTAGGCTACCAGTAAATTAGTTTTGATTAGTAAAGTTACTTTTGATTGCCACCTCATTATGGGGCAGTAGCTACATTAATCACAGGTGCAGGTTCTTTGTCTGATGACCTAGTAACTCCATCCAGCACCTTCATGTCACCATACTTAAATTTTGGGACGGCTTCTAGAATATAATTGTTGTTTTCAAGAGCGCTGACTAGACACAAGAATGCTGGCGAGATGCAGACTAAAGTGTTATGGTATTTGTTTGGTGCAAAAAAGAGAGAAAATACTTTTTCAGTTCATTAATTTATTCAGCCAACTGTTTGTGATGGGGTCCTCAGGTTAATGCCTTTTTCTGTCAGTGTAGATCTAAGGATAACATCAGCAAAATAATGTAAAATCCCTCGCTCTTGATCACTGTGATTAAGACTGAACAGACGGACACATAATCATATGTCCTGCACCAGCATCACCCAACACGGGTCTGAAAAAAACAATCTTTATGACATCTTAAATGATCAACATAATGTTTGTGTATGTAGCATTGACCAAGCCTTTGTGTAGCACAACAGGGTTATGGAGATGGTTCAATAAGTAGGAAAAAACTTTCCATATGATCATGGTGAGGTGTCATAAATGATGGTTCACCCCTGCTATAATATCCCCCTCTACACAATTGTGTACAAAACTGTTCTTGCTGAATCACAGTCTAAACATGTCCTGCATTGACATATTTGGTCACGTGAGAAACAGCTGCCATTCTGTTTTTTTCATACGTAACGCACAAATACACATTGATACACAAGATATCTTTCCTATAAATTTAAACTCCAGTGTAACTTCATTTGTTGCCGCAATCATTCCTATAGGTTTCTATCCTGCCTAGCATGTTGAGCAGTCACATTGGTCTTGCCATCTTGATCCTGTATTCAAGCTTAACTGGGCCTACTCAGCCACATAGCAAGGTAGAATGTTAACTGCTTAGTTGTATCATGTAGCCCACTTGTCTGCGTAACCATTTAATTCATTTAGATATTTTCTTTCATTTGTCACATGTCTGCTATTCACATCAGTGAAATGCTCTTCTTTGCAGTTCACCGATGCACTTTTTATTGCAGTTTAATGGCTTAATGCCAGTATATGCTTATTTGGTTAGGTGATTTGGTTTGTTTGATGCCTAGTTGATATTTTGAGACCAGAAACAATAGCACTTGCGCAGACATTGGTGGAATAGTTCATTGAATTTGCAGATTTCACTTTAGTTCACCACTTACTAAGATCCACCTAGTGCAACTGCAAAATGTTTCTTACCCTACTTTGATAGAGACAAAGTAAACTAATTATTTGATCTCTAACAAACCTGAAAACAAAACTTAGTTTTACTGGACAACCATCCACTGGTATTATCTGTGACAAATGTCAGTATAGGATATATTTTGATGCATCAATTGCTGTAGAAATAACTCTCTCACAACCACCTTGACCATGTTAGATCAGAAAGAAGTTCTAGCTACGAAAGACCAGTTTAGACCATTAAAAAAAGTGATGCATCATAATTATCAGTTCCTCTAGGATAGTTTAAAGTTTGAAAAATGTTGCTTTAACATATAATTCTAGACTGCCTCAGTAATAAAAACCATTATAAACACAGTAACAAATTTACCACATAATGGATGAAATCAGTGTTAAGCTGGACAACCTTGATCATCGTTTGCTGTTTTTTTTTTTGCCTGGAAAAAGATCTGCAAGTGAAAAATCTGTTCTGCAATGTATCTTTGTTAGAAATCGTTGCTTATTTAAGCGGTTTGTTGTTCAATTATCATCCAATGTCAGAACCAGCCAAAAAAAATAAGCATGGTCAAAAACTGTTTACATTGACTGACATATAAAAAGAACAACTGCATTGCTGGTATGCATTGGAAACAACTGCAGAGCCAGTCAAAAATGTTAAACATTTCCAGTGCTCATTAAACATTTCCGGTGGAACTTTCAGTCTATTCTGGGAGTTGTATTCTGTGTTCACTGTGTTCAAGTCTTCCGTGTACATGGATGTTGACAGAGTGAAAGAATATACCCTATATGGACAGAAGTATTGGTACACCTGACCATCACACCAACAGGGACTTTAATGACACTGCGTTCAAATACATTGACTTTAATATGGAGTTGGTCCCCCCTTTGCAGCTATAACAGCTTCCACACGATTTTGGAGTGGTTAGCTTGACCTCTTGCTTATCATTTTGTTCCTTTATATATATATAAAAAAATCCTTTTATTTACCTTCTTAATGTTTCTTAACCTATGCCTTCCCTTTTGACAGGTTTTGTTTAGGTGTGTAACTAAGCTGACAGTACTTTGGTTAGTAGCAGATGTTGATTTAAGATTTACAGGTATGCAGAACAGTTGTGGACTACTAAAGCACTGATGTACGTCGCTCTGGATAATAGCGTCTACTAAATGCCGTAAATGCAAATGTAAATGTCAGACGCTGATGTTGGGCGAGGAGGCAGTCTCTGTTGCAGTTCGTCCTGAAAGTGTTTGATGGGGTTGAGATCAGCGCTCTGTGCAGGCCAGTCAAGTTCTTCCACGCCGAACTCATCCAACCATGTTTTTATGGATTTGTGCACTGGGGCACAATCATGCTGGAATAGAAAAGGGCCTTCTCCAAACTGTGTACACAAAGTTGCAAGAATGGCATTGTGCAAAATGTCTAGGTATGCTGAAGCATTAAAATGGCCCTTCATTGGAAGTAAGGGGCCGTCTGAATTCAATAATTAAGAGGTGTGTCCCAATATTTTGTCCATATAGTGTGCATCCAATCAAACCCTTCATGTTAAAACATTAAGTAGTTTGTTGTATATTTTACATGATTTGTTAACTTGTCCACACCATAACTAAGCATTAATATTCTTTTAATTTTGTCTAGCACTCTACAGTATCATTTTATCCTGTTAGGAAACAACACTGAAACCAGCAGTTGAACCCTATTTTTCAAATATTCGTCCACTTTAGAGACAACACATATGTGTAACAGTAAGTTCAGTATATCTTTGCGGGTTTGTCCATACTGTTCCCATTTCTCATATTAGAGACACTGATAAGAAATGCATCAAAATTGAATTTTTGAATGGATTTGTAGTACATTTGTCCAAAATTATTTACATTAAAAATGTCAGTGCCTTCATACTGACACACATAACAAACTCTCATACTTGGTATTCAAACAGCCTACTTATGGAAAATAACCGCATTGCATAGATCTGATGATAAAGCTCTGAAGCTCCCATTTTTATAGTTTCATATTTTCAAGGTAAAAAATAAACAATACATAAGCAGTATGAACAGTATGTATGCAATAAATGCTTTCTCTATTCACAGGGTGAAAATGAGCTTCCAGCTGTAGTGACTCCAAAAGAAGAAGCAGGTGCTAGTGCTTCTGTGGACCCAGATGCACCTGAGGCCCCACTTCCTGACTCAGATGAGGAATATATGGTTGTTGAAGAGGCTGACTCTACGGCTGGTAAGCTGAAGAAGACTGGCCTGAAGCGCATTGAAAGTCTAAAGAATACCTTTTCTCGTGAAAACATTACCAAGACCAAAGAGAATCTAGGTATAAAGGTCAACAAACTTGGTGAGCGCATTGTGACAGCCGAGCGACGTGAAAAGATTCGCCAGTCTGGTGAACGTTTCAAAGAAACCATCGCCAAGAATGTGCCCGCAAAGCTGAACCTGAAGAAGGAGAGAACTGTGGCTGAAGGCCAGGAAGGGGCAGAGGGGACCACAGAAAGCACAGTGCCTATTCCACCACCCAAGGGCCGCAAACCCAGTCCAGATGTGGCTTACACTGAGCACACACTGAAGCAAGAAGGAGCAGAGGCAGGCAAGGCAGAGGAGACAGAAGTGCCAGTGTTTGACATGAAACAGCTTTCCTAAGCAGCAAGTTGGTCAAATCACATTAATGCTTTGGGTAACTTTTTGGTAAATGCTGAAATCTTGCTGGGAAAGTTTATGAAGAATGAATATGGAATTGGAGCACAGGATAGTAAAGAAAGAGATTTAGCGAAAAGGAGCATGGGGAAACGATGGAAAAAAAGACTGGATGGTTTTCACTTGTAGGTAATGGAAAGAGTCACACAGAATTTCATTGATTTTTTTTTTATTTTAACTTTTTATATTTAATACAAACTTGAATGGAAAATGAATGTTGAATAACAGGAATGAAGTGTCTGGGGTGTTTTCAAGACTGTATTATTTATATCAGATTCGAGTGCTGATGTACATTCATTTTTTTGCATGTGATGTTATGTGTTGTTTTCCATAATGCTGCAGTACAGTTTTCAAACGGTTAGCCTTTGCAGTCTGACCTTGACAATCTCATGTAGCCCTTTAAAATGACACAAACTATCAGCTGGTCTCTGAGAAGTCTTTTGGAAAAAAAAGTCTGCCATTTGACAAGGAGTTCTTTTAAAGTTTATATTCAAGTTTTCTTGTGTTGTTTGTGTGTGTGTGTGTGTGTGTGTGTGTGCATAATCAGTTGTTCAGGAGGCATTAACCTTATTAGCAATGCATTGGTCACCTATAGAATAGTGCAAGAGTGATTATGCATGAAGAAATAATTTACACAAATATTGACTAGACAGCAAAGATAACCCCACTAATAGTTGTTCTGCATGGTATTTAATGGAGTGCTATATATACTAACCTTATTTTTATTTATGTACTGTTTAAGTAATAATAACTATTTTAGGTTTTAACTAAATGCACGCTTTTAGGTTTTACTATAGCATTTACATGGTGCTGCTAATCATTTAAACTCACCCTAGGTAGCTGTGCACTAAGGAAGTTGTATATTTTATATAGCATTAACTGTGATTCTTTTGTCATTTTACAAATAAGTTGTTATATGTAACCTATGTGTTTTAATTAATGGAAAAGAATAAAGTAAAACCTGTGCTGGTAGCCACTCCAAATGCTCTTTTTTATATGCAATTCTTGCCAAGAAGCCTATACAGAATATCAAACTGTGTATATTTTCAAGCTACAGGTTTTATGTTATAGAAACTGCATTGGTTATAAAAATGATCCTATCCCTAACAAACAACACAAAGGCTAACTAACTGATTGAAAACCCCTTGGAAAGTAGAAGTGGAACAATATATGCATTAAAATAATCAG
Organism: Bryconaethiops microstoma; assembly: GCA_037577275.1. Classification (NCBI taxonomy): domain Eukaryota; kingdom Metazoa; phylum Chordata; class Actinopteri; order Characiformes; family Alestidae; genus Bryconaethiops; species Bryconaethiops microstoma. Next base: position 3,939,222 of record JBBJLS010000006.1, on the reverse strand, counting down.
AATGCAGAATGTTTTGAAGCGTACAGTATTAACATTGTACATTCGAATAATACCTTACAACACAGTATTAATAATTTGCCATCATCTTAGAATATGCACCTATTATCATTCATACAAGCTACTATATGTCTTGTACAATTTAGCTACTGAACATTAACTAGAAATTGAAAGGATGCCAACCATGTACTTTAACGTGTCAAAATATATTGATAAGTTACACAAAAAAATCGCTTGGTCACCTGCACATTATTTACAGTCACAAAGTAAAGCCACACCCCTCAGCGTCCAATGGTCAGGATTCTGGATGGTACGAAGGAAGAGGGTAAAGATGAAGGTAAGGTCAGTGCGCCTCGGCTTCCTGTAAACTGGACAGGAGTACAGGCTGACACTCTGAGACTGCTTGGTATCTGCTGTGTTATTACTGGTCACAGCAAACACATGGACCACTGGCAGAGGGGTAAAGAGAACCTGCCATTCAATACAAACAGGAAGATAAGAAAGATGCAAGAAAAAAAAAACTTTGCTTGAGCCTAAAAACACCAATTTAGTAAACACTGAATAATGTTACATGTATTGTTTATGGTGCTACACCTTAGCGGAAGATTCTGTTAGCTTGCTGTTTCGCTTGTCCCATCCAGCACCATCTAAAAAGAGTCCATAAATGTAGACCCCTCCTATATCTCCTGATGGTGGTCCTGTCACATCCTCTCTCATCATTCGTGTGACATCATTTTGTAACACAACAGTGTCCAGGGTCCAGCCTTTGGTCAGGTTCATGCGGGTTGTCTCCTGACGCATCGCTGTCAAGAAACCCTGAAGAAACAACTGAAGAACTCAGTGTTACATTTTTAAAAACTGTAAATGATAATAAATTCCCATTTTGTTTAAAGCAAGGGGCTATGACCATGCTTGGCTGCACATCTTTGATAGGGATACGCTGATCAGCCATTACATATTGTTAAGGTCTCTCTTGTACCACCAAAACTGCTTTAACTCATTGAGGCATGCGCCTCACAAGAACCTGCAGTATCTGGTTAGCAGCATTCTGTACATTGTGAGCTGGAGCATCCACGGTTTTGACTAGTTTGTCTAGCACATGAGTACAGATGCTTGCCCGGATTGAGATCTGAGGAATTTAGAGGCCAAGTCAACACCTTGAACTCTTTGTTATGTTCGTAAAACCATTCCTAAACAACCTTTGAAAAAGGTGCATTATCCTTCTGCAAGAGGCTACTACCATTAGGAAATACTGTTAACATGAGGTACATATCTGCATCAATAAGATAAGATAAACCTTTATTAGTCCCACATGTTTTGCTTTGTCATGGTAGAACAGCAAAAGAGCAGCAAAAATTAAGAAAACAATAGAATGGAATAAAATATTATACCAACAGTACAGTATAGAATGTTCAGGTAGGTGGTATATGTTAAAGTAACATCCACATGAATGGCAGAACTCATGGTGTCCAGTAGAACAAGAGCATCACACTGCGTCCACCAGCTTGCCTTTATCCCCAAGTCCATCCTGGTGCCTCAAGTAAGCAACACAAACATGAGCTAGCCTTCTCTCCCCATGCACATCAGTGAGCCATGGGTGTCCATGACCCTGTTGCCGGTTCACTGGTTGTTCTTCCTGGACCACTTTTGGTAGGTACCAACCGCTGCACATTGGTATCACCCCACAAGACCTATCATTTTGGAGAAGCTCTGATCTAGTTATCTAGCCACCCAATTTGGCCCTTGACAAAGTAATTTAATCCTGACATTTGGCCATTTTCCCTGATTCCAACATTCCAAGCTCCAAGAACTGACTGTTCATTTGCTGCGTAATATATCCCACACCTTGACAGATTCCACTGTAACAAGATATTCACTTGACCTGTCAGTGGTTTTAATGTTATGTTTGATCTGTGTAAATGCCACAAAATATATGGACTGTCACATAAAGAAAGCAGAATGCCGCTAGCCACATCTTGTCAACTGACAATGCAATAGCCAACAAGTATTAAAAACAATTAATGTACACCAAATAATAAAGTTTAGGTGTTCAGATGCGGATGAGAGCAGAATGAGTCATACTGAAGAGCTCAGTGAACTTAATCATTGTCATAGGATGCTACCTTTGTTATAAGTCACTTGGTGAGTTTTTTTGCCATGCTGGATTTGCCCAGATCAACTATAAGTGCTATTTTTGTGAAATGGATACAAAGGGCAAGAACAGCTTAGTCACAAAACAACTCCAAATCTGCTGGGGGCTGAGATCCATGCAACATAAAAATGACCTATCCTCTGTTCCATCACTGCCTACATTCCATACTTGTTCTGTGGAGTGAGGAGTGATGCTTCACTACCCTGGCAGCCTGATGGATGAATAGTGCTGTTTGATGTAGGAGGAATAATGTTCTTGGACTGTTAATGATAGGTCATGTTAATGTTACAACGTACCAAGATATCAATGCACAATAAACTGACAAAGAAGAAATATGCTAGAGACCCCATGCTTCACTAAATCCAATTAAATAGAATTAAAGTAGGCTTATAATAAAATCCACCATATGATCATGATCACTAACAAATTTTATTCACTATAACAATACAATGTCATATTGCACACTTCATCTACCACATTAAACGATGTTTAATAAATTAATATTAATAAAAAATAGCTGATTATGCTTACTGGATATTATTTATTATTGATAATACATTTATTACTTTAAAAAAATTTAATTAACAATTCATCACTTCTGTCACAATGTTATCAAAGACATTGCATAGTCAAAATCTTAAAATATACTATACAATAGGGTCAAGACATGTTTCAGACATACCTGAGGATTGAAAAATCCCGTCAGCCAAAACTGATATGGTCGGCCATTAAAGGTCCAACTACTGAATTGCTCGTTTCGTTCTAGAAGCTCAGTAAACCAGAAACCAAGAGTGGCTGATTCCCATGAGCTCCTCTGCCACAGCTTTGGAACACGAGCATCATACATGCTGTCCAGAGTGTCTTGAAGATCCTCTGACATGATTATAGTCCCTTTTGATAACAGAAAAACTTGCTTCAAACAAATAATTCCAAAACCCCAGGACTATGCATGACAGAGTTTTCATCTGAACATCATTTAGTGGATAACACTCACCATCAATAGCCAGCTTAAGGTCTGTGAGGGTTCTATACACACAACTTATGACGTTCTGCATTCTGTCTATCTCCTGGCGTAAAAATATGGTCATTGGCTGGAAGAGTCCCATTTTCTGCAAATGGGTCCTCACCTATATAACAGCAAACAACATAAAGTACTCTGTCTACTTCGATTACTTAATGCTGAGCAGATGATGAAAAAATACTTTCGTCTTAAAAATGTCAAGGGGTGATAACAATTGTGGCACATGTTTTTGAAATAAGGTAATATTTTTTCTTTGATTCAATGGTGAAAATATTAATAATATCCCCCATATTGTATATGTACGAATAAACTATAGATCATTTTAGACCTTTACTAAGGATATCAATAATTCTAAAGGGCACTGATATATATTCCTTCTGAGATATATATAAAAGTCCTACCTCATGAGCAATATAGCCAGCTGGAAGCTTCTCCAGCATCTCATTGGCTAGGCGCAGAACTGTGGCCTCCCGGGTTTCATCTCCCCCACTACTGCTGTCCTTAGGCTGTATGTTGATAATGGTGTTCAAAATCTCACTGGCCATGTTAGTCTGGCAGGATATGTCAGCATTGGGATGGAGGCCAAAAACCTAATATATTAAACAAAGGAAGTGAAGTAAGAAGTGAAGCACGTGAAGTGAAGGGAGGCAGGTTAAGTTTTAACGCTTTTATTTATTAAGTTAATTATTATATCACATTGGTGCAGAGTAAAAGAAAACAATGCAGTTAAACAACAACAGAAATAACATTTATTAAATAAGCACAATAGTCACAAATAAAACCATTAAATAAAACAATTCTAATATTTTAGGGGGGTCAGTTTCTGTCCTAAGTAGTAGTACTCCTAGTACTCTACTTAGTACTCCGCTCTCACATGTGCTGTTGGCAAAAACATCTGGATGCCTAAAGCCAACCATGTCTTTTAGGTGCTTCATCACTTCCCCAGTACTCACACTCCTGGACCCTGAATATCCCTTTATGGTAGAGGTTGATGCTAATGGGCCTTCTTCTCTCAGTGACCATCTGCTGCTGAGTGGAATTACAACATCCCCAAATTTGAAAAGTCTCCTCCGACTCACAAAGCAGGCAACACTCTCGATTTAGTATCCACCAGATCACTTCCCATGTTCAACATACTGTCTACTCCTCT
>JBBJLS010000006.1:3907663-3934802 GCA_037577275.1 Bryconaethiops microstoma | reverse complement strand
GCATTTGGATGATCCAGAAGAGGAATGGGAGAATGTCATATGGTCAGATGAAACCAAAATAGAACTTTTTGGTAAAAGACTTACATGTGAAGACTTACAGAAAACGTTTGACCTCTGTCATTGCCAAGAAAGGGTATATAACAAAGTATTGAGATGAACTTTTGTTGTTGACCAAATACTTCCACCATAATTTGCAAATAAATTATTTAAAAATCAGACAACGTGATTTTCTGGATTTTTTTTTTTTCACATTTTGTCTGTCATAGTTGAGGTATACCTATGATGGAAATTACAGGCCTCTCTCTTTTTAAGTGGGAGAACTTGCACAATTGGTGGCTGACTAAATACTGTTTTGCCCCACTGTAATTAAAATAAAAGTTTTGCAAAAGTTTAATAAAAGTACATATTAATAATTTCATTTTAATTATGCTATATTGTTAGGCAGTTCAGTTAAGATTCATACTTAAGCATTACTTCAACTTTTATGACAATTGACACTTGTTGGAATAACCCTTCATAATTATTTACAAAGGCTTATTCCAGTCAGTTGTCATAAAACTTGTTAAATTATAATGAGACCAAAATGGGCAAAAGCAGTCTTTATGATAGCTGATGCTTATTGGGCTTCAGGGGCTTCCTAAATGTTTATGCAGATTTTTATTAGTTGACCTAGATGGCTTATGGAGGTGTCACATATCCTAACAAATGCTGTCCTTCAATAAAGTATTACTTAATAGTCATCTTACAGAAAAAATATACTTCAGCAATACATAGCATGCCAAAGATCACACTGATCAGTGTAGGTTAAGATTAATCTCAAATGCTGTTTTCTGTTTTGTTGATTACTAATCAACATTTATTGTCTTTTCTGTGGTGTTTTCTCTGAAAATGTATAGCTTTTTACAGGACATGTTTCTTTTCATCTTTCCTAACAGTATGCCAAGGAACGAGCAACAAATTAAATCTTCTGGCCCAGGCAGACGACCACTACAGGGCACTAGCGAGGATGTACAGTAACTGTACCGTGGTGCTGGAGAATCTGGAAATCACACATATACGAGAGAACTATGACCTCTCTTTCCTCAGGGTGTGTCAAGACTTAACACTTGAATGAAAGCAGAAATCCGATGTGAAAAGATGAAACTGAATAAATTGATTAAACTGGATCTTGTTTTTTTTACTTTTGTATGTTCTTAGCAAGAATGAGTAAAATATTCATTATTACTATTTTTTAACTACAGAGCATTGAAGAAGTTGGTGGTTATGTGCTTATAGCAATCAATTATGTGAGTGTAATACCCTTGGAAAACCTAGTTCTAATTCGGGGACACTACCTTTATGGAGGAAAATATGCCCTGGCTGTTGTGGCCAACTATGATGGAAATAGCTCTTCTTTTGATATCTCCAGTGGACTGAGGGAACTTTCTCTGAGAAACCTGAGAGGTAAGTAGAGTCAATCTGATTGCACTCATATCTGTTGTGTTTAATTTTTTTCATAAACAAATACAATAGCATACTTCTGTATATGTAATGTAAAGCTGAGCACAGAAAGTGTAAAACAACCAAAAAAATTAGAATTACTGGGTTCAGTCACCAATACTTAGACACAACTACAGATGATGTTTAGGTAGCATAAAGTAGCACAGTAAATCCAGTGCAGTGCATATTGGGGTCTGACATTGAGTGACTTGTGGGTGCTGTAGATGGTGCTATAGCAACACTCACAACAACAATCTCTTGGTTAATTGATTGGACCTCATACATAATACATCATACATAATACAGATCATATATAATACACACTAAACTTCTGTCAAGGTTTCCCCTCTTCTCAGAATAAAGGTAGACTCGAAGGCAGTAATCCATTTGACTTTTCTTTTATTTATCAAAGGACAACACAAAAAGACACGCGGGCCAGATTTCAAAAACCAGAAAGACAAGGGAGAACTCAAGCACATGTAGTTATTCGGAAGGTGGATCGACACCTGAACACTAAACACAAAAGCCTTATATAAATTAATACAAATCCCCACCACCAATGGTTTAAGTATTTATTTCAGCTGTGTTTAGTTTGTGATGTATGTGCGGGTTTGTTATTACAAACTCGCACATACATCACAAACTAAACACAGCTGAAATAAATACTTAAACCATTTCAAAATAAAAGTGCAAAACAAAACCTAAATACAAAACTCAACCAAGGGCAGCCCCTAGCGGCCGCTGACAGGACATGACAGTACCCCCCCCCCTCTTACGGTGCACCCCAGGGCACCCAAACCCACGCATGGGCAGAGGAGGGGCAGACGCAAGACAGCGTCCCCTGAGCCCCACCCACCCGTCTTTCATCAGACCACATCCTGGCCGGCGCCCCGCACGGCCAGGGCGGCCCAGGTGGGTCTCACGGGATGCTCTCTCTACCGGGAGCCTCTCACTGTCCTCGGGGGCAGAGCCCCTTACCGGAAGCCTCTCTCTGTCCTCGGGGGCGGAGCCCTTTACTGGGAGCTTCTCTCTGTCCTCGGGGGCGGAGCCCCTTACCATGAGCCCCTCTCCATCCTCGGGGGCGGAGCCCCTTACGGGGAGCCCCTTATCGGGAGACCCTCTCTGTCCTCGGGGGCGGAGCCCCCTCCTGGGAGCCCTTCAGCGGGGAACCCCTCTCTGTCCTTAGGGGCAGAGCCCCTTACCGGGAGCCCCTCTCTGTCCTCGGGGGCGGAGCCCCCTCTTGGGAGCCCTTCAGCATGGAACCCCTCCTTATTTCCCCCACCAAAGCCCTCAGGGTCCCCAGTACCCCCCCAAAAAATTCAGGGGAAGACCCCAGGCTCCTGTGGCTGCTACTGGCCCCTCAGCTGTGGCTACGGGCCCCTTTCAGGCCCCTGCTGTGCTCTCTGACCCCGCTGTAAAGGCTAAAGGTCCCTCTACAGCGGCCAACAGCCCCTCTAAACACCCCTCTGTGGCTGCTATGGGCCCCTCTGTGGCTACCTGCTCTGGTTACAGGTCCCTCTGCTCTGGCTACAGGCCCCTCTTGGACCCCTGCTGTGGCTATCGACCCCTCTGCAGCGGCTAAAGGCCCCGCTGTAGTGGCTACAGACCCCGCTATAGCAGCTAAAGGCCCCGCTGGCACAGCTAAAAGCCCCGCTGAAGCTGCTAAAAGCTCTGCTGTAGCTACCAGCCCTGTAGCTAAAAACCCCTCTGCAGATAACGACCCCTCTACTGGGCTAAGCTGCTGGGATAACAGGCTACACTGCTGGGCTTCTATGGGCCTTAAGGGCTTGACTAAAGAGCCTGATGGCTCCTTTAAAGGGCCTAAAAGGTCCACGGGCTCAGGACTGTGGGCTGCCCCGACTCTAGTCCCAACTACGCTACCTGGGTCAGGTACTTGAAGCCGGGGGCAGGCGTGGGAGACAGCATCCGTCTACGAGGTGCCGGCACTGGTCTCTGGAGAGCGGCCTCAGCAGCGCTGGCGAGCACAGTCTCGGCGGTGCTCGGGAGCGTGGTTTTGGCGGCGTTCGGGAGCGTGGTCTTGGCGGCGCTGGCGAGCGAGGTCTCGGCCCGCGGGGAAACCAAAAGAGCACTCCCCTCTGGCACCTTCGCCGGGGTGCTCACAGCAGGCCTCCATGCCCACTTTCCCCCTATGGTTCGAGGGTCCATACGCCAGTGGGAGGACCTGAAGAACACCAGGGTCCAGCTCCCAAGCCGGGGTGTTCACAGCGGGCTTCCGGGCCTGTTTCCTCTTCACTGGCAGAGGCGCCTGCCCCCCACAGGTGCCTGCTCGGTGTACTCCCCCATGTGCTGATCTTGCTGCTCCGGGATTAGCTTCCTTCTCCCCCACGCTGCAAACGACACGCCTGCCCTTGGTTGCGGGTCGGTCCATCTGTCACGGTTTCCCCTGTTCTCAGAATAAGGGCAGGCTCGAGAATTTATCAAAGGACAACACAAAAAGGCATGTGGGCCAGATTTCAAAAACCAAAAGAACAAGAGAGAACTCAAGCACATGTAGTTATTCGGACGGTGGACCGACACCTGAACACTAAACACAAAAGCCTTATATGAATACAAATCCCCACCACCAATAACAAACCCGCACATACATCACAAACTAAACAAAGCTGAACTAATTACTTAAACCCCTAATGACATTTCAAAATAAAAGTGCAAAACAAAACCTAATTACAAAACTCAACCAAGGGTGGCTCCTAGCGGCTGCTGACAGGACATGACATCTTCATGATTATAATCTATTTTTTATGTTGTGTTTAATGCAATCTTACATGTTTTATGTGAATTTTTTGGAAATGTTGTGTTAATGTTCATTTTGTGTTACAGCTGTATTAAGATCAATGTCCTTAATTTTCCCATTTCACCTTTGTAACAATTGCTTGAAAAAACATTTTTGTGTGTAATGTACTGTGTAATGTATTGCCAATTGTATCATAAATTACTGTAAATTGTCAACTGTACTATAAATTACTCACTATCATTTAAGGCAATTTACAATCAATACTAAAATGTCTGAATGTCAAACTTCTAAATGTCTATATTTCAACTTTTAAGTTTCCTATTGTCTGTTTTTGTCCCCTAAATATAGTCAGATTTGAACCAGAATTGTTTCTACCTTCTTCAAATCATTCATCCTAACCAGAGGTTGCTTCTATATTTTTTCTCATTTATCACAGAGATTCTAAAAGGAGGTGTAAAGATTGCACATAACCCATGGCTCTGTAACATAGAGACAATTCAGTGGCAAGACATTGTGAGCAAATACAGTATGATAAATATATTAGAAAGCACTAACCCTAAATGTAAGTTCATTCTTTCTTTTTGTCTCATATAGTCTAAAATCACTAGTAAAAATCTTTACAGTTCTGCAAAGGTTTTCGTACAAGTAACATTACCAGTTTATAAAACAATTGAAGCAATTTAAGTTAATTTTTTAAATATTTACATAAACTTTTTTTAGTGTTTAGAATTTTTAGTGTTCCCATTTTGCCTTAAATGACAAGAGGCATTTAAATTTCATAAACTTGTGCAGAAGCCTCTGATGTTTAGATCAGATCCACCAGAGAGTCTGAATATGCCCTTCAGTGAAAGGGAGGTTATTCAAAAAATGTTTTTGCAAATTTGCTTGAATTATAATGTTTCTTTTTCATTCTACTTATAATAACTTTTATATTTTAAGTCTAGTCTCAGATCCAGCAATATATAGCATTATAGGTACTAATGTAAAATTTATATATTATACAATAAACTGCAAGCTTGTCAATTTTGAAACTGGATAGATATGATATGAAAAGTCTGCTTATGCTGTAAGCTGATGGTAAAACCTTCTTTTTAATTATATCATCTTTAGGTAAACAGTGTGATATAGGTTGCCATAATGGATCATGTTGGGCACCAGGACTAGAAAACTGCCAAATCTGTAAGGATATTCTTTTTTATACACATTTGATTACTACTCATTTTGGGAAATGTTTAAATAAGCATTTCTTTGCTTCCTTTTTCTCCCTCAGTGACCAGGCTTAAATGTGCAGAGCAATGTTCACATAGATGCAAGGGACGCAAGCCCAGTGACTGCTGTAATGAACACTGCGCTGCAGGGTGCACTGGACCTAGAGCAACAGACTGCCTGGTAAATTCCTGACCTGTAAAGTTCCTGTCCTGTAAAGTTCATCAATCAAACACAGTATTTATTTTTATTCCAGTATTATGTGTTTGTTTTGTGTACTCTTAAGGCTTGCAGAGATTTCAATGATAATGGAACGTGTAAAGACACGTGTCCTCGTCTTTTGCTGTATGATCTTAATACTCATCAGTTTGTCATAAACCCAGAGGGGAAACTCAGTTTTGGAGCCACCTGTGTGAAGAACTGCCCCCGTAAGTGTTCAAATATACAGGGCAAAAACATTTTTGAAGTTTTGGTAAAATGCTTTTTAACATGTATTTACAGTTTCAATATTTAAACACACCTCTATTCTTATCACAGACACATGTCATTGTTTTCACCCTAACAATCTACAAAGATTGTAAGATTGATTCAGTATATGAGTCACCTTTGACTCATGTGTTAAAAAAAACACATCAATATGACCTTTTTCTGCAACTTTTAGTACTCCATTTTGGTTTGTTTGAGTTTGATATATAAGTTAAATTTAGCAAATAAACTTGGTTATTTTAATGGAGCATTAAATGAGCAGAAATATGGTCTCCTTGGATAATGTGTATTTCTTTTCACCTTTCACAAAGGGTCCCACTAAATCTAAATACCACTATATATGACTAAAGCATTTACAATCACTGAAATTGTTCTGATTTAGCATGGTTTAGTATATTTAGTAGGTTAGATTTAGTCTGTATTAGATTAAAATTATGTAAAAACATAAATGAGCATGTTGATTTTGAGCCATTCTGCCTGCTTTAGACAACTATGTAGTGACAGATCATGGAGCTTGTGTCCGCACCTGCAGCGATAACACACATGAAGTGGAGGAGAATGGAATTAGAAAATGTAAGAGCTGTAATGGGCCCTGTCCAAAAGGTGAATATTAACTGACTATTCTATTTGTTCACTGTCAATGGCTTATCTTAGGCAGCCACCCAAAAGCATTATTTAAACAGTATATTTTGTAATATTCATTTCCGATTATTAGATTAAAGCTAATTATATTTGACAATACTATGCAATACTATGCAAATATATTTTTCTGTGCAATACTATACAAATAATTTTATGTAGTTTGCGATGGACTTGGAATGGGGCAACTTGCTGGCGTCATGACAGTCAATGCAACTAACATTGATACCTTTAAAAACTGCACCAAGATAAATGGCGCCATCTCAATAATTGAAACTACATTACATGGGTAAGAAACTAATTTGCTTTCTTTAATCTTGTAGATCGTGAACAGTTAACGCATTAACCAGAATTCAGCAAGTGTTCTTTTCCAGGGACCCCTATACAAAAACACCTAAAATGGACCCTGCAAAACTGGAATATTTTAAGACAGTGAAGGAAATTACAGGTAAAATTATTTCATTCTCATGTTCACTGTTTTTGTACCCTGTGCTCATGTGAACATTCTAATGCATGTCCTTAGAGCAATACTCTTATTCTAGCAAAGAATCTTTTATATATGAGTGATTTTTGGAAATACAGTTGTATGCAAAACCTTGAATACCTGCCAGTTAAATTACATGTCTTGCTGATTTTCAGTCAACAGTTAACATAGTGTCCACAAAAACTATAATGTTTGGTCAGTGTGATGAAGGATGAGGAGGGAAATAATTGCAGCACCACAGACTTTATTACTCAAAATACACGAACAAATAAATAAAACACAAAAACACTGATAAATACTAAATACAGAACTGAGATCTGTCAACATAGATGAGGGTTTTGGCTGACCAACAAAAATGGGAGCAAACCTACAGGCTATATATACACAGTACTTAACCAGGAACAGCTAGGGAGACAGGAGAAGGGTGGAGTCGTAGTGTGAAAACATAAAAAGAAACCACATGGGGCAGGGCCTGACAGAATCCAATATAAACAGAAAACACATGGTCATCAGGGGCAGACTGGCAATCTGTGCGTTCTCGACCTTTCCAGAACGGCCGTTCGATGCCCGAGATGCGGCCGAGACGCGCTTACCCACCCAGCCCCACGTTTTTCTGTCCCAGTCCACCCCTGATGGTCATTGTAAACAAAGGTGTAACAGAGGAGCAGAAAACAGAGCAGAAAGCAACAGCAAGGAGGGAGATGAAATGGCGAAAACATAAAATGTGCCATAACATAAAATGTGCCATAACATTTTCACAGACTATGTTTTATGATTTCTTTCCCCTCAAATATGTTAGAAACTGCAAATAAATGCCAACAGTGAACTAAAATGTGCAGCAGTCTGGTCTCTGTTGAGAATGTGTAATTATCACTTAGGAAACCAACAAAGAATAGCAGCTGGTAGCCTGGTGGTTAGAGCGTTCACCCTGCAATCAGGATGTCATGAGTTTGATTCACAAGATTACTAAGGACCTCTGAGGTACCCTTGTGCAAGGTACCATCCCCATACACTTGGTGAATGGGTTAAATGCAGAGGAAGAATGTTGTGCTTTCACACTGTGTGCTGTGGTGTGTTCACGTATGACGGAATGGTCACTTTCACTTTAGAAAAGCATGTAATTTATACATACAACTGTATGTGTTCCTTAATTATGCTGATTTGAGATATTTTGCCAGGCCTTTGCTGCTGCTAGTTTGTGTTGTGGACTGTATATGATACAGGAAATAAAAGGACCCATGGCCCATAAATTATTTTTTCTTTCCTTATACTACAACCATGTTGGAGCCTTCAGTTTGACAGTGTTGTTTGAACTTGCCTATCTACATTAAATATTGAGAACCTCATGCTTGATTGATTTTAAATGAGAAAATTTACTTTGACGCTTTTACAATCCAGTTCTTCCCCTTTTGAATAACACTACAACAAGTAGACTCAGCCTACTCAGTTTACTGTTAAGTTAATTAACATTAAACATTAAATCACATGACAATAAACATTAAATCACATGACAAAGCATCAATAGACAAAACCATTTGTATTTGCAACTCAAACCAATTTTGGTCAACTTTATTAACTTTGCTAAAAATGAAACAATTAGACAGTGGGACATTAACCTTAATTCAGAGCCAAAGGAAGGAAAAGCTAAATTTCTTTGTCATGGTATTGAGATGTTGTAGATCATTGACCATTGTGATCTTCAACAGGGTTTCTGCTGATACAGGCATGGCCAGAAAACCTCACTTCATTGAGTCCATTTGAAAATCTGGAGATCATTAGAGGCAGAACCAAGCAACAGTCAGATATATATTTAACACTTTATTTAATCTGATTTTGTTCTAATTCTTATTCATTTTCTAATACTAAACAAAACTGTTTATTTTAACAGTAGTTATGTGTTTGATTTTATTATTGTTATTAATATTGTTATTACATACTATTGCATTTACATGTTTTTCATGCTTTGCTTTATTAAGAATTTTGCATGTTGATACATGCTGATATTGCTATGCAATAAATCTGAGATATTGTTTTTTCTGAAAATTCTGCTTTTGGATATATTACCCAAAATATAAAAAACTCGACATAGGGCCCCTTAAAAGTGCATTTCAACGAAGAACACTTTTTTCTGTTTTCCTTCCAAATATAGCGGTCGAGTCAGTTTTGCTGCACTGAATATTGCCCATTTAGAATATCTGGGTCTTCGTGCTCTGAAAGAGATCAGTGATGGTGATGTGGTCATAAAGAACAACCCCCGTCTGTGCTACATTGATGGGAGCTACTGGCAGATGCTCTTCAGATCTGACACACAGAACATTCAAACTAAAAACAACACAGTTCTCACTGTCTGTGGTAAGAGTCTGATTAGTGCATTCATTGGATGTGGTGATTTTATTAATTATTGTTTTTGAGCATGAAAGGGTGATAAGAATGCAGTTCTCTCTTGTGGTGGTCTTTCACTAGAATCACAAAACAATATCTGCAATGGCATGTGCACAGATGAAGGCTGCTGGGGTCCAGGACCCACCATGTGCTTCACCTGTAGACATTTCAGCCGTCAAGGGCGCTGTGTGAATGCTTGCAACCTGCTTGAGGGGTGAGTGCAGAAAAATATTTGGCCTACTTGAAAAGTAAAAATAGGGGAAACATTTACTTCTCATGTAGGTCACAATACGGGTAGACCTCCAAGACAATGCCATCTAACTAGCAGACATGATCTTCACTGATCAGTCATGACATTAAAACCACTGACAGATGAAGTAATATGAAGTTTAATATAGCTGTGTGTGGTGAAGGACAGTCTGGTGGCACTTGTCCAAAAGTGTTTCTTGGTATTCCAAAAAACCTATTTTTCTACAAATAGAAACATGAATTTCAGTTGGATGTATAGAAATATGGTGATGGATCTCTGAGTGGGAGTAATAAAAGATGAAGTCATTTTTTTTTACAGTTTATTATGTGATACAGTAGGAGTGCTGAAATTCAGTCATTCTTTAGGCCTTTTCTGTAGACTTGGCAGCCCATAAACAATTTATTGTTAGTTTAAGGAACTATTAACATCATTCATTTCTATAGAAATATATGCAAATTGTTTTTTGGCCCAGTATGAACTGTAAAGCATTCAGCTCTTGAATTCTTCTAATATACATTAACTGCCTATAATTTAACTCCTAGTCAATCATTACTGTACTTTTTGAAAGTAAATGTAGAGAGTTAATACAGCTCAGTATATTCACCTATCCAGTAAATGTATTTTTATAAATAATTCTGTATGATGATACTACTCTGGCCTCATATGTGTTTGCTGACTACTCTACCTTGGCTGCTTGAAAGGGTGTACCACCAAGCCTGAACAAAATGTCAGTAATGTCAGTTCCTGCCAGTTACAAAAGGCTCCATGTTTCTCACATAATTGATTAAGTTCCTGCTCAGCTTTGAAATGGCAGAACATGTATACGTAACTACAGAAGCAAAACGTCCCCCTGTTTTCCTCTTCTGATCAGTCTGGTATGCCAAGAGATTCAAGAGAAACTGATGGCCCTTCCAGACATAAGTATTGGCGTCCTGCCAGAGTGTTTACACTATGTCAAAATTTCATGATAAACAGGCTAATAAAACAGGCCAAAATGATACAATAATTTTTACACTGGAAGTTAAGAATATCTTTGTTTCTCCTTTAAAGTTACTTTTTTGGAAAATTCTGGCAATAATGACTAGCAAACAAGTATTAAGACAATTTTGTCTGATATTTATATTCAAATTCACGTTTATCTCTCGAAAAAGAGTTAACTACATATTTGTACTACATCCAAAAATGTCATTCCTATATGTCAGGAGAACATCAGTTGGTTGCAGTCAATCCTGTCCTGTCTTGATCTACAGTGCTGTATACAACTTGTGGATTGCCATTACTTTAGAAGTGACAAGTCATTCTTTCCTAATAGAGTATGTTTTCTGTCGTGTTTTGAAGCTAAAATCATTAAAAACAGAAGTGTGTGAACAGTCACAATACTTTATTCTATGTGTGCTCATATCATTTATTCAACAAATATATTTGTACTCCTATTTTGTCGTATTTGTTTTTGATCAGAAAAAACTGACACCTCAACAGAACATGCAAAATGTTGACAATACTTTATGTTTCCATTAAGTCTTTTTTGTTCAAAATGTCAAAAAAAACTTTTGGTACTTTCCAGTTGTTACCCTCTGAGTAACAACAGAGGGCATATGCCATGCTAAGATTTTGTCAAAAGAAAACTTAAGGTCATAATCTTAAGTCTTAATTGAATGTTATAACTCACCAGTCCACTCCCACAAGATGCTTTTTTAAATGACTGTACAATGCTGTACTGGAACAATAAACATGAACAAAAAGCACCCCTAGTCAGTTGAGTAAGGTGCATTAAAACAGAAATCGAGGATTAAGTTGACATTATTATTTATTTCCCATTTTTCTTTTTACTGCATTTTTTTTGTGCAGGACACCTCGTGAGTATATGTCCAACCACACATGTTTAAAATGTGATCAAGAGTGCAGGACTCTCAATGGAACCCCAAGCTGCCATGGACAAGTATGTCACATTCACTACATGGTTTGGTGAATTTTCAGCTATAATACCAATACCCACACCTGTGGGCTATAACATGCAGTATCAATATGAAGGCCACAAGTTTGCCCAGTGTAGCATGGAGGATAAACCCAATCACAGAGTACACGAGAGGGTAGGTGATCCACACACTTTGATTTAAGAACTCCCTCTGAGAAGAGAGAGATTCCCATCCGGAATCCGCATTCTCTCTCACACACACAGGGGTGAGATACTGGAGTACTCATGGTCCTGAAGAGATAAGACAGGTATGGTGAGGATTGGTGACTTAATGACAGCAATGTCTACCTCCTTGACCTTGGCTTCTGAGTCCTCTTCCGCATCACATGACCAATGTGCATGACATTGGTCAGTTTGCATGTTGTTTGCCATTATGCTTCTTCAGTAAAGAGTGTGTGGGGTGTTTGGCACTGTCTATAAGGCTGGGGATGTTGTTATCATCACTGTGTCTAATGTTAGCTCTTTTATTTGATGTTTCACTTAATGTAATTCAATAGATTTTCTCAAATGTATTGCCTTGCCTTGTTTCTTCTTATCCAACTTCCTTTTTAGGGAGCAGATAAGTGTGTGGAATGTGCCCATTTTAAAGATGGCTCCCACTGTGTTCCTCAATGCGCCAATGGCATACATGTCACGAATGACAGACTCATCTGGAGCTATCCTGACAGTAAAAGAAATTGTGAACCATGTCATCCTAACTGCACCCAAGGGTGAGAGAATATTTACATTTATGTAAATTGTTAACCACTGATAGGAATACATACATTGTCCCAAATGTATAAAAGCCAAAGGAAGTATACATGGTATTTAAAAACGGTGGCTCCTTTTCTTAGATGTAATGGACCTGGACAGGAGGGATGTGAACCACAAAAGTGAGTAAATGTGTTAAAAATCCTTCCATGTTGTGTTTTTTTAAAGAGAAGAAGCCACACTGACTAAACACTCCTATCCTCTACACCAGTATATTCGTTGGTGGTAAACCTCAGATTTGTTAAAATGTATATAAAATGTATGTCACGAGTGAGGAGGTGAACAAGAACTAACCTTACCGATGAGCTGGTGCTGCCCGTGTAGCGTGAAGGAAGAACCCAAGCGCGGATAGAAGCGAGAGGGTTGGATATTCATGCAGCTTGACATATGAATGCTCTTAAGCTAGAGTAGAGATTCCCACCGGAATCCGTGTTCACAACATGCAAGAGGAAGAGAAGGTGAGTACTCACATGAAGCTTCACTGGCATCTGACATGGAGTGGGCAACTCAATGACTGAGTGAAGTGGAAGTCTTCACATCCTATTTATATAGTCAGTGACGCGCTCATTTCCGACGTCCCATGCACGTCACGTGACTCCTGCATGTGACAATGTAATCACAATAATTCATCATGACCATGATATTATTGCAATATGGTAGATGCTTACACATTTTGGGAATTTCTGTCACAGCAGTTTTCATACATTTTTATATCCTGTTTTTTGAGAGTCCTCACTGGCATCATGTCTTTGTTTTTGTTGTTCTTCATAGAGGTAGACCCTCTAGGTAGCATATTGTGTATGTGAGGATTTTTTTCTTGCAGACACAGCTCACTACACTTACTTGTATTGGTCAGTTTGCATGTCAAATGCCCTTGTCCAAACAGAAATACCAGTTCTCAATACCCTCCTGGTCTGGTATATCTATTTGCTGTGGGTTAGTTGTCCAAACAGTATTTTGTGTCAAGTTATCTCGGTCATGTGTGTACAAGCAAGAGATTTGGGCACACAAGAATGTGTCATACTTCAGTTTTTTCAAGTGACTTGATATTTGATTTTCATCTCCAGCTCACACATATCCATGGTTGCATCAGGCATGATAGGTGCACTGCTGCTTATTGTGGTGGTACTCCTTTGCATTTTCATTCTGGTACACCAAAAGCACATCCACAGGAAGAGGACACTTCGTCGCCTACTGCAGGAAAGAGAGGTACAGTATGATGAGTGCCAGAGTGAGGTTTTAGGAAGCTCACATGCCAAACCCTTATATAAACCTAATAGAACATTTTTACATTAACTGTATGTATGGTTTTGTTTGCCATTGGCTGTAATGACATGCTACTCTGTGTGGATTTGTAACACGCTATAATTTTTCTTTTCATATCCAGATCCAGAGAAAATTGATTCAGACAGATTTGTGATGAGCATTTTATTTACACATGAATGTGATACATAAACTAGAAACTAAAGCTTTAGAAGCAAAATTAACATTGTTTAAATAAATAGTTCCCAAAATTATTATTTTTTGCTTGGGTGACCATCCTGCAGAGTATTAAGTCATATCGATTTTATTCACATTCAGATGCTCATGAAGGCGAAACAACTATAACAATAATAATAATAATAATAATAATAATAATAATAATAATAATGCATTTTATTTTAAGGCGCATTTCAGGTCACCCAAGGACACCGTACAAGATTACAAAGTAAAATCATTATTAAAACATGAATACAAACATGCTTCACAGAAAAGACAATAATACAAGTTCAGACAGAATACAAATAAAAACAAACCAATTGTACTGTGTATGAGGAAGATGATCTTCTCCACTGATGGGAGACTCAGGATGATGTGTGGAAAGTTTTAAGTAGAGTTTTGAAGGTCAAAAGCTCAGTGCATTGATGAAATGCAAGAGGGAGAAAATTCCATAGTTTAGGACCTGCTACACTGAAAGCTCTGTCTCCCATAGTGCGCAGATGAGTGAAGGGAAGAGAGAGGAAATGGGCATCAGTGGAATGTAGTGTACGTGTGGGTTTGTATGAAGTTAAGAGATCGGAGAGATAGGCAGGTAAGAGATTATGTTGAGCTTTGAAGACCAACAGAACGATTTTGAATTGAATGCAGTATTAAATGGGTAGCCAGTGAAGCTGGTGTAAAACAGGGGTGATATGTTGCCTGGACTTGGTATAAGTGAGAACACGTGCTGCAGAGATTTGTACATATTGCAGCCTACTTAAATTCTTAGCTGATATGCCAAATTGTAGTGCATTACAGTAGTCTAACTGAGAGGTTATGAAGGCGTGAATGAGAGTCTCTGCAGAACTGTAACTAAGTGATGCACGTAGTCTAGAGATGTTTTTGAGATGGAAAAAAAATGTTTTAGTGATGTGTTTAACATGAGAATCAAAAGAAAGTGTTGAGTCCATCAGATTTTTAACTTCCGAGGTAGTAGTGGTGAAATACCCAGGAATAGACAGGTTCAAATGCTTGATCTTTCTTAGCTTGGTTGGTGTGGCAATCAGAATAGCTTCAGTTTTGTCATGATTGAGTTTAAGAAATTTTTGTGTCATCCAAGTGCTAATGGAAGTGAGGCAAGCTACCAAACTGGAAGGAAGAAGTAAGTTTGAGGGCTTTGAGTGGATGTAGATCTGTGTGTCATCAGCATAGCAGTGAAAATTCAATCCATGCTGACGGATAATATGGCCAAGGGGAAGAATGTAAATAAGGAAAACAAGGGGACCCAATACAGGCCTGAAGCTTCCTATGCACATGAACTGTAGGTAACCCTGTCAGTAAAATATGATTTAAACCAGGACAGCGGTATGCCCTTAATGCCTAAGAGAGTTTCCATACGGTTGAGTAGTACGTTATGACAAACCGTGTCGAATACGGCAGTGAGATCCAACAGGAGAAGGCTGACACGGGACTGACGTGGCCCATGTCAGCCGCAATAAGCAGATCATTGATGACCTTGACCAGGGCTGTCTCTATGCTTAGATCTAAAACCAGACTGCAATTCTTCCCATACACTATGATTTGTTAAGTGATCCTGTAGCTGTAAGACAACAGTACGCTCGAGAAGTTAAGCAATGAAAAAGAGGTTGAAAATAGGGCGGTAGTTACAGAAATCATCAACTGCAGTTCCAGACTTTTAAAGGACGGGGGTTATGACTGCAGTTTTGAAGGAGCTAGGAACAAAGCCAGTGAGGAGGCATGAATTTATTATCTGTACAACAAGCAGACAAATGGCAGGCAAGCAGAGCTTCACTAATTGAGTGGGAATAGGGTCCAAGAGAGATGTAGTGCACTTAGATTTTGCAACAAGGTCAAAGATAATATGTTCATCTATGGGTGTAAAAGCAAAGAGCAATTGAGTTAATGGTTTTGATAAGGTAAAATCTTCATTCAGGTTAGCTGCAAGAGATGATGACTGGAGCTGACTATGAATGGAGCAAATTTTGTTCTGGAAGTAGTTAAGGAATTCACAGCAGAGATCAACCAAAGGAGTAAGTGGAAAAGATCTGGGAGGTTGGAGTTGGTTATTGATTGTAGAAAAGAGAGCTCTAGGATTATTCTGACCGTTAGTAATAAGTGAGGTATAGTAAAAGGATTTGGCCTTATTAAGAGATACCTTATCCAGGCTTGTGTTAACAAAAGCCTGATCATTAAAATGGGATTGTAGTGTAACTGGTAGCTCAGTCGTGTTAATGTTCTTGATGTTTCTGTAGGTGATGGAACGTGTAGTACGACAGTGCCGGTGATGCTTGGGAACAACTATATTAAATAAAACAGCTTTATGGTCTGAAACAGAGAGATCTTTAAGACAAGATCTAGTATATGACCATTTAAGTGAGTGGGAGAGTTTACATGTTGTGTAAAGTCAAAGCAGTGCATCATGTTGAGAAAATTGTCAGCAAGGTTGCAAGTATTTGAGTCAATATGGATATTGAAATCTCCCAGAATCAGGATAGATGCATACAAATGGGTCAATGAAGATATGAGCTCCGTAAATTAATTAATGAAGGTGGTAGATGTTTAGGAGGCCTATAGATAAGTAAGAGAAGCAGTGGTGTGTTCGCAGTGAATTTTAAAGCAAGACATTCAAATGAGGAGGTATCATGCAAAGGTACACTCATAACTTTGAAGCAAGAGAGATACAACACAGCCAGCCCTCCCCCAAGACCTGTTGATCGAGGTTGATTTATGAATTTATACCCGAATGGAGTAGCTTAATTTAACGCCATAAACTCATTTGGGGTTTGCCAAGTCTCCATTAAGGACAGAAAGTCAAGACCCAAATCAGTAATAATATCATACAAGTAAAGAGCCTTCTTATTAAGAGATTGTACATTGTATAAGGCAAACTTTGCAATAATTTTCACTGTTTTTGGTAGCTTTCATGATCATCACTGGGCATAAGTTCATAGTTAGTTTCTAAGTTCCGGGACCAGTTCCAGATAGAGTCAATATTGTTGAAATGATGATAGTGGGAGAGATTCCTATGTGAGCCCCTGTGGCACTATGTAGGGCAGCGGGGAATAATGTCATGATGTTGGTGCCCTAAGAGAGCCTCAGGTAGTTCCTAAGATTTCCTTCTCAAACTGATGAGAAACTCCGACATGTATTTAAAAGTCATATTTATTGAGATCGATGGCTTCTGTTAGCGAGGCTCACGGTAACGCTGACAGATTAACTACAACCCAAACAATATGAGCCGGAATAACACTACCACTACCTATTTGAAAAGGTGAATGATCAGTTTTAATCCAGAGTGAGCATCAGTGGTACAGCCAGCTGTTACACGCAGCAACAAGTTAGCGCCTAATACCTAGCCTCAACAGTCGGGTCTAGTACGTTAGCCAACATGCTACTGGTACTTACCAATACGATCTCTGCGGATTACCATGAGAGGGCTCGCACAGACACACTGGTCAGGCAAGAGAGGCAAAACAAGGCCGCAATAAGTCCACAGCTCATGAACCAGAACACTCCAGAGCCAGGCCCACAGAAGACAGAGAGTGGAGCACTATCCAGAACAACGGGTACGACATCCAAGCCAGAGTCCAAGGTCCACAAAGCAATCTGCAGCCAGTTGGCTGCTAGCTTGAAAGCCGGCAGCTCATCAGAAAACAAAACCGAATAAGCAGATAAAATAGTGGCAAATGAGATTTAGGGCAATCTCAAGTCTTAAAACAATACTGCGTAACAAATAAACAAGCAGAACAAACAAACAGTACAGAATAAAATAAAAGTTCAAATGAGATTAAAGCTATTCCAGGGAGCAGCAGCAGCCAAGCACACCAGGGTTCACCACCCTGAAGCTCTGAATCAAGTGTGTTTACAGGTTTAAGGAGTTGATTAGTGGAAAAGGACAGTTTTTAACAAAGACTGTACATTCAAGCAAGAGCACAGAACTTTAAACCAGTGGAATATTTAAAACATTTTTTTAAACTAAATACTCATGAACATATGTTTAGCATTAGCCTTTAATCTTTCTGTTAAATCAACTGATTGATTTGACAGATGTAGTTGATTGTTTATTGTATCAAATAGTGAATACAGCTAATATGTAGTACGAACCTAACCATATCTTATACCTCTCGAGGTTGGTTTGTTGTTGTCAACCAAACTTAAACATGAAACAGGTTTGAAGTTTTAAAAATAATAATAACATACTTTCATGATTTTCGCTGAGCACCTGAAGTATTGAGACAATATAGATGTCATAAAGATGTAGATATAGATGTAATAAAGATGTCAGTGCTACCAGAATGTGATAAAACACTCCTCATTTGTAAAACGAATATTAGTGTGATAAGTTAATCAGCTTTTAGAGTAATTTAGTGAATGTTGACCCCATCTGTCATGTTGCGTCCCTTTCTCCTCGCACGCAGGGCAGGCACACTGACACTAAGGGTACTCGAAATGCATTACATTGTTTATTGTAAACTCAAAACAAAACTACAAACAAAACAGGCATGTGAGCCTTACTTCGAGAACTATAGCTTACTATAACTAAAGGAGACAGGAGAAAAACAAGAGCACATGAGTGGTTGACCAACAATTGCAAATTAAACACAAAACCCTTAAAGAACAAGACACAAACACAAAGCACCAATGACCCAACACCAACACTTAAAACATGATAACACCCAGGTGAAACTAATAAACATATATTCAACCTAAACAAGGGTGGCCTCTAGTGGCCAATTACCGTCATTGACCCCAGTCCTGAGACCACCAGTCTTACAGCATGTAATATATAATAAATGCCATGCAAGCTTCTGTAAATGTTTGACTACTGACTACCGACTACATTTGGTATTAATGACTTGGAAAGTTTGTATTTTTTATTTTGTTTATTTTTGGGGATGATAAAGATCTTGATTTTCAATCATTCGAACTAACAATAATATCATATCCAAACTTATATTTAAGCTAGTCCATTAATCAGAGGAGGGTGTACACCATGTCCTAGAAGTAGAAATGGGATGATAGACAAATGCTGGCTTAGAAGTAAAGTAAGTCTAAAAATATTCTGATTGCTCATTGTTTATTATAGTTGGTGGAACATTTGACTCCAAGTGGAGAAGAACTAGATCAGGCTCTCCTCCGCATTGTCAAAGAGACTGAATTAAAGAAAGTCAAGGTTCTCGGATGTGGGGTGTTTGGCACTGTCTATAAGGTAAATTCATGAACAGCATTAAATGGAAATGACATCAAGTAATTCTGTACTTTTAGTGTGACATACTGACATAATACATTCTCTTACTTTAACTAATATTTTAACTATCATTTCCTGTCATGTCTGGAGCACATCTGAAAACATAAGTTGTTAAAGATTATATTTTGTGACTGAATTCCTGGGTTTTCACACTCAGGGTTTGTGGATACCAGAAGGGGAGGATGTGAAGATTCCTGTTGCCATTAAAGTTCTAAGAGAAGTCGCCTCTCCAAAAGCGAATAAAGATATTTTAGATGTGGGTATTGTCCCTTACTGACAACATTTATACACAAATTAAAGAAAGCTGTAGAATCATTACTATAGTACAGACAGAAATTAGCATTCCTTTACTGGGTGCTTTACAGGACAGGAAAAGGGTGAAAAAGGTGAATAAGGTGTTTTAGATGTGTAAAGAACGTTACTGTAATTTGTTTCAGAAAAAAAAAGAAAGAACAGTAGTCCAGTGGTTGCCAGCCTTCATTCTAGAGACCTCCTTTCTTATATAAAGTTGATGCATCTTTACAAAATAATTAGCTGGTATAATTGTGAAAAATTCTGATTGGAACTAAACTCTGCAAGAAGGTAGATCTGGTGACCACTGCTGTAATACATTTTGATGATTTGAAGTAGAATTGATTATTCTTACTTGTGATTCTTCAACATATCAATTTTAAAGAGAACAATATGTATTTTTACTAAATTCTTCCATAGTAAAATTGACATGTATACCAGCAGCCCAGTGATCAATATAAACAGCTTTTATATACATATAAATAAATAGCTTTTTAAAAGTATTCAGCAAACAAAAAAACAACAAAATAATATCAAAAATCCTATTTCTGAAACCAGCTTGAGTACAGAAGCTTCATGGTTATTGCTTCTTGTCTTAATTTGCTTCATTATGCTGTAACGTGTTGAAAGTAATGTACACAAGGAATGAATTGAATTTTTTGTTCAGCACAAGGGTGAGTTGAAAGGAAGGGGGCTGCAAACACATTTTTGGGGGGTTGAAGCTGAAAATCACTAAGAACCACTGGACTATTTGACCATAGTTTCACTTTCATAATTGCTGAACAATTGTGATTAAATATACATGTTACCAATTAATATAATACATGCCTAACCAAATTTAATATTTCATACTGTTATGTCCTCTCTAGGAGGCCAATCTTATGGCCAGTGTGGACCATGCACATGTGTGTCGTCTCCTGGGAATATGCCTGAAATTTTCTGTGCAGCTCATAACTCAAATTATGCCTTTCGGCTGTCTGCTTGACTACATCAGAGCAAATAAAAACAACACTGGGTCCCAGAATTTACTCAACTGGTGTGTGCAGATTGCTAAGGTGGGTCTGTAAAATTCCAGCATGTTATAAATGTGTTAAGCAACTGTGTGATAATTTATGCCACAATATGTCTCAATACGCTTTTCTGAGCATATTCTGATATTGTGAGTACATTACATTCATTTGGCATGAGTACTTATGACGTATACCTAACACTGAACATTATAAACTTGTTTCATTATAAACTTTCGTTTTGACATTTTATTTTAGTTGATCTGTCTTGTGATTTTATGAAAAATAAAATTAACTAGCAAGCACACATATGCAGTATTTGAATCTTGTTGCTAAAACAGCTATTTAGGAAGTAGCAATGGATGTTTTTCTATTGGTGTATTAGTATATGCAACGTGTGAGCTTTGGATAAAGGGCAAATAAATCAGAAAGATGTCACAATGAATGAAAATAAAATATGATCGGTACACCTTATATTTCAAACATCACCTGATGATGCCTTTTACATGTAATAGGCACATCCATAACTGAGTTCGTAAGATCACAATAGAAGAATGTCTTTCAGTATTTCATACAAAAACGCTACTTAAAATTTCAAAAAAGGGCACAGAGAAACACAGTGTGGTATAAATGCTATTTATTTGTTTGGAACACAGTATTCACAAAAGCACTTAAATTGCACAACAGAAAAAAAACAATACAGTGTTTAATACAGTATTATCCTTTTCAGAAACCCCTCATACAATACAGTTATGCTCATAAATGTACATACCCTGGCAGAACTTGTGACATATCATTCATTTTTTTAGAAAATATGATTGACCGTGCCCAAAATGCCCAAAAAGTCTTTCATTCAGAGTTAGTGGTTGGGTGAAGCCATTTATGGAATGGAAGCACCCAAATGACCTTGATCAAAAGTTTACATACCCTTGAAGTTCTGGCCTGATGATATACACACAAATTGACAAACACAGGTTAATTAGATATTAAGGGTAATTGTTCACACCTGTGACTTGTTTGCTTGTAATTAGTGTCTGTGTATAAAAAGTCAGTGAAATTCTGGGCCCTTGACAGTCACCTGTACATTTCAGCCATGGGAAAAGCAAAAGAACTGTCAATGGACCTGAGAGAGAAGGTTGTTCAACTTTATAAAACAAGAAAAGGGATATAAAAAGATATTCAAACAGTTGAGAATGCCAATCGGCAGTGTTCAAACTCTCATAAAGAATTGGAAATTCAGGGCTTCTGTTGACACCAAACCATGGTCAGGTAGACCTAAATGTAAAAACTTTCAGCCTGACATCTAGGCTTCGCTATGGAAAAGTGAATGTTTCAAGATGCACAATAAGGAGGCACTTGAAGAAAAATGGGCTGTGGAAGAAGTTGCGAGAAGAAAGCCATTACTGTGCCAATGTCACAAAATAGAATAAATATGCAAAAGAGCAGCTAGCATCAAAACATCTGGAGTAAAAGTCATTTGGAGTGATAAGACCAAAATTTAACTTTATGGTCACGACCATAGATGCTATGTTTGGAGAGGAGCCAAAAAGGCCTATGATGAGAAGTACACCATCCCTACTGTGAAGCATGGAAGTGGTTCTCTGATGTTTTGGGTGTGTGCAAGCTACAGAGGCACAGGGAATTTGGTCAGAGTTGGTGGCAAGATGAATCCAGGGTGTTATCAGAGAATACTGGAAGACAATTTGCACTCATCACTTTGCACTACCCTCTTTCAACATGACAATAAGCCCAAACACAAGGCCAAAATGACCCATCATTGGCTACAGCAGAAAAGTGACCATCACAATCTCCTGACCTCAATATCATTGAGCCACTTTGGCGAGATCTCAAATGTGCAGTTCATGCAAGACAGGCCAGGAATTTACAGGAACTGGAGGCTTTTTGCCAAAAAGAATGGGCAGCTTTACCATCTGAGAAAATTAAGTTGCACTCCCACAACAATCACAAAAGAATACAAGCTGTCACTGATTGTAGGGGAATACACAGTACTGAGAAGTGAGAGTATGCAAACTTTTGAACAGGAACCATCTCAGTATTTTCTTAATTGTGTTTTCTTTAATGATTTTGTCATTTTCAGATTTCTCATGGTTTTATTTGAATCCCATTAAAAATAATAGAGATGTGTTTTGCCTTTTTACTAATGTTTTCCTTACAGAATGGAACACATTATACAAAATCTGCCCCGGTATGTACATTTATGAGCACAACTGTATATTGTGGAAAAAGCAGACTTACAAATTAGCAAAAAAAGGAAAAATATCTTACTTCTTTACCTACTTCTATCTATTTTGACATCATGGATGCTTCAGTGTAAATCTCCTATTAAGCTCAGCCATTTCAGTAATGTTTACCTGACAAAACGTTTGCAGATTCTTAAGAATGGATTGTGGGCTTACATTGGCGTAGTGTCTATTGTTCAGATTAAAAAATTTTTAGAAGAACATTGTTCCTGTGCACAAAAACACAGCTTATGTGATGTGTATTGTTTACAATAATTTGTTTTCATCCCAAAAGTACTTTAAAAATATAGTACACTTTTTCACAAAGTTCTGTTCTCTGTGCAAAATATTTTTAAAATATTCATAGTAATGCATAGCATGATCATGAAAATTACACATACTTCAACAGTAAACAGGAGTAGAGGGTCATAAAAATCCTTCTTTGTGCAGAATACTCCAGCAGATTCATTGCATGATTTCAGCAAATTCCTCTTAATGTTTTTTCCATGCTGCATTGTTCCGCTCCTAACAGGGTATGAATTACTTAGAGGAGCATCGACTTGTCCACCGTGACTTAGCAGCCAGGAATGTGCTGGTGAAGACACCCAATCATGTAAAGATCTCTGACTTTGGACTGGCCAAGCTCCTCAGTGCTGATGAGAAAGAATACTATGCAGATGAAGAAAAGGTATAGTTATTTTTAATCCTAACTCAGAATGAATCTACAGAGGTTTTTTTTAGTTACCAAGCTGGTAGAGCATTAAAATAATACTGAAGATTTTAAATGTATTGAATGCTGAAAAAATGGAATAAAATTAATTTAATTTAGGCATAGATGGAATGAAAGGCATCATAATCAGCAGTTGGGAGTTACTGTTTTGCTTCACTATACAAAGATTTGTTGGTTTAATATAAGCAATATGACTTAAAGAAAGATGCCTTATTTTTTATGTGGGTATGATGCTCTCCTGCCTGGTATGCAATGAAATAATGGTTAAAAAGCAATTGGAAAAAAATTATGAAGGTTAATAAAAAGTAGGAGGCATTAAACAGGAATCTAGACTAAATGTTGCTGTCCCATGCATGGGTCAGATGACCCGAACCAATACCAGGAAGTGATCCCTGTCATGTGCATGGGACAGGTGACCTGAACCAGGAACAGGAAGTGATCATATTCTGGTTGGTTAACTCTCAAATTTGTGCGTGTTATAGAATGTAGGAAAGTAGTGGGTTTTCTGACTACAGGCTACTTACTTGTCAAGCTCCACATTCGGGTTTATCATTCTCACGGCATGGTCACATGCTCTTGGTTCATTCTGGCATTTATCGAGGTCCATTGTAACAGAATAACTGAGCCCCATACTGTGAACCCAGCGGAGTTCATGGCACTTATGGATACTGTGCAACACCTCTGCCTGGAAGTTTCCTCTCTGTGCCAGGCATTGCAGGAACAAATTGCAGAGTGTCACTCCCATCAGGCACTGGCAATTCCAGCTTGCTCCATGTCTCCTTCACCCTCTTCCGCTCACCCCGTTGGAACCCTGTGTTTCTCTTCCAGAAAAGTGGAACAGCATAGACGGCAAATGCAAAATATTTCTATCGAATATAAATCTGGGTTTGGAATTCCAGGCCACACGCTATGCTTTGGATAGATCCCATATTGCCCTCCTGGCCAAGCAGCTGACTGGGCAACCATGCTGTTATGCCCAGGATTGGTAATCAGCCCCTCACACCCCGCCTTTGTGCAAGAACTACGCTCTACCTTCAGCCATCCAGATAGCGAAATAGAAACAGCGTCGAAATTGTATTGGTAAGTCACTACACTGCAAAATTCTGGAACCTTGCTGCTTTAGGAGAAGCCATGCTGTGGATCTGTTATTATAAGGGACTGGCTCCGCACATCCACAAAGAAATTTTGGGTTAGGAGTGGCCAGCTACATTCGAAGGGATGATTCAACTTGACCTCAACCTAAGCCACACCCTCATACCCATCCTCCGGCCACTTATCCTCCCAGAACATTGGTCCATCTTCACATAAGGTCAAAGGCCAAAGGGACTTATGCAACTTGGGCACACGTCCCTGACGCCACAAGAAAGGGAACGATGATATAATGAGGGATTATGTGCCTACTGCGCATCACCCAACCACCACCATTTCCCTCTCTGTCCATGTCAGGGAGCCAGGTAGACTGTGGGGGAAACTTACGTTGCCACTACTACCACACTGGATGCTTCCAGCTTTATGACTCAGGTCAACCTCCAGCTGGCTCACAAACGGGTCATGGCCACTGCGTTTATCTACTTGGGTGCAGCTGGAAACTTTGCTGACCATATTGTTATTACCCAGTTGGGAAAGAACCTCAAAGTATTCCCCATACCCATTATTATCATCACTTCCGTTGATGGCCGTTCTCTCAGTAACGGTCCTATCACTCACCAGACCACCTCACTCAGTATATCCATAGGCGAACATCACAAAGTCTGGTCACCTATCTCACCACCTCTCCACTTTTGCTTGGATACCCTTGGCTGGTGAAACATAACCCTCATCTCTCCTGGACCTCGGGCCATATCCTGCAATGGGGACCTACCTGTTAGCTCACCTGCATTCAACTTCAGACTAAGTCTAGTTCTCAAGAATCCAAAAATCACAAACCAGTTGATATGAAATCCATCCCCACCTGCTATCATGATCTGTCAGAAGTCTTCGGTAAAAATCATCATGATTATGATATGTGAATCGACGTCCTACTAATTGGGGCTGTTCTCTCCCAATGAGGTCCCAACCAAAAACTCCATCCATGCTGCTTCTGCTTCAGAAAATTAATGCTCACACAGCAGTGATACGGTGTAGGGAACCGTGAGCTGCTGGCCATCAAGTGGGCTCTGGAAGAGTGGCGTCACTGACTCCGGGGCAGCAAGGAATTGTTCCTAGTATGGACTGACCATCAGAATCTAATCACTAACCAGCAGGCTAAGCCAGGCTCCTTGGGCAATGTTCTTTGAACAATTCAACTTCCATTTGTCATATCGCCCAGGCTCCAAGAACACCAAAACCAATACGCTTTTTAGGCAATGTTCCAAAAAATCTCCCTGGAACGACCAGGAACCGGTCTTGCCAGTGGAGAAGGTGCTTGCTCCTCTCGGCTGGGAGCTTGAAAGCTGAATCCAGGATGCACTCAGCTCAGAACCTTGCCCTGCAGAAACTCCACCAGGACGACTCTATGTTCCATCCTCATGCCGCCAAGAAGTTCTACAGTGGGCTCATTCTTCGCCCGTGTCAGGTCATCCTGGGGTCAAGAGAAATAACACCTTTCTCCAGAGAGCCTTCTGGTGGCCCAGCATCAGTCAGGATGTCCAGGAGTTAATTCAGGCTTGTGCAGTGTGTGCTAGAGCAAAAACCAGCAACCAACCTCCTACAGGACAGATTCAACCCCTACCAGTTCCACAACGCCCCTGGATGCATATTGCCATGGGTTTTGCGACAGGCCTAACCACATCTGATGGTAAAGATACATTTTTAAAAGCGGTATATTCAAACTCTAAGTTGCAAGATTTGCAATCCCATGAGACTAAATTCCTAGACAAAAAGTTTTATTGGATAAAGTGTTCTTTATTAATTTAGTGCAAATCACTAAGAATGATTTAGTTGTTTTAATGTAAAAGTAGCATACATGAAAAAAAGAGTTTAGATTTTGCCTTTATTGCAATTTCTTACAGCAATAAGAAATTATTTTAATGACTTCCTGGAGCAATGTCATTTTTGAATATCCTTACAGTACATCTCATAATTATACTTTGAGTACCTGAGATGGTGGTCTTCAAAACTACAGTGGAATTTTCTAATAACAATTTGATTATTAATTTTAAACACAGGCACTTAAACACAGGCACAGGCATTATTAGATAAACTGCCATTTTTGAAGATTTAAACCTGTACATTCAATACCTATGAGAATGGTCTTCATTATTGCAATGTAGTGTGCAGGTAACAATTTGATATAATTATTTAACAGTATTTTAAAGAAACTTTTAAACAAAGTTTGAGGAGTTTGCAATGGCATTAATCAGAATCAGAAAACTTTAACCTGGAGGAAATTGTTTGTGGTGACTGCCACATCACACAGACACAGAGACACAAGACACCAGAGTAGTGTAAAATAAACAGTAAGATAAATTACAACAATAAAATAAATAAAATAAGTCTAATATAAGTCTAAATAGAATCAAATAAAAATCCAAATAAAATAAATTTAAATCTGAATAAAAAAAAATCAGTGGAAAGAAAAACATAATATAAATAGAAGTAATAATATTGCACATAAGACATTACAGTAATTAAGTGATTTAGCGCCATATAGAGCACAGCATACGATATTGCACATAATATTTGGTACCTGGTAAAAGCATTGCATAGTATTGCACATAGACTGTTGCACATCACAGCAAAAATAATGCACATAGTCTT
>JBBJLS010000006.1:3876935-3907563 GCA_037577275.1 Bryconaethiops microstoma | reverse complement strand
GCAGTCTTGGGAATCGAACCCACGACTTCTTGATCGCAGGGCGAACGCCTTAACCACTAGGCCACCATCTGCCCCATTAGAAACAGCACTAACAATGGTGCTAATCGGTAATGTTAGTTTGTACATTTGTTCGGGTGTTAGAATGGTTAACTAACATGTTGTCTGAAAAGCTATTTTCTTTATGCCATGCATATAAAAATTCAGTACAAAGACTGTGCAGCAGGTGACCTAGTGGTTAGGGTGTTGCCCCTGCAATCAGAATATTGTGGGTTTGAATACCAACACTGCTAGTTTCACCACTGAGGTACCCTTGAGCAATACTGTCCCCACACAGTGCTCCCTGGGTGCCCCTTGTTGGTGGCAGCCCAGAGAATGGAGAATGGATTAAATGCAGAGAAAGAGAATTTCACATTCTTCACGCTGTGTTGTGTACATGCATGAGTATAAGGGGCCACTTTATCACATCTTGTATACAACATGCTGTAGTCTTAATTCTGAATTTGATGCAGTTGCATGCTTATTTCGGTAAGAAACCTGGCAGAACAAATATTAAAGTCTTGTTGCTTATTTAATGCAGAGTGTCCAGTTACTGGATATCCACATTTGAAACAGAGAAATGGTGTAAATGACTCTGGTGCTATTGGAGGTGGTGGTGGGACAAATTGTTCATTTAAAGCACTTTGGTTTTAAATGGTTTACAAATAAAAATATATACTTTTTTTATCATTAGTCTGACAGGAATCTCATATTTGTATGTTATCAAATAAATTGTAAATTATTATGAATCCCTGAAAAGGTCCTTCACCTTCACCGTGATACTTATTGCGCAAATTCTTCTTACCCAGTGACACAAGGCAATAATTTCTGCATGGTTCTTGGTTTATCTTAGTGACTGTTAGGCTAATAAACTTGTGATATAAAAGTGAAATAAAGTAATGCTAGTGTCAAAAACAATTTGGAATCTTTTATGGATTTCTTCCTGAAACTCAGAGCCTGGCGTGTGATGGTAGACAAGTATAACTTGCTGCTGACAGGCTAAATTCATAAGAAATTAATTGAAGTAACCTCTTAAGGTTAAGGATTTATATATTAAACTGCTAAAGATAAGAAGGGCAACATTTTTTTGTGTGATTTATTATTGTATTCATTATTGTTTGGATTAGGAGCAAAATGAGTGAGGTTCAGTGTTTCCCGCAGTTGCTTACACCGCACCGATGTGATGAACAACAAGAAAAGATGCAAAGACATTTTTCAAAATGTAAAGATTAAATCTATTTGGAGCTATATTTTTACAGAATTATTTTAAAATCTCAAACTGCATACTTTAGCCATCAAAGAGTAACCTTTTAGAAATTTATTGACATATAGAGTGGCAGAGAGTACTCAAAGACAAAGCTTCACTCATCCTGATAGCAACAGGAAGCAAGTCTGGCAGCAGCACAGATTTTGCTGTATCCATCTAAACAGAGGAGGAGGTGTGGCATGCAAAAGATATCAAATGACACGAAATGCATTTCAAAATAGACACTGCAACACTATACCCAAGACTTGCAAGACAAAGAAAACAGCCCTTTCATATCAAATCTCCTAAAGGGCCCTTGTTGGAAATGGTGGTAACAGAATACCCTTAACAGGAAAATATGAACTTCCATGCATTCTAAATGGACTGACATTGTGATGTGACTAACACTTCCAATTTAGAAAATGCCGAGCCGATAGTGGGACTAACGGATTGCGTACAGATTAATCTGGTGGAACTCATAATGCCATTAAAGAAGAATACAAAGATGCATTTGAAGGACTGAGATGCCTGGAAAAGCTGTACCATATACAAATCAAACCAAGCTGTATATGCAACAAAAAGTGCCAGTCCTCTTTGTATACAGGCTCAAAAGAGAAAGAATGGAAAAACTGAATGTAGTTGCAAAAGCAGACAAATCAGCATTGTAGTGTGTCAATAACAATGCTGGAAGAACCTAAAGGCAAGCTGTTTAGGCCTGAAGGACATAAAATACTTTAATTTGCAGACAACACTTCTAAATATCAACAACCGATGAGATCATGAGTAAGCTGGCTGATGAAATGTACTTCAGCACACTGCATGCAAGCTCTGGGTATAGGCAAATACCTCTCACTGAGGAATCCTCATACTTCACCACTTTCAACATGCCATTTGGAAGCTACAGATATCTATGTCTTCCTTTTAGAATAAAGGCTTCTCAAAAAGTGTTCCACAGTTTCACAGATCTTTGAAGGAATCAAGGATATAGGTTCACACATAGCTGATTTGCTAAACTATGCAAATGAACAAAGAAAAAAGCAGAATTGTCATATGAGATACTAATGTCACATTCTGAGTTAAGATGGCCTTTGACCTGATCCCAGCAAGGGACAGGCCATCTCAGAAATGGAAATACCAAAAGACAGACCAACACTTGATAGATTTCTGGGAATGGTGACGTATATTTTCAAGTTTATATCGCTCCTCTCTGCTCTCACTGAACCACCGAGGGAATTGTTGCAAAAAGACAATGCATGGCACTGGAACGACAGCCATGATCAGTCAGTAGCCTAGTGGTTAGGGAGTTCGCCCTGTGATCAGGAAGTCTTGGGTTCAATTCACAAGACTGCTAAGCACCTATGCGGCAAGGTACCGTCCCCACACACTGCTGGCTGTGTTCCTGGCTGCCCATTGCTTTGCTTGGCGAATGGGTTAAACGCAGAGGAAGAATTTCATGCTGTTCATACTATGTGCTGTAGTGTGTTCACATATGACAGAACGATCAAACTACCCTTAGTGAGAAGGCAAGGACCTCGCTCAGACACTATGAGAGTACAGGCTGTCAGTAGATGCCAACAAATCTGGATTAGGAGGGGTTCTGATATGGTTGCTTATGCATCAAAGCTGTATCCAAAGCGCAAATCAACTATGCCCAGTTTCAAAAAAGAAATGCTTACCATTCTGTTTGGATGCCAAATAGAGAGACTCTGTATAGCATGACACTGGAAAAGCATGACACAGAGCAACACAGTGATCAAACACACAAAAAGCGGAAAACAGGTACACACACCGGCTTTGTACAGAGACCAACAACAAGAAAAAATACCTCCAGAAGAAAATGTTTCACTGAATTGGTGTTCAGATTCAAATACGTGCTAAAATTATCATTACTGCTGTGACAGGCATCTAAGATGATGGCATCTAAGATACTGTATGGACAGAACTGCTTCTTCTGAACAAGACGAACAGGGACTTTGCTTGCTCTGCTGCCCTCTGCTTCACCGAAACCTGGCTCAGTGAACTCATTCCTGACAATGGATTGCATCTACCCAGGTTCGGTTTACATTGTGCAGACTGGCAAAAAGAACTATCAGGGAAGACGAAAGGAGGTGGAATCTGCTTCTACATAAACAAAGGTTGGTGTACAGATGTCACAGTTCTCAGTAAACAGTGCACCTCAAACTTGGAGTCACTTTTTTTTAAACTGTAAGTCGTTCACTGCGGGAGTTCTCTTC
Organism: Bryconaethiops microstoma; assembly: GCA_037577275.1. Lineage (NCBI taxonomy): Eukaryota > Metazoa > Chordata > Actinopteri > Characiformes > Alestidae > Bryconaethiops > Bryconaethiops microstoma. The sequence goes on along the minus strand of JBBJLS010000006.1, from coordinate 3,904,047 downwards.
ATTCATTCTGGTCGGAGTATACATACCACCCCGGCCGACGTAAGTGATGTACTGCAAACTCTTGCCAATCAGGTAAACTCTGTAGAACACAAATTTCCAGACTCAGTGCTTGTTATTATAGGAAATTTTAACAGAGCTAAATTAAACCATGAACTACCGAAATTCAGACAGCACATTTATTGTCCCACCAGAAACAATAACACACTGGATCACTGCTACACAGTTCTTAAAGGGGCATACCACTCAGTCCCCGCGCGGCTCTTGGTCGCTCTGATCATTGCCTGATTCATCTCATTCCCACTTACAAACAAAAATTAAAATCTGCAAAGCCTGCAATCAGAACAATGAAGAAATGGACAAACGAAGCGAAGGAGGAGCTGCGGGACTATTTTGACTGTACAGACTGGAGTGTGTTTGAGAATGCCACAGGTGACCTGGATGAACTTACAGACACTGTGACATCTTACATTAGTTTTTGTGAAGGAGTGTGTGTGCCAACAAAGACTTTCCGCATCTTCAACAACAGTAAACCATGGTTCACAGCAAAACTGAGTCAGCCTCAACTGTCGGAGGAGGAGGAGGCGTACAGCAAAGGAGACAGGACTCTGTACAAAACACTCAGAAACACATTGACTAAGGAAATCAGAGCTGCTAAAAAGTGCTACTGTGAAAAGTTGGAAAAACTGGTTTTCAGTTAATGACTCTGCAGCACTGTGGAGAGGCCTTCAGGACATCACCAGCTACAATCGACCATCCCCCACTGCTGAGGCTAACAATGGCCTTGCTGATGACCTGAATGCCTTCTACTGCAGGTTTGAGAGGGGACCATTCACACCTCTCCCAGACTCCAGACCCCTCCCAGCCCCCAACACTCAATCCACACTCATCATATATTAACAGGATGTCTGCCGCCTCTTTTTAGATGCAAGATGTCCGTAAAGAACCAGGCCTGAACGGTGTAACACCTTTTTGCCTCACAGCCTGTGCTGTCCAGCTAGTCCCCAAAAAACCCTCCATTACTAGACTAAACGACTACAGACCTGTGGCCTTGATTTCAGTCGCCATGAAATCCTTTGAATGCCAGGTGCTGACCCAACTCAAAAACATCACAGGCCACCAGCTGGACCCCCTGCAGTTTGCCTACAGGGCAAACAGGTCAGTGGATGACACAGTAAACATGAAGCTGCACTTCATCCTTCAACACCTTGACCAGCCAGGGACCTATGCCAGGATCCTGTTTGTGGACTTCAGCTCAGCGTTCAACACTATCATACCTGAAATCCTCACGGCCAAACTCTCTCAGCTCACAGTATCTCCTGCCATATGTCAGTGAATCTCAAGCTTGCTGACGAACAGGAGTCAGCATGTGCGGCTGAGAAATGTCACATCTGGAACACGGACAATCAGCACTGGTGCTCCACAGGGGTGTGTCATTTCCCCATGCTCTTCTCCCTCTACACAAATGACTGTACCTCCAAGGACCCAGCTGTCAAACTCTTAAAATTTGCAGATGACACCACTGTCATTGGGCTCATCCGGGATGGAGACGAGTCTGCATATCGGCAAGAAGTTGATAAGCTTGTGCTCTGGTGTAGTCAACACAACCTAGAGTTAAACACTCTAAATACTGTGGAGATGGTTGTGGTCTTTAGGAAGTGCCGCACAGTGCTGCCTCCCTTCACAATATCTAACAGCCCAGTGTCAAATGTGAACTCATTCAAGTTTCTGGGATGCATCATTTCCCAGGACCTGAAGTGGGAGTAAACCACCAACACCATCCTTAAAAAAGCCCAGCAGAGTATGTACTTCCTATGGCAACTGCATAAGCATGGCCTACCACAAGAGCTGTCGGTCATCTTCTACATTGCTGCCATTGAATCCATCCTCTGCACATCCATCACCGTCTGGTTTGGGGCAGCCACAAAACAGGACAAATGCATACTACAGTGTACAATTCGGACAGCTGGAAAAATCATTGGTGCCACCCTGCCCTCCCCCCCAGGACTTGTACTCTGGTAGGACTAGCAAGCGGGCAGAGAAGATCATCAAGGACCCTACACACCCTGCACACACGCTCTTCAACATCCTCCCCTCTGGCAAGTGCTACAGATCCCTGCACACAAAAATAACCAGACACAAGAACAGCTTCTTTCCTGCTGCCATCACTCTCCTGAACTATAGATAAGTTGGGTCATCACCACCTTGGCCATTCACCCACACATCACAGACTTTATCATTCCATGCATCCTGCACATTATTTTTGCACTACTACTTTTGCACTATGCCTTTTGAATATTGTATTATTTGTACATTATGTCTGATATGTGCCTATATGTATATTATTGTCTTTATTGTACAGTATGTGTCTACAGTACTTTTTGCTCGCTGAATGTGTACTACTATATGTCTATTTGTCGTATGTATAGAGAGTTAACACCTACTGAAGTCAAATTCCTTGTATATGTAAGTATACTAGGCCAAAAAACTGATTCTGATAAACGTGTTCGTGTTTATGATATTTTCAGTATAGATGACTATGTATAGACACAAGTTCATTGTTATACAAATTCTTTCTTTGTTAGGGATTCTGTCTTAAAAGAGAAGGTGTAATGATATACCTAGGATGACATCTAGTGGAGGAGATCTGGAACAGCAGTTGTTGAATAAAGATGGCTGAAAGCAACATCACGCTGTGTAAAAGGAACTGCTGCTTTAGATATGGACGGATAAACAAAAAGGTCGCTTAAGTGGAGACCCTGTAAGAGAGTAGGTTTGTGTCGTTAGATTCAGGAACAGGAGAAATACAGTTTTGAGTTTTGTTTGGCTTTGCAGAAATTCACATCAATTCACTTCGTTTTTGTTCTTTATTGGTCTTATTTAATAAACAGTAATGATGTTATCCAAACTTTTAATAGTCTTTATTTAACCAGTTACAGCAGAAATTATATAAAGGAACACTGTGACACACAAGAATCTTCAGTGATATGAACAGAAGACTTGCTCTTTTGCCTGTAAAAAGATCTTGAAATGTTATGAACCTTTGCAAACCGTGTAAATTGCTGCATACCCAGCTTGACGGTACTGCTCAGCTAATCCTAAAGGCATGTGCCACTGTTAATCCCCACTAGCGACAGGCATAAGTGGTAGATGCCACTCCGGAGTGGCAGGTGCTATTAGGCGCCATTTCCTGGAGCCAGAGATGTCACTTCCAAATGTCAGATGCCGGTGTTCCGGAACACTGTTACGGGACTAAACCCTTGGGGTCGGTTTCTCAGACAAGGATTAAGCCTAGTCTTGGACTACCCTTCCCTTTTCAGTGGAAAATCTCTATTCACAGCACTACGTAATCCAGGACTAGGTTTAATCCCTGTCTGGGAAACCGACCCATAGTGTGTGAGTTTTGTGATCAGCAGCCAGAAATGTATATGGAACACCCAACAGTGCTCAAGTGCTTTGTTGTGCAGTGTAGTTAGCAATCAATCAGAATGCATAGCTTAGGAACCAGCTTCACCACATTGGTTACACTGTGTAAACAGCAAGTAACCAGCGGCACTGACCAGCAAGGACCAGCACTAACATAGTTTATGCTGGTTTCAGCATGGTTACTGAAACTGTATTTACTTTATGTGTATTGATTATTTATGTATGTATGTATTTATTGATTTAAAGTGAGAGAGCTGGTTCAACTGCAGACACTATATGTAGTTGGCTGCTAAATGATGCAGCAATTCTCAAAGTCTGGACCCCGATCTGTAGCCGGACTGAACTGCAAGTCATTCCGGACCCAGTCCACAGATCATATTAGGAATGCATTGACGCAATGCAATTAAGTGTATGTTTCAATAAATTGTTAGTGTTGTAAAATATAAAATATTTTAGGTTTTTACAGCGATCCTGGCCTGAGATTAACTGAAGCAATGTTGTCAGTCGGTGCACATATTCTCAGACTTCACATCCACATTAGCTGTCAGGCTCACAGGTCACATGATGCTTAAGGGCAACCGGAAATGAGCGCGTCACGTGATATATAAGCCAGGTAGACCACGCTCAGTCATTGAGTCTTCACTTCTCACCATCCAGTTTACCAGACCTTCAAACCATGAGTACTCTGGCCTTGTCATACCTCGTGTGTGAGTGAGAACGGGTTCCAGTGGAAATCCAAACTGTCTTTACAGAGCGTTCTTATAGCAAAGAGCGTGGTCTACCAATTCTCTCGCACTACTCCGCATTTGGGTTCTTCCACCACGCTACACTGCTGTAGCGGCTGCCCTCTGTCATGACATTAACAAGTCCACTAAGGCTAATGGGCAATCTTGTGCAGTCCTGCGAGCACAAGTGAGTGAAATACCTGCTTCATATTGAACAATGAATGTGATAAAAAGCTCATATTGGAGCCACTTGACAAATGAACATTTAAGTCAGTTACTCCGTCTGACAACCACACCTTTTGCAGCAAGATTTAAGCAGCTTATTAATAGCTGATGTCATTGAGAATTGGAATAAAAATATATGCCTGAAACTTAAAAAAATCAAACAGAGTCAGATGCGGTGTCACTGTTTTATTCAAAGTTTACAGCCGTGGCCAGTGGGAGCTGCCTCTTTGTTCAGTCTCCAACCGGGCTTTGCATACAGTTCTTATAGGCCTCAAAATTCAACCCCTATTTTTTAATACAAACAACTGATTGATTTTCCACAAATAAAGCTTAATCACCTTATTTGCTTAACTCCACCTTTCTTTGTTTCTACCAATAGTTACAAGATTAGTTATCTGTAATATTCAGTCCCAAGTGACCGCATCTGGCCACCAATATTTTAACATATGGATACGCCTCAATTTTTAAAAAATATATACTTTTGGGTGCAAAAAAGTATATATAGTTCAACATCTCCAGTCTGGCCTTCAAGGGCACCTTACATAGGAAGGCATTGCACCATCTTCAGCTTTCCACACCCCTTTCCAGCCTCTGAAGGAGACGGTTCACCGAGTTCAAACTCTACCAATCCTCATTGACCAGTAAAATGCCCCTTCATAGACAGTTCCATTTTTCACATTAGGGTGCTAGGTATTTTAACTGTTTCAGGACGTCTAATTTTTACCTCATTCATTTTGATGTTTCAGTGTCTTGTTCAGTGTCTTGACTTTAAACAAAGGCACTTTATTTGTAGAGGCATAAAAGTAGTTAAGTTCATCAAGGTTATTGTTAAACCTTTTCATAAAACTACAGTGCTTATTACACTTTACTGTTGTTATGGCAGGTGGAAAATCAGCAAACTGACAAAAAGCCTTCGCTCAGAACAAAAGCTTTATTTCACCTTTGCAAAGGGGGCAGAGTCCTTAGTTCCAGGGCAGTCCCAGAGTTCAGGAAGATTCTGCTACCCTCATATCTCCAAAACACAAATACTTATGCGCCTTTACTGAGCCATGACATTGACCTTCTACTAGCCCAAGATGCAGATAACTGTTGGAACATTTTAATGAAGGAAATACATGGTACATGTAGGTATGTGCAGAAAAACAAGTTCACAAATCACGTCTTGTGCCCTAACGGCCTTCAAGACTGGCTTCAACCATAATGGCCTTCAGGACTGGTGCCATCCGTTAATGATTTAAGTTTTCTCTCTTCGCATGCAGTAAGATATTAAAGTCTTAGTACATGTTTTAATTCATGTGTCTTTACGTAATGCAGATTCAATTCTTATACAATCCAGACTTACATAAGCACAATCAACTAAAGAACAATCAAATGGACAAATCAACTATATGATCAAATACAATGAATATACTGATTTTCTTAGGATACATTAAGTACATTGATTACTTTGATTCAAACTGAGTATATACTTAATTTCCCTTACACTGTCAAAAGTGAACGAATTAGGTTCACAAGGAAACAATTATAGGCAAACAGTGCCATTTCTTTTGGTTATATGTTGTGAGCAAATTTAATAAAAAGGGATTTGCTTATCACTTGTAGTCCTGGACCATTGACCTTATCTAGAAATTAGATTTGGACCTTTGAATTTAAAGTTTGAGAACCCCTGTGATATTGTCTGCAGTTCAACCATCTATCTCACTTTAATAAATAAATAAATACATACATATATGATGTCATTGATGGGCGTGGCCTGCTCGCAGAATGGTGCAGGTGACATATCTTAAAACCAATTAGGGCACTATTCAAACCATTCATGGTTTGACCAGTTTATACACAAAGAGTTGGACGCTGTTGCCTTTTCTTGCTTGTGGAATTCCTTAATGTACTTGGAAGCTAATAGCCCGTACTGAGCTTCCTTTTTGAGATTTCAGTGGCTTGACTTGCTTGCATTGTCAACCGTGACACAAATTTACATCGTTAAAATGAGAAATGTAGTCCTGCTGCTGTTGCTGTGGTTGTGTGTGGATCCTCTGTGGGTAACGTCACACTTTTTATTTACATGTATTCTTGTTTACGTATGCTTCTTTGTCTTAATGAGACACAGCAAGAGAAATTAAAAACGAAGAGAAACGTTTCTCTTAGTCACTCAGTATTAGACTTGGGCCTGGAATTTACTTGCTCTAATGTATGTTGTGTTTTATTCACAGGGCCAGTCATCCTTGGCACGTAAGATTCAGACTTCTGTTTTCTTTGTCGCTGTGATGAAGCTTCTTATGTTAGCTTCTCTTTCACACACTGCACATTAAATGCTGCTGCAGGAGCACAGTTTTGCCTGTAAGTGGCGGGGCAATACTTATGTGCAAGTCTGAATGTCTCACATCAGCCTCTACAACTTTTCAGTAACCTATTTCAGTACATGTCTTATCCATTTGTGTTATGAAATTTAAGACACAACGAGTTAGGACTCCAGCAAGTAATCAGATGCCTATTTCAAAATATTACTTAATTCTTATTTCTTAAGCTAGACTTAAACCTTCATGAAATGAAGTTGCCCATGTGTTCAAAGGTATGTAAGCTTCACACCAATCATTTACCAATCAGAGTGTACTGGACTATTGGTATCGCAGCAGCGCTTAAGTTGGCCCAAAAAGGCAAATAAGAAGCTAGCTACTGCCTTGTGAAATTTTAATGGCTTTAGGTATACACACTGGCATTTAATCATAGTTATAGGACCTACAACAGAACCTTTAAATTGCTTAATCCCACCCTATCCTTGTTAGGTGTGTTCCATCAAATTAAATCTTTGTTTACCCCCCTTCCAGCTCCTGATGTTGCTAGTGTCTCTATAAGGGCTCGGACTGAGGAGGAACTGACCTTGGAGTGGAACAAAGTAAACAATGTCAGTTACGTGTTGAGGTACATCAATGGAATAGAGATTCCCATTACTGTATCAATGAATGGGACTGTAGTGATGCACACTGTATCATCTCTCTCTCCTGGGACTAAGTACACTTTCACTTTGTACACTGTGCTAAAAGGAATGAGGAGCACTGGCTTCCAGCTTACTGCAGTTACTAGTAAGGTGTAACAATCTTGTGTTCTTTTTAATTGTGCTAAGTCGGGACTGGGGCAAATGGGTTCTCATTCTTATTGTCTCTTGTTTCTTTCAGCTCCTTCTAATGTTGTCAGTGTTTCTGTAAAGGCTCGCTCTGAAATTACAATAACTTTTGAGTGGTATAAAGTGGGCAACAATAATGCCTATGTTTACATACTGAGGCAAAGCAACAGCAAGGAGACACACACTCCCATGTACTGGGGAGGAACTGTAGCAACACACACTGTCTCATCTCTTTCACCTGGGACCAAATATAACTTCACTCTTTACACAGTATTTGGAGGAGAAAGGAGCAGAGGGTACAACTTTTCTGCAGTCACGAGTAAGTCTTAACAGGGCAAAGTCAAATGTAATGTGGCATGGTTTATGTAAGTATGAATGATGTTTCTCTGTATATTATTAAAGTTTCTCTCTGTTTCAGTGCCTGTAAATGTTCATAGAGTCAATGTGACACATCAATATGAAAATCAGCTGGTGCTGTCTTGGGAAAAAGTGAACAGTAGCACTGCGGGCTACATTCTGAGGCAAAATAACATGAATGAAACCTTGGTTACAGAATTAGACGAAGGCTCTGTAGTCACCTATACAGTCACATCACTTTCTCCAGGGACCAAATACATCTTCACTCTCTATACTGTCTTTGAAGGTGTGAGGAGCAGAGGCCTGAACTTCTCTTCAGCCACAGGTTGAAACTAACTTTTGACTCCTTTTTAAGCAGGAAAAAAAATACAATTAAGTGGTAATATATAAATTATTTACACACTACCTTGTATCTAAACTTGTTTAATCAGTTGGCCTCGGTCATCAAACAGGTGAGCTCCTGCTTTATGAAAGCATGTAGCCACAACAGCAACTTACTGTTTAGGTGCACTTGGTTTATGTTTCTTTGCATCATTTCCTAGCTCCCTTTACCCCATTACTTAATGATCAGGACCCTTTTTTGTTGGTCCAGCAGTAAAACTAAAGTGTTTAAAAATTCTGGCACCTGGTGGCTTGGTAATCATGGATCTGCCCCTACAATTGGAAGGTGGCTTGTTCCTTTTGGTCTGTTCATCATGACTTAGTATGGCATAGTATGAAGGGAAGAAGGTGGTTGTAAATTTTATAAAAATTTGAAAATATAATTCCCAGAAATGGACATGCACAGCAAAGTCAGTGGTCTTGTTTTGTGTCCTCTTACCAGCTTCCTTGATTGTGACCGGTCTGCGCTGTGAGCGTCTCTTTGCCAGCGGTCTGGTTTTGGTTTGGGATGCTCCAGGTGGAATGTGGAATGGAGTGGAGGTGCAGGTGAAGGGAAGGAGTCCTCAGTACTCAAACAGAACAAGACTGGAGATCCATGATCTTCAGCCTGCACGATGGTATAATGTGACTCTGAAGTTGTGCTCAGGAGATGTGAGGAGTGCACCAGTAGCAATCAGTTGTCAGACAGAGTCCAGAGGTGAGATTTTATTTCATGTTCAGAAAAAGTTTAGCTATTTGGAGAAATTTATGGTGTGAGCATTGGTTAAAATGAGCATTATTTACTCTAATTGCTTTTAATTTTATTGCATGTGGAAACAACACTTACAGCCAACACATTTCACCAGATTAGTCAATTAATCTGGATATTTTATACAATGCAGTTTATTCCTTGATGTAGATGAATTTATTAATACAAAGATGTTAAATTTTCTGCTGTTAAATTTTCAATGACACCATACAGACTATCTTTCTTTTTTAAAGTTATGAAACAATGATGCTTTCCTCTGGGAAAACGACTTATGTACTTTTTTAAAAACCCATTTTAGGTACACAGTTGGTCCTTAATGACCCTGTTGTAGCTTTTAACAATTAACTGCACACCATTTTTGTAACAGTAATGATTATTAAATTACAATTTTACAAATACTATTTCTCACAGTGTGCTATACATTCTTAAAGGAATGTCATGGAAGAACCTGCCTGGTTCCCTAATGAACCAATTAGGAGTAAAAAAAAACAAAAAAACAATTTGAAGCCAGGAAGTTAAAAGGTTCTCTAGGGAACTAAAAGTGGTTGTTTTTATGGCATTGTTCCAAATATTCCTTTTTAAGAGGGCATCTTGCATGTGTTGTGTGAAGAACTGATCCAGTTGGAGCTGCAAGATTATTATTCCCAACTGTGGTGTTTTTGTCCTTCTGAGATCCTGGAATTCATTTACTCAGCATTATTAACCGTGGAGTCTTATTTACAGTGGAGGCAGTGGAAGGGCTTCCTTCTGAAAGTAAATTCATTACATGGCTTCATTAATTTGGCAGGTGCTTTTATCCTAAATCAATGATTTGCATAATTCTTTAATGAATTATTCATGACTGTCCAAATCTGTTTCTCAGGAGTAATAGGAGGAACAGTTTCAGCTGTTCTGTTCATTACTTTCCTGGTTTGTATTGGAGTTTGTGTAAATTGCAGACCGTGTTCTCAACAGGTTAGCCCTTTTGTATATCCTACAAATAACTTAATTTGTCTGTGAATGTTTGCAGGAGTGACTTAAAACTGAATTTGAAATGTAGAGAAAGAAATGTTCTTAATGTTATTGACTTTCTGTTAACATTTTTTACAGAAAAACACAGAGATGTCTACCAATCTTGAATGTGTGTATAATTCTCCTGTGCATACAAAAACACAGGCATCTGTCTTAAATAACTTTACACCAGGGTCAAGTAAGCAAAAAAGAGTGAACACCGTGCAGCACAATCCATACAGAAGCCCTATACGACACTTGCCAAGACACTTGAATATAGAAGAAGGGCAGCTAAACGTGGTGTCTGAGACTGCTATAGGATAGAACTGGGATGATATATACATGTTTTTTAAATTGGAGTTAAAATAAAAACTTAATGTGTATAGAATGTAAACTGTACTATATTAAGGCATATCTCCATGTCCAATTTTATTTAAATGAAGATGGGTGAATGGACTTTCTAAATTAAAAGTAATTTGTCTAGTATATGTCTAGTGTCATGTCGAGTATGCCATGTAAAGTAACAGGTCAGGTAGTCTAGTTACTTCTGTATTTTTCTCTCTGACATTACTTTTGCCTGATTTTGTTTACAATAAATTAAAACTTAAACACTGCTTTTTTTTTAAACTAGGTTTTATCTGCAAACAAGTTGTCTGCTGGAGCTATTCACATAAAGTTCCATTTAAACTTCAAATATGTGGTTTTTTTTGTTTGTTTGTTTTGGGGTTTTGTTTTTTTTTTGTTGTTGCTTTGAAGTGTTCACAGGCTTCTGTTATTCTAAAATACACACTATGGACAAAAGTATTAGTAGACCTGACCATTACACCAACAGGGATTTTAATGACCTTGCATTCAAATACACAGACTTCAATATGGAGCTGGTTCCCCCTTTGCAGCTCTAACTGCTTCCGCTCTTCCTGGAACACTTTCCACAAGATTCTGGAGAGTTTCTGTGGGAATTTGTGCCCATTTGTTCTGTAGAGCAGATAGGAGGTCAGGCACTGATGTTTGACGAGAGATTGTGAGAGGCCTGGCTCACAATCTCTGTTCCAGTTCATCCCAGAGGTGTTCTATGGGGTCGGGGTCAGGGCTTTGTGTGGGCCAGTCAAGTTCTCCCACACCAAACTCATCCAACCATGTCTTTATGGACCTTGCTTTGTGTGCTGGGGCACAGTCATGATGAAATAGAAAGGGGCCTTCCCCTAACTGTGGAAGCATTGTCCAAAATGTCTTGGTATGCTGACTGTCCTTCACTGGAAGTAAGGGGCCACCTGATTTCAATCATTAAGAGGTGTGTCCCAATACTTTTGTCCTTAGTGTAGATAGGAAGCGATTGCTGTATCACCAGAAGAAAGACTTTGTCAAGGACTTTTACTTTGCCAGATTGCTGCGTTCACGTGATATCTGGATCATATGGCTTATGCACGAAAATACCAACATTTTACTCAGTTCTCTGGGTAGAACATATATATTACCTTGACCAGGATGGATAAGGAATATTATTTAGAATTAAGCGAAAACCCTGTCCAATTTGAAAATGCGTCGAGCGTCAACAATGTATTTTTCGACGAAGCTAATAAACAGGTATGTCTGAACTCACTGCCGCCTCGTCAGCTAACTTGACCGTCAGATTCACATAAAATGTATCGTGTGGTAGTAGTGTGCTAGCTGTCGCGTTAAAACTACACAACACAATATGATAAACCTGCCGTTTAACGTATATTTAACTCAGCGCGTAACTTTATAGCCAGCTAGTTATCTAGCAGTAGTTAAGCTAACGTCTACAGCTCCACCTAAGAATCCAACCGATAGGAACTAACAAGGCGCAAAGTAAAGTCTAGCGGTGTACACTATATGGTCAAAAATATTGGGACCGCTTAAGTATTGAAGTCAGGGGGGAGAAAACAAAACGACAATACGACATGCAATACCGGGAAGCTGGTAGTTAGGGAGTTGCCCCTGTTGTCATAAGGCCGTGGGTGCGAATCCCAGGACCGTTAGTGGCACAACTGGTGCACCCTTGAGCAAGATACTGTCCACACACGCTGCCCCCCGGGGCGCTGCTGCCTGCTGCTTAATTTAGTAAATGGGTTAAATGTAGAAAACAATTTTGTGTGGTTCACACGGTGTGCTGTGGTGTGTGCACATGTGACAAATAGACATCTTACACTTACACAGTATTCATTATCCTGGTTGCTCATCATGGTGTTCTCATTTGCCGAATGCTGTGATTCACTCAGTACGGCGCATATCACACTGGTGGGCTGAGAGTGAGCCGCCACCCAACTATAAACTGTAATGAATTAAGTCAATTATCAAAAGCTGGCAAATGAGGAAAGGCAGGAAGAAATGTCTCACTGCCTTTGTTATAAGTGAAGCTTATAAAGTAGATGAATGTGTATGTGTACTACATTAAGCTCATCAGTGCATAAACTTCATGATTAGGAAAACCTCAAACCTGTCTTGATTATACATTAGACACACTTTGACACAAGTCAGTTAGCACCAGCACCGTTATTAAATCTGCCAGAAACATTCCTTGTGCATTAATTACTATTATAAGCACAATTAAGCAGTTGGATATCCACGACCTGACTATGACTTCGACCATCGCAACGTGGTCCTGACGATATTACCTGAACCGTTCAGAATTTTTAAGACCTTTTATGACACCACTTACAAGACTATGTCAATGACACCAACTAACATATTGTAGAAGAGTCTTCATATATGTAGTGGCATAAACCTAAAATCTTTGTTTTTGCGTTACTGCTGCAGCTTCTTATCAGCTTCAGACCGTCTGGTTGCATGTTTTTCAAAGAGGGATTGCATGTAGATCATTTTAAGGAAATATACCCAAAGAAAACAATTGTTCCAAATTTACCATAATTTTATGTAAGTGACATAAAAAGCATGAAGACGCATTAATCTTTTGTTAACAAAAATAGGCCATGATTGTGGTTTAAATATCACATCTGTGTGTGTGTGCAATTACATATATATCCCATTCAAGAAAGCGTTACTTCTTATACGCATGTAGGTGTTTGCTGTGCGTTCTGGTGGAGCTACTGGAGTAGTTGTGAAAGGGCCCGAGGACAAAAGTCCGATTGCCTTCAGGTAAGAAATATTTGCTCTTATTTCAAAATGTCAAAACACACTGTCACTGGTACATTTATTATTTAGCAGATTTGTTGTTTACATATATTGTTTATAGTTTATAAATTGCACTAGGGATGTCATTATATGGTTAGGGTAAACTAAATTATGATTAAAGTTTAATATTTTGTTTTTTTCATGTAACAACAGTGCATAAATAGAGCAGCCACACACACATGTAATATATACTTTTTTTATCCTCTGTAAATCTTTTATAACATTACAGATGTCTTGTGGTAAAAATTTGATCACTCCAGCTCCCTATGTAAAAGCTAACTCCTTCCAAATCCGAGTTAAGAAATGAATAAAAACTCAGTATTAAATGGTGAAGTTTTGGAGATAACTGTATGATTTTGTTTTATAGAATGGATGATAAAGGTGAAGTGAAGTGCATAAAATTTTCACTTGGGAACAAAATCTTAGCTGTTCAGCGCACTACAAAATCAGTGGTTAGTATTAAACTTTTCACCTATTATATTAGAAATGACTGGACAATATTAAGCAAGTTCTAATGATATTTTGTTTTTATAGGATTTCATTAACTTTATCCCTGATTTCCCCCATTTGGAATTCTCACATGAATGCAAGGTATGTCCACTGCCAACAGTGTTTTAGGGGGCTTTTGTTGTGATGGCAACAAACAAAATAATTTTCGATGTAGTAATTTATTTGTATATTCCAACAGACCAAAAATGCTAATGTTTTGGGATTCTGTTGGACTAACTGGAATGAAATTGTTTTCGTCACTGACCAAGGAATCGAATTTTACCAGGTATAGTGGTGCAACACATTCAGTTGTATATGAAGATTGGATTTTATGTTCAGTTTTTCTTTTCAATTTCATATTTTCATTGATGACATGCAATACAACCTTTAGCAAAATCATTGAATCACCACACTTTTTAAAAATTTAATAGCAAATAAATCACAGATATGAAACAAAACGGCTTTTGTTTAACAGGACCATTAACTGCAGACTAATTTGCATTTTAAGACTTGTGTCGGTGTTTGTAATGAGATGATTCCATTATTTATTCCTCCACATTAAGTAGTCATACCACAATATTAATATAATCAGAATCAGAAAACTTTATTGATCCTGCAGGAAATTGCTTTAAAAAATCCATAATTATTCATGAATTATTTTAAACAAAAAAAGTTGTTATATCTAAGCTTTGTTAATTTGCTACAAAGTAAAAATCATCACAAGTAGGTGAATATCATAATGTATAATTGGATGAAAAACACCTATTCATAATTTCTTTAATGTGCTATACCCCAGAAAGTCAAGAGAAAAGACTTTAAATGAAATATAAAGATTACTCTTTGGATTTGTTAAGAAATCTGCATTTAGTCATTACCCGCATGGAAGATTAATTCCACATCTAGCCATAAACATCGGTTTGCAGTGATGATCCATGTGGGTTTCACATGCAGATAACAATGACTGCAACAGTTATTTTCAATCGGGTCCATGAAAGTTCTTGAATTATCTCCACTGTCACATTTTACTACACATTTATGATAAAGTTTAGAGGACGAGAGAAAAAAAAACACCCCACAAACATAACAAAAACCATTTCAGTACAGAAGACAACCCATCATCATACCCTCAATTCTTCTGTAAGTTTTTGTTTTGTGACAAGCAGTTTCTTTGGTTCAGGTGCTGCCCGATAAACGGACGCTGAAGATGCTGAAGAGCCAAAACATTAATGTAAACTGGTATATATACTGTCCAGAGAGTGCAGTTCTTCTGATTTCCACCACTGTACAAGGCAATGTTCTGCAGCCTTTTGCTTTCAAAGTAAGTGGCTTCTGTTTTCTTGTGAGAAATGGCCTTTTCTTGTTCTATGAATAATCCTAAAATTGTAAAGTGGCTCCTTATAGTCACCATGAACACACCACACCAACAACACACAGTGTGAACAATGTGAATTTTTACTTTGCATTTAACCCATTTGCCAAGTGAAGCAGTGGGCTGCTGCCAATGGGGAGCGCCCGGGGCGGTACCTTGCTGTGTTGGGGCGGTACCTTGCTCAAGGGTAGCTCAGTGAGGCCACTAGTAGTTGGGATTCAAATGCCCTAACCACTAGGCCACCCAGCTTACTGTTAGAACAAGTTACTGTTACTGTTATTTTTCACATTGTTTAAAAGTACCAGCTGCCTTTAACACTAAGATTTTCATTATAAAACTGCATCAGTAGAAATAAATGGTCCAAATGAACCAACAGACATTATCCAAAATTACTCTGAAAACATCTTATTACTTACTTTTTTTTTTTTTTTTTTTTTTTTTTTACAATTACTTACCTGCAGCTGTAGTTTTGTTTAGACAATGACAGTGTTTCATAGAACTATTTGATGGCTTAAAGGACACTAGCTGTTTTTGTCTGATATTCTATAGAATGCAACAGTGTCAAAAATGCCAAAGTTTGAAATAGAGCTGCCAATGGTCCCCAAACCAGCCAAACTTATTCTTTCTGAAAGGGATATTGCAGTATCGACCATGTAAGTTGACGATTGTGTTACACTTGTTTTTTTCTGCTGGATCTTTTATGTAATAGATTTTATATTTATTGCCCAATTAAATTAACCAATACACGGAAGTGAATATTTTGTTACAATGTAGGCTTCTGTAAAGTAGAATTTTAATCTGGTCAAAAGAAATGGTGTTTCTTCATTGTTATAGTCTCGTTCTTTTTTGTTGGTTTCCCTCAACCAGTTATGGTCAACTCTACGTGATGTACCTCAAACATCATGCCAGAAGCACCAACAGCTCAGGAGCAGAAGTAGTTCTGTATCATTTACCCAGGTACGCTCTATGACTAAAAAGTCACAGAATTATATCACAGATTTTTCATCTGAACTAGGGCTATTTAATTTCAACTCAAGCCTTGATTGAAAACAAAAGGTTTAAATATTTGAAGGAATCAAATAAAAATGATTCACTCAGGAATTTTTCTCTATGGTATCTGGGTAGATGCAGGGATTGGTTATCCCAATGGCCATATCTAATATCGGCGTCAGACAGATGTTTAGAATTGACTAATGTTTCAAACTGATATTTAATCACGCATTTATTGTGGTCACTTTTCGTTTGTCCCGGGGTATGTGGGTGGATCAGCTTCACAAAAAATTTAGACACTGCAATTGTTATCAAAAATGAAATTATCCTCTGAAAAAAAAATTATGAATTTATTGTACTTTGGAATGTTTAGCTGATACTGGAATACTAAAATGCATTATTTTTTTCTAACTTTACCTCATTTTAAGCTTCTAGAAATAAATAGAAATTGCATTCAAGCTGTATTTTTCTAATCCAGGTACTTGTATTTGATTGCAGGAGCGATCGCACAATTGTACTTAAGTTTTATTATTAGTGTGATTACAGAAGCAAACACATGATTGTTCTTAAAAATTTTTTTTATTATTAGCGTGATTGCATTATTCTTAAATCTATAATTATTATTATCATTATTATTATTAGTAGTAGTAGTAGTAATGTGATTGCTGACCCAATTACACTACTACTAATATTGTTTTTCCTTTATTGTTATTCTGTTTATAGCTTAAATTTGGCGCCTCAGAGATGAACCCATCAAAAGTGTTAGTTTGAGCCAGACGTTAGTTTTTGTTTTTAAAAAAAAAATTTTTTTTAACCAGAACCAGCCTAATTTCTCTGTTGTTTTAATCTCTTTTTTTGGTTTTATAGCAAACATGCAATCACACTTCGCATTTTCTCATGGAAATGCAATGTAGTTAAAAATTCTAATGTGTCTGCATGTCATGTTGAGGCTAGGCCAGATAAATGACGCATGGTTCAGGCTGTGTATAAGTTTGGAGAGACGTGCCAGGCTGATACTGGACACAAGATGTGGCCATGTCGCTGGATTGATATCAGCATCGTTACATATATACCTAAAAATATTGCTTATTACCATCAACCTACAAATCCTATGTTGGTGCATTGCAATATAATACTCAAACATTTAAATTCCTCTTCCATCTCTTACAGATACAGATTTATTCAATTACACAGTGACTATTACATTAAAAGGTTAATTTGTCAAGTTAATAGGCCAAAATGTAGTGAAAGTGAAGTGACCATTCTGTCATATGTGAACACACCACAGCACAAAATTCTTCCTCTGCATTTAACCCATTCACCAAGTGAAGCAGCAGGCAGCCAGAAACACAGTGCCCGGGGAGCAGTGTGTGGAGACAGTGCTTTGCTCAAGGGTAACTCAGAGGTGCTTAGCAGTCTTGGGAATTGAACCCACAACTTCCTGGTCACAGTGCGAACACCCTAACCACCAGGCTGCCAGCTGCCCCAGGTCAAACTGCAACCCCTGCTATTTTGTCTTCATATATTTTGGTACTATTGAAAGCTGTTCTATTGAAACGTTCTGTTGAAAGCTGATGTATGATTTTTTTAACTTTAGTTTTATGCACAACTTGTCCCTGTCCCTTATTGTTTTTGCTTGTCGCACAGTAATATCCCACACTCAGTCTGAGGCCTTTGCACAGTCCTGGATAGATGGTTTGTTTTTATGTTCTGGAAACTATCAGCTCCTCCCTTATTACTTATACAGGGGTCTGCCCAAAAATTGTTCTTGTTCATGTAATTTATCTATTTTACTGCCAGACAGTAATGGAAAAAAAGTATTTCTTTGATAAAACAGAATCCCTGTACCATTTCACAGAGAAGGATCCTGCAAGAAGACTCACATGTTGAAACTGAACACCACAGGCAAGTTTGCTTTGAATGTCGTGGATAATCTTGTGGTGGTGCACCATCAGAGCTCACAGGTGAGTTTTGTATTCAGCTGCAGTCAGTATCTAAAATCTTCTGATATTCTTTTAACTTTTTGTGTTATCTTGTTTGTAGTTTTAAATGAAACTCTTATTTCAATTACATTGAACTTATGTTCTGCATATTACTGATGTTCAGTGGAACGTTAGACAAACTGTGCATCCTAAAAAACAAGTACAGTGGTCTCGAAAGGGTTACCCACAGTTAGCCTCAACAGTTTGTGGCGTGCAGCCGGGTGAGTGGCTGCCACCCACAGGCTGGGAAGCATAAACATACAACCAGAAACACGCAGAGACACCAGAGCGAGTGCACAGTGGAGTTTCATTTTAATCAAAAGGCATGATCAGTTCACCAAAGATAAACAAAACCTCCACTGCTCTGGGCTGAAATCTCACACAGGCTCTCCACTTTACCTCACTCACTCTTTCAGGCTGTGCTTATTGACTTTTGACTGCCTTTTATTCTCTGGCTTACTTCCTCCAGTCCTTTTCCTTCCTTCCTGCTCTACCTGAGAGCCCAGGTTTTAAAGAGTCCTGGCCCCTCCCTTAACTCAGCTCACCTGACTTTGGTAAAGGGAGGACCCCCGTGCTCAGTCCTGAGCTTGTGAGGGTGCTCTGCCCCCTATCTCACAAGTTGCTGTTATCTCATAATCATAGTCTTTTAACTAGCTTATCTGAATAAACCCTCTCGTGTGTTTTCAGACCTCCTTTATCTTTGACATCAAGCTGAAGGAGCCAGACTGTGCTATAAATGTTCACCAACCTGTTCTTCCTCCACGATCCATCCACCCTTACAAGATCCCTCTAACAGGTGCTCTCTGATAGATATGGATCAGGATTTTTTCATATTTATGTAATAGAATCTCTGTTTAAATGGATTTTAGTGTGTAGATTCTAACAATGATCTATGCTTGTTTTCCCTCATTGTACATCATCTCCAATATCTTTTCTCTCATCACACAGGACCTACAGCTGCTCCTAATCAGGCTTCAGTACCATGTGAACTCTGTATCCTTTAAGGTGACCAGTGTTAGACTGCTTGGAATTTAAATCAGTGATTATGATGTTTGTGTTCCCTGATGTGTTTTTTGCAGTAATTGTGTTATAATTATGGGCAAATGTGTCTGTTATAAGGCTTATGTCAGCAGCTTTTGGCCAAAATTATGGAAGCACTGGAATTGGAGGATTATTAACCAGTTTTTTTTCATTATAGCAAATAAACAAGATATGACACAGCACAGTTTTGTTAATAGCTAAACATTCAAGCTTTGTGAAACAATTATTTTATTTAATGGTATATTTTTCTAGATCAAGTAGAAAAAAAAAAATACATAAAATCATTGTGTATGATTATAGAATCATCTTATCACCCTAATCTGAGAGAGTTGAGAGGAAAAGACATTAAAACTCCATTAAGATGGAAAACCAATGCAGAGTGTAGCAAAATATGATCCCAGTTAGCTGTGTCTAAAATTTGGCAGAAAATGGAACAGTCATAATAGAAAAACCCAAAAATGCCTTGAAAATGGGAAATAGAAAATTGAATTAAAAATGAAATGGGCAGAAACGGGTGTCTGTTTTTGTGACACAACAGTAAGAATTTGGGTGAGTGTGGATGATTACATGAAAGTGATATTGAGTGAACAAATCTGGATTGTCTGACACGGTTCTAATGAAACATTTATTGAGGACTGCCAAAAAAACAATTTCCCTTTCATTTATGATATGGGGTTGCATGTCAGATAAAGGAACAGGGGAGATGTCAGTCATTACCTCAAAATCAATGCACAAGTGCCTTGAAATTTTCATCATTTAATTTAGAAAATAGGTTTGGTAATGAGGAATTTGTGGTAATGCATCTTGGGACAGAGCAAGGAGGGTTGAAGCAAACAGTCTGGAAATCCAGTTCATCCAAAATTCTTGTGAAAAGTGGTCAATGACGAGGCTCTATCTTGCATAGCTAATTAGTCCCTGTTTCGGTAGGTCGGAATCATCTGGCTGGAATATGTTTTAAGTGGGGTGAGTTTTGACAGGGGTGGTACTTGTTTTTAAGTTAATTGGACAATATATTTGTGAATTTTTATGAAACTGTAATAAAATGCAAGACATTTAGAACAATGCGGTAGGGTTGTAAAATATACCGTTCATTTGTTAATAGTTATTTTGAGATGTGTTTTACTGTGTTGATACCACAGAAAGCTGCAGCATAAAGTTTTTTGAATAATGTAAATGATTTGGTCATGCAGACCAGTTTTTTCACTATTTTTTCGCTGATTCAGTGTTCGTGTATGTGTAAACATATAGGGGCAGATTTTCACAGTTGTCTGACAAAATGTTTAAATAAAACACATTTGCACTAGAGAGTGGTGCTGAACTCAGAATGTACAGAAAATGTACAAAAACAATTCACATTCAGTTTCCTGTTTGAAACTGGGTTTGATAAATGTAATGTTGCACCTCTTCCAGCCAAACCTCAAACAGCTCCATTTGATTTGATGTTAGTTATGGTTTGAGTCAGGTATTGTTTGGGTCTTGACTCACCCCAGCACTCCTGGATAATCTGTCAGTGTTTGCTTGACACACAGCTTCAGACACGCAAAATATACTGCTAAGATTTTGGAGGTGTACATGTCGTATCCTCTGTAACCTATGCTTACTCATGAATGTTCACATGCATATTTGTTGGCTTAAAACACAGTTGCAATATTTCACAATACAGTAATGTCCATGTTGTGCAGCTCATTATCAGGAATGGGATAGGTTGTTGTAGACATTTGGCAGATATTATCTTGGTTTCATGATTATGTAAAATTAATGTTACCACATTCTAACTGACAATGATTGTTCCTTAACATCTAGACTCCTCAACTTGGAGTGTTTTTCAGCCAGATATTATAATCAGTGCAAGTGAGGGTAGGATGCATTTATGTTCTTTTCTCAGTCTTGATCTAAATATATATCATTATATGAAGCTGTTCATTTTTTGTGATGGGAAAGAATGGGCACCTAAGCAGACTGTTCAAAAAGATTTGTCTCAGCAGTATGGGTTTTTTTTATTTTTTTTATTTTTAAGACCATTAGAATAAATGCAAACAAACATGAATATAGAAAAAAGCAACAAGAAAACATTTTATATATTGCAAACTAGTTATAAGAGAACTCTGATTTGGGTGTCCTCAGAACGCCTAGCTATTATATTAAATTGTTCCAGGCTGCCATAGGAATAGGTTTGGAAATGGTTGTAAGAACATATCAACTAATACATAAAATCATTACTTACTTTGATATTAATATATAATTGCTTACTATTAGCATTAATTAATACATTTTCTAAGTATAATTTTCTCTGGTCCCTAAAACCTTTGTACAGTGCTGCAGTGTTCTTGTACTTCTGCCAGATTTGTTCTTTTCTCTGTGTTCCTGTCAGGGTATCTGTGGTACCTTCAAGTGAAGCTCCAGCCAATGGTAAACCTCCTTCAAGACAAAGGCAAACTCATGGACTTTCTGTTGCGGAGACGGGACTGCAAAATGGTCATCCTGTCTGTTTGCTTGCAGAGTATGTTCAAATTCCTAGATAATAGTACTTTTAGATGTTTTAGTGACACACTTCTGATCAAATATTAATTTTATAGCATTTGCCAACACCTTTATCCAGGATGACTTATGATGGACTTGTTGGGTTCATAGACGACTGTTTTACCCACTTGGCTGTTATCACCCTGTGTAGGGCCAGGTCCTTAAAGAGGCACTTCAGCTTTAACTAGAACTTTAACTAGCAGTCCTCAGTCACGTTATGTAGTATTCTATAGTGCATCCTTCAGAAAAAAAATCTTTTTTCTGTCCTACTTGTTTTCATTCATCAGTCTTGTCTCATTGGAATCCTCAGCATGCTTCATGCAAATGTTGAGCAACTATATACCCTCTAATTGTGATAAAGTTAATATGGCATTTGGCAGACGCCCTTGTACATACCTAATCTTTACAATCACTAGTTACAGGAACAGTTTCCTGTTTCCTGAGGGTTAAATGAAGTGACAATTCTATCATATGTGAACAGACCACAGCACACAGTGTGAACAGCATGAAATTCTTCCTCTGTATTTAACCTATTGACCAAGTGAAGCAGCGGGCAGCCAGGAACACAGAAGCAGTGTGTGGGGATGGTACCTTGCTCAAGAGTACCGCCGAGATGCTTAGCGGTCTTAGGATTTGAACCCACAGCTTCCTAGCCACAAGGCTACCAGCTGCCCCAGTCAGGGGAGAGCACGAATGCAGTCCCCCACTACCAGTAATTATACAGTGGAGATTCCCCCATTTGGGGAAATCACAGGGCTCAACCTCACCCTGGGAGAACCTCCTTCATGATCATGGTAGGCCAAGTAAGTAAGACACTTACTTATTTACCCTGCCAGGTAAGTAGGTGTCTTGCTCATGAACACAATCTTGGAAAGTTGGGTGTGAACCTGCAACTTTGTGATCATCGGGTTCACAGGCAAGCATTTTACCCACTAGACTACCACCACCGGGAATCTACTGAAAGGAAGCTTGACTGGTAACATTGAGATGCATACAGTAGAGGCTAATAAATGCTAAAATAATTTTTGACTAGCAGAAGTCTAGCTTCATATGTAGATAAAATGTTAACTGCTGTCTGTTATCTCTAATCGGGTGGTAATGATGCAATTCGTGCATTGTATATTACATATTGTGTATGATGTCTGATGATAAAATCTAAGCCTGTGTATTGTGAGAGAACAATATTCTCTTTTTTTTTTTTTTTTAGTGCTTGAAGGTGGGGAGAAAGGGAATTTGCCTGTGGTGGCCACTGTATTCGATAAGCTTAACCAAGTGTATAAGGAGTATCTGGAGGCAGAACAAGCATACACTGTGGTACTACTATTCCCTTTTTTACTTTTACACTCATATTTTTAACATTTTGGATGCTGGGCTCTTGTTTGTTATGGCTCACATGCAGGTCCTTTTGGGCTCATATACAGGGTCCACAGGGTTATGTTACCAATTAGATGATGAAATAATGAAAAAATAAATTCACAAAGCAGAGATGAAGCCATAAATATAGAAACGAGGCACAGAAAATGCTTTCTCTTCGTGTTGTTTTCTCCTCCTCTAGGCTATGGAGTCGGGGCCAAGTCGCTTCAGCAACTCATACAAAAGACCAGTTCGAACACAAGCGGTCATTGATCAGTCAGACATGTACACTCACGTCCTCTCCACATTTACTGAGAAGAAGGTAATTCATCTCAAATAATATACTGCCTTGGTCCATTTTAGTCATCATACCTTTGCTATAAGTCCTGAAAAATCCATCTAATAGCAAAGAAACTTAATGCATATTTTTCCGCTCTGATATAATTAGTATTTTGGATGAGTTAATATCAACTGCTTTGTAGTAATTTATTGTTATAAAATGTCATTTATTGCTACTCATTGCTCTCCTTTTGGTTATTTTGCTTAGAATTTTGTCTGTTTTGTTGAACAGGATGTGTCCCATAAGTTAATCATCGCAGTTCTTATGGAGTACATTCGGTCTCTTAACCAGTTCCAAATCACAGTTCAGGTATGGATTTTTGAGTTGTACTGGCTTAAAAAAGCAGTAATTGTATTGAATCTTAGTCTTAGGTTTCTCATGTTTTCATTAAAAATGTGTATCGAACTCCGTTTGAAGTTTTCAATGCAATGAATTGGTAAAAATCTAATTGATGTGTGACCAAGCATTAAACTAAATTAAGCACAATAAATACTGCTTCTAATGTTGTGTGTAAATGAAGTGATGTTGGCATGTTAAATATGTGAAATATATCTGTTACATCACATCTGTACACATTATGTTCTGTTTCACAGCACTACTTGTATGAGCTGGTCATCAAAACTCTTGTCCAGCATAATCTGTTCTATATGCTTCATCAGTTCCTTCAGTATCATGTGCTGAGTGACTCCAAACCACTGGTAAGTCCAGCCTCAAGAAACATTTACCAACAGCTGTGAGTGTATCTAACAGTTTTGATAAACATGTCTAGTTTTAGAAATTACTATCTGTAAAAGTATTTGTCATGTGGTGTCAATGCCACAGCATATAAGCTAAATATTTTTAGGTTCACAACCAGTGTCATGGGTCCATAATTAACAATAACTAGTGTTTGATTGCAAATAGACTTGGGACACTAGTATGATAATGAAAACAAGAATGTAGTGTCGCATAGTCATGTCTGTGAAGGGGATATATCATGACTGTATGTCATAAAGCTAAATACTATAACTACTTTGACTATTTTTGAATGGTATAAAAAGCAAAGAAAGAGCAAAGCTGATGTGTGTAAAGATGTGACATTTCACTAGACATAAAATTTAGCAGCTAAATTATTTATTCAAAAATAATTCATTTATACAGACACACACAATAAATAATTTAGAGATAAATAAGTAACGAATGCAGTGCACGCCTCCTCTTTAGGTTACTTTCATGCTTTTTCATGTCTGTGTCATGTACTCTGCATTTTCCTGAAGCAAGAAGAAACCCAAACAAAAATAAGCAAAAAGTAACGTGCCAGCTCACTGTATTATTTTCCTCTCGTTTAGGCTTGTCTGCTGCTGTCTTTAGAGAGCATTTATCCTCCTGCACATCAGCTATCTCTAGACATGCTCAAGGTAACTGACATGTGTGTTGCAAATGATGTAAATTATGAAAATTATCTTAATGAAAAATGCATTAAAAAGTGTAACATCAGTTGTAAAAGAACGTGTGTGTGTTTGTGGGCAACAGAGACTCTCCACAGCTAATGATGAGATTGTGGAAGTACTCCTGTCAAAGCAACAGGTACTTGGAGCTCTCCGGTTTGTCCGCAGTGTCGGAAGCCATGACAACGTATCAGCGCGCAAATTCCTGGATGCTGCACGACAGACCAATAATTCAATGCTGTTTTACACTATCTTCCGTTTCTTTGAGCAAAGAAATCTGAGGCTACGTGGCAATCCTGCTTTCAACCCAGGTGGGTGACACTGATTGACTACTGAAGCTTAAAATGTATTTGAATGCAGTTGACCTTTTTCCTTGTTAGCTATGTCCCTGCTCATATTATTCATCATACATGCTTGTTTGATAGGTGGATCATTGTCACAGCAGTCACACTGACATGGTAGTGGCATGTTAGTGTATGTGTGTGCATGTGCGCGCTGCACAGAGTTGAGTCAATTACTGTCTACTCTGTTTGACAGATCTAACCGGAAGTCCACTTTGCAGATGTAAAGTTGAGGATAGTTCATCTGATGCTGCACAGTTTGTGTTAATCATCCTCTAGTTCATCATCAGTGGTCAGTTTCTGGCCACAGGACACTGTGTCCAGCAGAGACAATGGGGTGTTTTAAAACTCCAGCAGCATTACTGTGTGTGATATACTCTGTGCAGCACACATACACATGCAAACATTCCACTACCATGTCAGTGGTTCTCAGGATGTAGATCTCAAGGACCAGGGTTAGTGACCATAGTATTACCTAGTAGTTGTAAAATAATGTGCACACACATACTAAGTGAACCTTATAATTTGACAGTGAGTGTAGATTTACTGGAAAAAGTAAAATATCTCAATTTACATAAATAAAAATAACATACTGACCATGGTTACTTACATAAAGGTAAATAGTTCTCACAGTGTACCTGACCTAAGGAGTTGCCATTGTGATTGGAAGGTTGTGAGTTCAAATCCCAGGTTGCCTGGGACTTGGGTGTATGGGTTAAATGCAGAGGACATATTTCACATTGTTAACACTGTGCTGTGCTGTGTTCACACATGAGAAATGGCCATACTTTTTCAGAGCAGCTGGAGGCCTGGTGGTAAGGGGGTTGTGATCGGAAGGTTGTGAGTTTTTGTCCAAGTACTGCCAGTAGCACCAATGACGTACCCTGGAGATACTATCCCCACACACTGCTTCACACTGCTTAGACAGCTGCTGCAGGCAAATGTTTAAATTTCTAAACATAAATATTAGGGGTGTTATGCAATTAAAAACATTAATTAATTACAAGCTCTGATTAATCTAAATTAGACACATTTTTGCTGTAAAAGTGTTTCAATTTTTTTTATGAATTTTGGCATATGATTGAATGAATGATCAACATTACAGACGTTCAACTCTTTTATTTAATGACTGTTTATGCACTGTTCATGTGCAGTAATGGTCACATCCATCAAAAATATGACCTAATATGCTGAGGAAAAAAAAAAAATGCTTCAGCAAGAACAATGACAGAACTAAGTCTGTTTAAAGCTGGGCATGCACTGTGCGATTTTTGGCCCATTTTGAGATGATTTTTCACTCGTGCGACCATTTTGGGGATTGACCCGAGTTTCACCTTAATTGTGTGTAGTGCATTGTGTAGTATACATGGGGTAGCTAGAAGCGATTAAGATCTCATGACCAGCTCCCGATCAGCAATCATATAGTTAGAAGAAAATCAAACCTGTTTGAAATCCTGGTCGCCCCGCGTGAGGGTATCGCACTGTTGAAGCAGTGCCACGAGCCGATTTAACGCAATCTCACACTGCGCATGCGCAAATGCAGAAATGGAAGTGAAAAAGACGGGTTCTTCTTCTTCTTTTTATGTTACAGTTCCGATGAACTTCTAACCCCTGCGATTCAGTCGTACAATTTGAGCAGGAGCTGAATAACGTGACAGAAAAAAATCACACAGTGTATGTCCAGCTTAAGGTGCAGTTTAAGACAATGTACAAACCGGTATGGGCATCAGAAGCATTTGATTGTGGGGATGCGCTGCACTCGGAGTCTCTCGTGTTTCACTCATACAAATCGTTGGGTGGATAAGTGGGGGGAGGGGGTCATGTCACCCCTAATATAATAGTTCCGGTGTTCTGATTAATTATTACATTTACATTTACAATTATGATGCCTTATCGAAAAATGCTACTGTAGCGCAAATCGACCTTTTAAGTTTACACAGTTCATACAGTTCAAATTCAGTTTAACCCTCTGAGGTCCGAGGCCTTTACGGCACTTTCAGGCAATTTCAGGCTTCCCCTATACATTTTTAAGCATTGCATCTGACTAAAAACATCTATGCCAAAGTGACAAATATTGTTATATTCTGGAAAACCTCAGCAACAATTATATATGAGTAAAGTGAATGTAATGAAATTA
>JBBJLS010000006.1:3863434-3876835 GCA_037577275.1 Bryconaethiops microstoma | reverse complement strand
AATTAAATTATTTAAGCACACTTTTTGGTATTTCCTACTTTTCTGTTTAGTTCGGGGGACAGACACAGTCTTGATATAAAACTTAGGGTGAAACCTAGGTCACGACTCAAGGCAGCTCACAGACTTCCTGACCAGGAGACCTCAAGTCAGTCAGGATAGGAAGCAACATCACCACCACCACCATGCTGAGCACAGGGGCACCCCAGTGCTGTGTGCTCAGCCCTCTGCTTTTTCACGCTGCTGTGCAGCAATGCACAGCTCAAACCTCATCAAATTTGTCAATGACACAAATGTGGTGGGTTTGATAAGCAAGAATGATGAGGCAGCATAAAGAGAGGAGGTGCAGAGTGGTCTCATGGTCTGGTGCAGAGTGAACAACCTGTCTCAGAATGTTGATGAAACAAAAAGAGATGGTTGTTGACTTCAGGAGAGCGCAACGTGATCGCACCCCGCTGAGCACTGTTGGCTCCTCACTGGAGATTGTCCAAAGCGCTAAGTTCCTTGGTGTTCACATCATGGAGATCCTCGTGGACCCTCAACACCAGCTCCATCACCAAGAAAGCCCAACAGCGTCTCTGCTTCCTGTGGAGACTGAGGAGAATGTATCTTCCACCCCAAATCCTCATCATGTTCTACAGAGGGGCCATAGAGAACATTCTCTGAAGCTCCATCACAGCCTGGTATGGGAACTGTCATTCTTCGGATCGCGACAAAGGATTGTGAGGACAGTCAGAATGGGGAAAGGTTTATTCCCTCAGAATTAACTCTTTAATGACACTTCTATTTATTACATTGTACATTCTGTCCGGTTGCTGCTATATTTGCACAATCATATTTATTGCTATATACCTCTGGTCTGCAATTTTGCACATGTAACTTCTGTTCTAGCAGCAGAGAGTTGTGTGCAAAAATGCAGAATACAGTACCTGTCAAAATACTGTATTCATCCAGACTGTAACTATTATCGATAGCACTAAATGTTGTCAAGTCCAGTATTGTTGCTTATGTTTTTTTCTCTTTTGTCCTGTCTGCACTTGTGGTCTTAAGGTTTTTTTCTTGTGTTGCACCATGGTCCTGGGGATACATATACATCGTTTCACTGTGTGTATATGGTTGAAATGACAATAAAACCTAAAAGACTTGATTTGACTTGAAGAACTGATCACTAAATTACATTTGTGACATTACATTTAAGCTTTTATTAAGTCTCCCCATTCAAAATTTAAATACATTCCACAAAAAGAAAACTATTCCCATCAGAACTAGCACAGCACAACAAAAGGAGGAGAAAAATGGCAGAACATCTTTGTAGCCCTAACTGATGCTGCCTTATGGTGTGTAGTTTATGTGCTTGTTTAATGCCACACATGAATATTTCTGTATTATTTTTTATTTTTTGCCTGATGGACAAAAACAGGTTGAGCAGAGAATGCTGTGCAACGCCCTCACATGGCCTTATTTCACCCCTCCCACTTTGACACTGATTTTACTCTCCTTAATTACTGAAACTGTCATTGTCTTTTTGTTAATCATCATCATCATTTAACAGAGGTGAGCCGTCACAAGAATGGGTGTTTTTCTTGCTTTGTTTTTGCACATGGTCTTCATTCATCTTCTCCAGTGCTTCAATCTGTAACGACAGAGCTTTCATCAGTTATTTTCCCTAGACTTAGGTGACGCTACATACAGTTGCGCTCATAAGTTTACATACCCTGGCAGAATTTATGATTTCTTAACCATTTTTCAGAGAATATGAATGATAAGACAAACTTTTCTTTCACTCATGGTTAGTGGTTGGCTGAAGCCATTTATTGTAAAACAACTGTGTTTACTCTTTTTAAATCCTAATCACAACACAAACTACCCAAATGACCCTTATCAAAAGTTTACACACCCTGGTGATTTAGCCTGATGACATGCACACAACTTGTCACAAACGGTTTTGAATGGCTATTAAAGGTAACCATCTTCACCTGTGATCTGTTTGCTTGTAATTAGTGGGTGTGCATGAAAGGTCAATGAGTTTCTGGACTCCTGACAGACCCTTGTATTTTTCATCCAGTACTGCACTGACGTTTTTTTGGATTCTAAGTCATGGGGAAAGCAAAAGAATTTTCAAAGGCCCTGCGGCAAAAGGTAGTTGAACTCTATAAAACAGGAAAGGGATATAAGAAAATATGAAAGGAATGGAGAATGCCAATCAGCAGTGTTCAAACTAATTAAAAAGTGGAAAATTAGGGGTTCTGTTGAAACCAAACCACGGTCAAGTAGACCAACTAAAATTTCAGCCACAACAGCCAGGAAAATTGTTCGGGATGCAAAGAAAAACCCACAAATAACTTCAGGTGAAATACAGGACTCTCTGAAAAAATGTGCTGTGGCTGTTTCAAGATGCACAAAAAGGAGGCACTTGAAGAAAGATGGGCTGCATGGTCGAGCTGCCAGAAGAAAGCCATTACTACACAAATGCAATCAGAGTATCCCACTTACTTGAAGAAAGATGGGCTGCATGGTCGAGCTGCCAAAAGAAAGCCATTACTACACAAATGCAATCAGAGTATCCCTCTTACAATATGCTAAACAGCACAGAGACAAGTCTCAAACCTTCTGGCACGAAGTCATTTGGAGTGATAAGACTAAAATTGAACGTTTTGGCCACAACCATAAATGCTACATTTGGAGAGGAGTCAACAAGGCCTATGATGAAAGGTACACCATTCCTACTGTGAAACAGGGTGGTGGATCACTGATGTTTTGGGGATGAGTGAGCTACAAAGGCACAGGAAATTTGGTCAGCATTAATGGCAAGATGAATGCAGCAAGTTATCAAAAAAAATACTGGAGGAAAATTTGCACTCATCAGCCCGGAAGCTGCACATGGGAAGTACTTGGACATTTCAACATGACAATGATCCAAAACACAAGGACAAGTCGACCTGTCATTGGCTACAGCAAAATAAAGTGAAGGTTCTGTGGCTCTCTCATTATCCTG
Source organism: Bryconaethiops microstoma (assembly GCA_037577275.1). NCBI lineage: Eukaryota > Metazoa > Chordata > Actinopteri > Characiformes > Alestidae > Bryconaethiops > Bryconaethiops microstoma. The sequence continues at coordinate 3,873,843 of JBBJLS010000006.1, read as the reverse complement.
ACCTCAATATCATTTAGCCACTCTGGGGAGACCTCAAACGTGCAGTTCATGCAAGACAGCCCAAGAATTTACAGGAAATGGAGGATTTTTGCCAGGAAGAATGGACAGCTTTACCGGCTGAGAAGATAAAGAGCCTCATTCACATCTACCATAAAAGACTTCAAGCTGTCATTGATGTTAAAGGGGGCAATACACGGTATTAAGAACTGGGGTACGTAAACTTTTGATCAGGGTCATTTGGGTAGTTTGTGTTGTGATTATGATTTAAAAAGAGTAAACACAGTTGTTTACAATAAATGGCTTCAGCCAACCACTAACCATGAGTGAAAGAAAAGTTTTTGTCTTATCATTCATATTCTCTGAAAAATGGTTAAGAAATCATCAACTCTGCCAGGGTATGTAAACTTATGAGCGCAACTGTATCTAGTGAGACAAAAATGTACATCCTCGCTGTGATCAAAACCTCAAATTGTCATTGTATAACACTGGGTGAAAATGTCAATGAACAGACCTCAGTTGCTTAGACTAAAAATTCCATTACTTTATCTACAATTAAATTAAGTAAGTTATAGGGGTCAGGGATTTATTAATCTATTTATGAAAGTGAAATGAAGTGAAAGTGACCATTCTGTCAAACGTGAACACACCACAGCACACAGTGTGAAAAGCATGAAATTCTTCCTCTGCATTTAACCCATTCACCATGTGAAGCAGTGGGCAGCCAGGAACACAGCACCCGTGGAGCAGTGTGTGGGGACGAGACCTTGGTCAAGGGTACCTCAGAGGTGCTTAACAGTCTTTGGATTTATGCTTTTAGCTTTCAGAGTAAGGTCAGATTTTTCATCAGTGGCTTCTTTACACAGAAAGAAAGAAGTCTTTTTAGTTGTGCTTGATCAAATACTAATGAGGGAGTGAATTTATCACTTTAAAAAAACAAATAAAAGCTTACAGTATATTATGATGCTGTGGTCACACAACTGTTAATCCCAGTATGCTCCTAAAAGGCCACACAGACCTGATCTGTCAATGTTTTTTTCTGGTTTTTCACTCCATTTGAAGTATTGTGTGGGATTAATTTCTTTCAAGTCTGACTTGTTTTCATTTGATTGATAGTACAAGAAATGCTTACTTGGGCTAAGAAATCTGCCTCATTGTCACTGTTAATTTGCAATCCAGACACAGTGTTGAAAAGTTCATACACATTCATAGCCTCTGTTACTTCAGCTTTCTGGAAAAACTGTGAAAGAAGGTAAGAGGTATCTAAATTATCAGTCATATAATGCAGATTAAAACAGTGCAAGGCAACAAGAGGACCATCTACAGCTATTTTCAACCTATTTGCAAAAAAGGGTTATGTAAGACAATAATGTTAAAATGTAAAAACTGAAATACTAATATTATGCGAAGAGCAACCTACTGTGGCTACATTCCTGCAGTCCCGGAAAAGAAACTCCAAACCATGCGGATGAGTGGGTTCAACAGACTGGCTAACATCAATTAACCATACCTATAGACAGAAAGAAAAAAACCCACATCATTAGTGGTCAATAAAAACACTTTCACAAGACAAACATTTTACAAAAACAAGATTTTAAGAGTAAAAATTTACAATTTTCTACCAACTCAAACTGAAATCAATTTGGAAAGTGCAGGATGCCCACCTGTCCATCATGCCATAGCATATTGTATTCACTCAAGTCTGCATGAACCAGGTTACATTCTTTAAACAGCTGCTGCATCATCTGCAAGGTCCAAACAGTTATATATTTGCTAGACATATGGAAGAACACCACTTTTTTCATTACATTTTAGGTTAACATGAACACTGGAACAAATTAAGGTGAGTTGCATATTCCTTGCTCATAGTAACTGTCAATTCAGACAAACTCAGGCTTCTCTGTTTGGTATCTGCCTTTGAATTCAGCACAGAAAACTAAAATGAAGCACTCAAAGCCAGTCTACGTAAAAAAAAAAGAAACATTACCAACAAAATATGTAAATTACAAAGAACTGTAAAATTGTCTTGTTAGAAACCATAGACAATCTCAAAAGACTATCTAGAACTTGTCCTGTCTGCACTTGTGGTCTTGTGTTCTGTTCTGCGCTTGTGTTGCACCATGGTCCTGGAGGCAATAAAACCTACTAGACTTGACTTGAGAACTGCACAGTAAATGACATCTCATCAAATAAGGCCAGTTTATAAAAACCTAAACCCAAAATTAGATTACATACTTTGAGGCAAACAAAAAAGTTTTTACAGTGACTACTTTGAAGAAAACCACTTCGACCAACTATAAGAAATTAAATAGCTCTGGTTTATTTTTGCAGAACATGAAATTATTGTCAATAAAAGATATACATAGCAGAGATTTGCTAACCTTACGCTGAATGGTTTATTTTAGGTGCGTATCATAGTTTAAAATGTTTTCCTACAATAGGGCAGTGCAACAATAATATGTGAGGCACAATTCCAGCCATTTACATACAGGTTTACTAATTGGTGGTGTATGTGTTCAGCAATAGGTAGCACCGATAGAGGTGAATAAGCAAGACGCTACACAGAAAATGGCACTAAGAGCTAAGTACCGTGGTGTCCATCACATTTGCATCTGTAGATTGCTTGCTAATCCAGTCATCAAAAAGTTGTGCGCTCTGTTCACTTATTTAGTTTTGTCTAAATTGTCAAGTGTTTAAGTGCTTTTACCCATCCTCTGGACAAAATCCCATACTGTAGTAACTCTTGCAGAGGGTATGTAAAAAAAAAGTACCTAACATAAGTTTTTTTTTTTTTTTTTACTCTTTACCTTTCTAAATTTAGAATTTGGACTGGCAAAGACGGCAAGGGGAAAAACAAAAATGTGATATACCTACACAGTTTTAAAGAACATGGTCAGAAACATCAGAGTACCTGTACTACTTGGTAGTATGCCTTCTTCATGTCCTCAGAGCTCAACATTGCTTCCTTTAGCTTAGGAGCAGGAACTTGGTCCTGACCGATAAAGGACATCACGAGGATATGCTTCTTCAGAATGACAACCTCTGGGCATGGAACCCCGGCCTTTTTCATCCTGTGTAAATGACAGAGATAGGAAATGGGTGAGGGAGAGACCAAGTCTACAATGCAATATCCACAATCAGTAGAACACTTTATACTCTTGATACTCACTAAATGATACTTAGATATCTAAACAAGGGTCATTACAACAATTATTCACAGCTAAAAAAAATTAACAACTGGAATATGTAATTCTTTATGAACAGCAGTTTTCAACAAAGCAGTTGTCTTAAGGAATCCATATAATTCATAAGTAAAACTCTGAAACGGTTTCCACTAGACAAGATCAAAGCTAAAATCACATTTAATTCATAGCAAATGAAAAAAAAAAACCCATTTGCTATGCATTATGTGTCTGTCATAAGCCTGTTCGTTATTTTGAGCTTATTTATACAATAGCTAAAAAGTTATGCAGATAAGCGCTCTTTAGCCTGCAACATCACTTATCCAGGTAAATCTTATTTTATTTTTACTACTCTGGTCAAGCCGGATGTGAGCATGTTTTTAGGATGAGTTGACAAAGTGTATTTTAACAGTTTTGCTCAGCTAGTTAATGTTTTTTAACACTGTGCCAGGATGAGGTACCAATTACTTTGTAGCTGCTAAATACTTCTGATGAACAGAACTGAGAACTACCGCTTAGTACATCCTCAGTATCATCTTCAGGGAGCAGCTGGTATGTTACAACACCAGGTGGAGCTACTGCTTACTGAATGTTCTGCTGCTTCAGGATCAGCATGAGAATGTTTCCCTTTCAGCTGGTCAGAGGTAAAGTTACCACTGGGGAACACCAAGTCATAGCGTATATGTTGTATGTGACAATTTATTTATTTTTACATTTGCCCTTTATCTTTGGTTAAGAGGATCAAATCAATTTAATTGTTTTAGCAAAACAAAACAAAAAAAAAATCACAGTAATCTAGTATGAGCTATACGGTACTTGTATTTGAACACTGTATTTGAACCTTACCTTGTCAGGTTGTGCATCTCTTTTTCAGCCCACAGACGGATGATCTTGCGAGGATTCAGCTTGCTGAAGCGGTCTTTGAAGCGATAATCATCCTTAATGTATTTGTCCCGGTTTTTGAATTCATTCAGAGTTGTCTTAAATACCTTGAGTACACACTCCTTTGGAATGATCACCTCCTCAAAGCTAGAGGGTATGACGGAGAACTCTTTCCATTAGGTGATTTAGACAATATTCTAGGACATTCAATCATTCTATAATGCCTGGACTCTTAAATAATAGATATTCCAAAACACACCTGGGGTGTCTTTCACAAAGTGGAATTTCTCAGTTAGTATAACTGAGAAATTCCAAATAATATGGACCCAAAGCTAAGGATTTTTCAATAGGAATGTCCCTTAGCTTTTAGACTTTTGGCTCTGGACTTAAGTCATCCATTTAAACCTAGAAATCCTTCTTTGTGAAATACCCCCTTGACACAGCTCTTTACAAGCTTGGGGCTCACCAGCGGGTGCAACTCCAGTCACAGCTTTGAAGCTTAGCCCACTTTAGATACACTATATAGACAAAAGTATTGCGACACTAGGTAGGCCTTCTCGTCCAACATCTTGTGCCTGACCTCATAAATGCTCTACAGAATGAAGGGGCACAAATTCCCACAGAAACACACCAAAATCTTGTGGAAAACCTTCCAGGAAACTGTTATAACTGCAAACGGGTGACCAACTCGATATTAAAGTCTATGTATTTGAATGCAATGACATTAAAGTCCCTGTTGGTGTAAAGTCCCTTTTGTCCATGTAGTGTATTTCTTCACTTTATTTTTAATGTGTACATCAAAATAATCTCTTTGAAACTTTTTTTACGAAAAACTGTTAATTATTTATGTATATGCCCCTGTGATCGGAAGGTTGTGGTTTCGAATCCCAGGACCGATAGCGGCACCACTGAGGTACCCTTGAGCAAGGTCTTCACCATCCCCACGCACTGCCTCATGGGCACCCCCCGTTGTTGGCAGCCCCTGCTTCAAAGAAAGAATTTCACATTGTTCACACTAAGGATTTATTAATAATTAGCTCCATATACAGATTTTAAAATGTAAAACTTTTCCGAACTACTTTCTGACATCATCAGCTAGGAGCATTATAAAACAATTGTAGACGTTTAAAATATCCACTTGTCAAATGTGAACACACCACAGCACAGCACAGCACAGCACAGTGTGAACAGAGCAAAATTGTTCTCTGCATTTAATCCAGCAGTGGGCAGCCAGCAACACAGCGCTTGGGGGAGCAGAGTGTGATGAAGGGAGCTTGCTCAGTGACATCACTGGCAGTCCTGAGATTCAAACCCATGACCTTCCCATCAAAGGTACCAGGGCACCATCTTAAGTACGTCTGGGTTAATCCCACCTGAAAAAGGGTTGGGTGCATTACTGCTAAACTGACTGCAACATACCCAGAAGTATTTAAAAGAATGCAATCATTATTAATTTAGTCATCAAGCAATTTGATGTAATGGTGAGATCATGAAGCTCCCTGCTCAACTGGAAAAAGCCTAGAAGAAGCAGACCACTGTCAGATAGCACACACTAATGGAAAAGGTTGTGATGATATAAAACTGCTTAATAAATTAATAAATGGTGATTGCACCCTTTTAGTGATTTAGTAATAGTGATTACAATATGTTAGTACCATATTCATTTTATTAATTACGATTCACCACTTACCTTCCCCCGCCGGCATGAAACACCACTGACTCTTTTCCTGTGCTGATACAACCATTAATATTCTCTAAAATTCCAGCATTCACCATTTTGAACATGAGAAGTCTGGTCCTGGAATCAACAGCTTGCTCCTGAGTAAAAGGAATAAAAATTAATGGCAAGATATACATTTAAAATATATTTAGAAATGGTGGCCTCTAAATGCTATTGGTCAGTACTGCTGTAACACTTTTAAGCTTTAAGTCAATTTGTTAGCAAAAAGCTAAGAAAAGCAATGAGGGCAGGAACACTTGGGAGACACTTTCTTATTTGAATCTACTTGTCCGTGTACGTGCACATTATAAAGTACAAGTCTGGAAAACAACATTTATTTAAACTTTCCATGTATCGGTTATGTAGTACAAGGCTTCCTCCGGTTTGACAGTGATGTAACCTGTATTTTGGCGTAATTCGAGACAAACCCTAGCCGATCCTAAAACAGTTGTGAAATCATAAAAACACAACTAAGCCACAGAAAAGGGAAAACTCCCTCACTCATATGCCGCGTTACTACGTATACTTCCGCCGCACGCAACCAAACTAGTTCGACCATGTAGTCCGTAAGTACGAGTCGAATGGTGCGAGTCAAGTGGGAGTGGGAGTGAGTGTCGAGACAGTAACTCGAGGACCCCCTGTATACTGTTATTGTAACAAGATCTTCTGTTACTCAAGTAATTTATTATGTCTAACCCAACTCTTCAGAAAGCTTCAAATCTACAGTTTGAAACAGGAGCCTATGTAGCCTGTCTGTTATTGAACATGGACCAGCTTACTCTCTCAGTAAGCTGACACCAAAAAAAACCCTTAAATTAAAGTTGTGTAATAAAATGGAACGAATGGCAAAAAAGTATTGAACATGCTACTCATTTAATACTTCGTACAAAAGCCTTTGTTAGTGAAGACGCCTCCTGTATGGAGAAAGTAGTTGCACGCATTGCTCTGGTGTGATTTTAGCCCATTTGGCTTCATCATCCTGGTAGATGGCAGCAGATTTTTATCAAGAATGTCTCAGTACATTTTTTCATTCATCCTTCCTTCAATTATACGATGCGTGCTAGTGCTGTATGCTGAAAAACAGTCCCATACCATGACGTTCCCACCTCTGAACTTCACTGATGGTATTGTGTTTTTGGGGTGATATACAGTGCCTTCTGACCTCCAAACAAACGCGTGTATTATGGCATCCAGAGTTCAATTTTAGTCTCATCTATATTCTCCCAGTATTTCATAGGCTTGTCTAAATGTTGTTCAGCAAACATTAGACATTCTTCAATATGCTTTTTCTTTAACAATGGAGTCTTATCTGTGCGATCTTGTGTTGGACACCGATTTATCTGTGTTATCTTGCGTTTCGATCGCTGGTTTACGGTGATTAATATCTTAAAAGTTATTTTAATTGTTACTTTCGACTTGTACCTGTACTTCTTGGCTCCTACATGCTGTCTTTAGTGCACAGTTAAAGGGCATATGAGTGTATGTCGCTATTTTGGGATCTGTGTCTTTTCAGTCATTACATAAGCAATTACCTCTAGGGTCAATAAAGTTTTCTGATTCTGATTTTAAAATGCCTTTTGTCTGCAGTTTGCAGAATGCTATCTGAAGCTAGGAAACATCAACACTATCCAGGCACCACCAGAAGCTGTAAGCATAGTACAATTTGAAGTAGCCTGTGCCCTGCTTCACGGTGGCATTTCTCAGTGTGTTAGAACCTGACTGTATAAACTGGCTCTATGCACCCCTAAAGACCAACCTATCTATCTAGACTCTTCACATTTAAGTAAAATAAAATTTCTCTGATTATGCATATTATTTGTCCATTTCTCATCATTATCAGTGTTATAAAATGTATTAACTGTATAAACTTGAAGGGATAACTATTATCCAAACACCACCGCCCCCACCCCCCATTTACACACCGAACGACTTGTATGAGTGAAACACGCAAGACGCCAAGTGCAGCACACCCCCATATTAAAATGCTTTTGACACTCGTGTGTGTATGTACATATTTTAGAACCTGCAACACCATGTTATGGTTGTTCTGTAAGTCTGTAGTGGTCAGCGCCACGTTCCATGCTGTGGTTTGTTGGAGGTGGCAAAATGAAAGTGGCAGACACAAAGACTCAACAAGCTCATCATGAAAGTGGGCTCAGTGGTGGGTGAGGAACTTAACAACGTGGAAACTGTGGCTGAAAGGAAAACATAATCTAGACTTCTGTCCATCATGGACAAAGCTGATCACGCACTCCCAGTGATGTGGTGGAACTGAGAAGTACTTTTAGCCACAGACTCAACAGCTCAAAGTGCTCCACTGAACACCACAGAAAATCCTTCCTCACACCTGCCACCAGACTCTAACTCCTCCCTTTCTCACATATCCACACAATAATCTGTGCAATAACCTAATGCTACTCTGCTGTGCAATTTATTGGTTTTAAATCATTATCATGTGCATTATTAGCTTATTATATCCAATAGTTTGATCAGGTGCAATGTCATGTGTGGGTTTCTTATTGGGTGCTAAATCATTTTATTATCCACCGGAAACCTTTTATAAACCCCCAAATTTCACTGGGTTTACGTTCCAAGAGCACCCGCGAATTGTGAAAAACCACAAATTTCTGATGTAGAAAAAAATGCCTAAAAATGCCTATTTTTATAGTGTAAACCCTAAATATGCACACAAATATGCTCCCAAAACACTGCAATTTCATTTTAAACTTAATACATTACCCTTAAAAAATGTAAAGGCAAACCCTGTCTCTGGCAGTGCAGATATATACACACTGTACTGTAATTCATGCGAGAGCATTTTCTTTGGTACGCGTGATCATTTTCTTTGGTATAAGCAGGGTAAATACATAAATAATTTTATTTAATTTAAAGTAATAAAAATACAGGGCTTTAAGAAGAACAAAATGAAAAACACGAGAACACTCGAGATAGCTCCATGTGGGAAACAGTTATGATGTGGGAATGGTGGACTGGATCAGCCAGAGATGCGTCACAGGGCAATAGCCAATCAGCAGCAAGGAGAAATAAATAACGATCTCTGATTGGCTACTTTCAAACCTCACACCTCTGAGTACAGGTTCTAAGAAATCTGCGAACGTCTAAAGCCGCGAACTCTGAACCACTACTTCGCAGGGGAACACTGTACTGCTTATAATTTTAATATTATATATGTCGATATTATATATATACTACTATCTCTGTTTCATGCAATAAAATACTCCTGACCACTATTTGTGTTACTAAAAATGTATTTATCTATAGCATTATTATCCCAGCATACAGCACAGTGCATTTCATATAGAGTATTTTCTGCAGATTTTCTTAGATTTATTTATACTTTATATTGGTCTTGTCTCTGTACAGTCATAACATATGCAAGTTTTCTGATTCTGATCACTGAATCAGTTCTGTTTGGGGAAGTGAACTTACATTATCAAGTGAAACTCTAAAAAGAAAAGGAGAATTCACCACAAGCAAAACAACTAATTGGTGGTAATGTATAGTGTTTAGAGTTTACTCTATTGAACTCACAGCGGTCGAGTGCTCCTTCTTCTCATGCAGTCGTGCACTACGTCGCTGCTCTGCCTGACAGTGCTGTTTCAAAGCATTGTACACATGATTTGACAGCTTCAGGTCCATGCTGATCCCATCACCTACATGTACCTCTGGAGCAAACTGCAGCACATAGATCAAAGAATTAGGAGACATTTTAGAAGGAGACAGAGGGAAAAAAAACAAAAACATTGGGGTGGGAACTTAACAGTCACAATTTCACAATTCAGTATTAACAAGATGCTTATTCACATTCAGGGATGGGAACCGAAATTCGGTTCCGAATAAGAAGCGATTCGAAAATACCCGGTACTGAGTACCAGTTCTGTAAATCGGTTCTTAACACGAGAACAGCGGCTAACTGGCTATACCTATAACGGCTGCGTGCATCCAGTTTTGCACAAGACGCAGTGTCCAGTTTCACCCATGACGCTTCTTGATATGACCGCTGCTGCAGTATGTTCATACAGCCTGCTGGCATACATCCACGCAAGCTGCAGCCAGCAGACACAGCAAGTGTCCAGTGGACTTTGGACCCAGAGCCCGTTGTACAGCGCCAGTCGCCGAATCAGAATCAGAATCAGAATCACCAAGTATGTGAGCGACACATACAAGGAATTTGATTCCGGTTGATGGTGTCTCACAAGCACAACTGTGTAAAACAACAATAATATGTAAAGATCCGTGAGTACATGTGCCTACACCACACCCATATGTCTCCTACAGAGTATGCTGCTGCTCCAATAGGCCAATAGACACGATTCTGATTCTGATTCTGATTGTGATCCTGAAGAAATTACGTCAATTGATTCTATCAGCCGTTCTAGTGTTAATGACATTGCATTCAAATACATAGACTTTAATATGGAGTTGGTCCCCTTTGCAACTATAAGTTTCCACTCTTCTTGGAAGGCTTTACACAAGATTTTGGAGTTTCCGTGGGAATTTGTGCTCATTTATTCTATAGAGCATTTATATGGTCAGACACTGATGTTGGACGAGAAGGCCTGGCTCACAATCTCTGTTCCAGTTCATCCCAAAGGTGTTGGATGGGG
>JBBJLS010000006.1:3785683-3844004 GCA_037577275.1 Bryconaethiops microstoma | reverse complement strand
CATATATACACGTGTGTATGTGTGTATATGTATGTATATATGTATATGTGTATATATATATGTGTGTGTGTATATATATATATATATATATATATGTATATGTATATGTATGTGTATATATATGTGTGTATATATGTGTGTGTGTGTGTATATATATAATGAGAGAGAGAGAGACTAATCCTAGATCTGTAGTAAGATGTGCTAATTAAGTACCTTGTTTTTAAGTGATGGAGATTTTATATTCTCCGGAGAGTGGAGAATGTAGTTATGCAATTATCACAACTACTCCATCAAACCCAAATGACATTGAAATTTGCATTGAATAACACACCTCAGTAAGATATCGCTTTTTTGTGAAGGATGTATGATGTTTTCTCAGGTTTAGTTTGAAGTATATTTTAGGATGTTCCATGTCTAGTGCAAAATAATGTCTATAGCAGTTAGTCAAACAATGTTTGTTTATCCTCTTTCAACATAGGGGGGAAAAATACATCAGTGACTATTGCAAGCAATGTCTCCCTCCCAAGGTACCCTTACAACAGAAATTCGTTTTGATCTCAGGTTAAAAGGTGTAATTGATTTAATCTTTTAGGACTAGAGTTATCTAAGCATTTAAGCATATGTTAAAGGTGTTTGCACATGCAATTTCAGTATGCTTTACTTTACTTTGGAAAATGACACATTGACACTGACTTATTTTTGCATATGCGGAATGCTTTTAATACAGTCGGTCCTTTAGGTTTGGTTTTCCCTTTAATATAATTTTAACATCATTTCAGTGGTTCACAGAGCTTTTTCCCTATGTTATGTAGACATTTTGGACTTTGCAGAGGTTTATATGCATGGCATTGACAGCAATATACACCATTTAATTTTTTAATTTTTCTTCTGAACAGCCAGCAATCAAACCAGTGAAGTTTCAGCACCACCCTTTCATTTGTAGTTAGATTGGTTTCGTCAGCGTATTTTAATTATTTACTCCTGAACAAGCTTTTTACAAATATTAGATTTTTGATTTTTTATTTAAGCCTTTACAAAGATGCAGTGTGATGGGGAAAAAACATCTGAAAGGAGATTAAGCACTTGATGCCATAATTCACAAGATGATCTCACAGGACATGCAACATAGTTAACCCTCCAATCATAGCAGAGTTATCCTGTTACTTAATTAGTATCTCTTTGCATTAACAGTAGAACATGGCTAACTACACTGTCAGCGGTGTATAACACTGGTGATGTTGGGAATGAAATGGATTTTTCACAGAAAAAGTGCCTTTGGAGATCAAGTTACACTTTCCAGTGGGATCGTCCATGACGTATTAAAAGAAACAAAATCATGACAACGCTGCATGGTAGGATTTTTAAAAAAAGTGTAGCACACTTTTATCAGCCATGAAAAATTAGTTAAAGAAATGGAACTCCTAAATACTGCATGCTAACAAAAAACAATGGACTACATTTTCATGCAGTTGTGGTTAAAAGGGGGTTGGACATGAAAAAATGTCAAATCTAAAATTGTTCCAAAAAGAAAAAATATTTCCCTCACACAAAAGGTCTTGTGAATGGCATCTAAGTAACTAAATGTGTAGTGTACTTTGTTAGTCTTTTAGGTTTCTTGGTCATGTGTGATTTTGGGTAGTTTTCCAGAAGAAAGCCTCATTTTAAACTTCACTTTGACTATACATGTAGTTTGACAAATCAACTCTGAAATTTGAAACCATTGGGTGCTAAACTGTTACTAAAAAGGTTCATTTTGTGTGTTTAAAAATGTTAAAGTGGCTCCACAAATCTTGTCAGAAGTACTATATGAAGATGTTTTAGTTGCATCTGTGGTGGTGCAAAAACATTTAATGCTGTTGCTGACTAGCACCTCCCTAGATATACCTACTTTGAATTTACATTCAGCTCCTTACAACATAGGTGCAATTTGTAGTTTACAAATACAGACTTAGCCCAGACTGTTATGTTTGCTCAGCTTTAATCACCAATATTTTCCAGTCACTATTTCAAGAACATGTTTGGCACTCAGTGAATTAAAAAGTTTATGAAATTGTGAAATGAATATTAAGCATTATTTTTATTCAAGACAAAAACATTCAGTTTGTAAAAATAGAACATTTTGCAGGACTATGGTTTTTCCAGTCACACATTTTAATCTGAATAAACCAAAATTGATCAAAGCTTAAAGCTACTGTTTCAGATGTCCCCAACAATCTTTCAGATTAATCTTTCAGTTATTTGCCCTTCTTGAATTTGCCTGGTGTTGAACTTGTCTTCTGTTTCTTCTTTGCTGAACCTTTCACGTCTGGCTCCTATATAGGAATAAATTCATATTTTCACATTTTTAATCCATAACTGTAAAGAAACAAGATTAAGTTCTGAAGAAGCTGTGGTTGAATACCAGTATTTGTCACTGAATGAAGCCTTAAATCATGAATACCTTATTTTTCTAAGGCACTGCACACCAGACGTTTCCAACAGGTACTATGTACCATGAAGAGGTGTGTATCCAAAAGGCACGTATTCACTTGCAGTTACATTAATCAGAAAAAGGGGTTGGATTAAATGGAATATAACAGAGGTAGTAAATACTACTCATCTCATATTGCTTGAACTGTTGTGCTTATAGATACCTTGAGGCAACACCTAGAGCACTTCTTTTGTAACTGAACAGGTCCAGGCCTTCCTTAATTTGATGATCTGAGGAAAGCCTGAGAATAGGATCCAAGCAACACTCACACCAAGTCACTTTCAACTAGTTAAAAATTCTAGTAGCTCAGTTTTGTGACCCAAAGTAAAATGAGACGTACCATTAATTAGCCTCAAAATCAATCCAACTAAACGTTAGCACAATTTTTTTGAAAATCACACACAGTTCATAGTTGTAGCTACTCTTGCCATTTTTGTTCTCTAAATGTTTGGGTGTTAAGATGTATTTATAAACCACTATAACATAGTTTACCAGCCTAGACTGTATTGCTGTTGCATCGGGTGTACCAGAATGCCGATATTAGTCACTGGTATAGATAATCATAAATAAGGGTAAAGGCCACTGTAAAGTAAAGCAAGCATCTTGTAAACATTGGTCCTTAATGAACATGTTAACAGATAACGAAACTTCGGTAACGTTTGTATAAGTTGATAACAGTTGGGCATACCTCCTTAGTCCCACTGCAATCTGCTGCTATACCGTATAATTGTAGAACATGTAAGGTGTGTAGGCAGAAAAACTGATAATGTAAAAATGAGGATAATTATGATCAGTTTCTACAGGGTAGGAATAGGATTTCTTAGTCAGAAGACCTAAGTCAAGACTTTTAAATATACACCGCTCAGTCTTAATATTAAAACCATTGTGAACCAAGTGAATAACACTAATTATCCCATTGAAGATTATGTGTCGGCAGTAGAATAATTGAGCGAGTGTAAGGATCTACAACACATTCAGAATAGGCTGGCTAGACCATTAGGTCTCCAGAACAGGAAGTCGTGTGAAGTGTTCCTGATACGCAATGATTAATATCTAATAAAGCGGTCTAAGAAAAGGACATGGTCATGGGTGCCGAAGGCTCACTGATGCCCATGTGGAGCAAAGGCTAGTCCATCTGGTCCAATCCCACAGAGCTGCTGTAGCACGAACTGCTGAAAATGTTAATGCTAGCAATGATAGAAAGGTTTCAGAAAACATTGTGCATTGCAACTCACAGAAAGCTGTGTATAGGGCTGCATGGCTGTAGACTGACTAGTGTGGACTCCCTGAGCAATGAAACACAAGAAATGGACTCCTTGAGCAATGGAAGAAGGTAGCCTGTTCTGATTAATCTTTTCGTTTACATCAGGTGGACAACTGGGTGCATTTGCATCACTTACTAATCAGAAAACTTTACTGATCCTGAAGGACATTGCACTATGGGGTGAAGGCAAGCCAGTGGAGGCAATGGGATGCTCTACCCAATGTTCTGCAGGGAAACCTTGGGTCCTGGCATTAATGTTATTACTTTGCCACCTAGTTAGCAGACCAAATACACCCCTTTATGGCAACAGTATTACCGTATGGCAGTAGCTGTTTTAAGCAGCATAATATGCCATGACAAAAGGAACATGACAGAGTTAAAAGTGTTGATTTAGCCTCCAAATTCTCAGATTTCATTCTAATGGATCTGTGAGACAAACTAGTACAATCCAGAGGCCCCACCTCACAATTTACAGGATATAGAGGATCTAACTGTCAACACCTTGGTGCCAGATATCAGTTGAATCACACTGAATCCACACACCTTACGTTTTGAAGAGAGTGATCCTGTCACAGTAAAGAATGTATCCAGCCTCCCCTGCGTGCTCCCCTGTCTGCTTTTCACAATCTTCTTACAGCCATTGCGCATGCGCTCCTCACTGGCAGTTTTAAAAAAATATTTTAAAAAAGTCAATATGTATATATAGCAGTAAGAAGAATACAGAGGCAATTATCTTTTATGTACACTGAGATAAAGAACTAGCATAGATCTTTGAACCTATGTTCTATAGTCAGCATAATGCCTTAATGTAAAAACGAGATACATGGCTTTGATCAGTGTTATAATTCTGCATGGCTTGTTCAATTCCTGTCAGGCAGGTTTTTATTTAAGAAAACAAAGCCATTAGCATGAAATGTATTACTCAGAGCAACAATATTTTTTGAGTGCCTTCTCTCTGGAAAACTTCTTTCCTTTCTTAAAATGATATTAATTGGCAGGCAGAAGCAGTGTGCAATATTCTAATTTGCTACTGGCTACATCAAATTTATTTTTTTAATAAATATTTTTATAAAACGTACAGTAAGTTTTTTAACTTCCATAAAAACACCCATACACAAGTTTTTGAATATGTGCTGACACTTTTTTGTAGAGTCCTATGCAGTGAAACTAATACTATCTTAACTTAAAGTGGCATCAAAAACCAGAACTCATATTGCAGCAATTTCTTGCACAAATGTAATCAATAATTGTCCTAAAAAAAATTTATAAAAGACTTCACAGATCTTTGAAGTGCCCCCACTTACTTGAACTGTTTCTCAGCACACATAAACTGTACCAATCCCTCCTCATCAGGCTCAACCCACTTGAGTTCCACAGTGGAGCAGTCCACCACTTCAGGCTCCAAGAACAGCCCTCGTGCCTCTTTATACAGCCAGTCCTCTGGGGCAGGGTGTTTCTGGTGTAACACACACACTACAGTTTGAGCAAACTACGGGTCTAAAATATCAACACAAAGCCTTTAGGAGCTAACCCGGCGGTTTAAGGCAGCACAGCCCGATCCCAGCGACAGCGGACAGCCACACTGGACCAAGCACTCAGACCCAAACTGGACAAGTCTACCTGCGACTCCCTGACAAAATGGTCTCTGCAGCTGAGTTTATTTCGTCACTTACAGTACTTGAGATATCATGTGTTATTCTATTGTTACTTCTAAGTTGTAATTGTGGCTTGAGATGCCTTGTATGCATGGGCGCCGGAACTGTTGTATTAAAAATCATTAGTTTCGTCTCCCCACTCATTTATCCACTCACCTTTAGGGAGGGAGTGCACACCCCTCCCTAAACCCCCATCTCAGTCCCAGTTCCCCATGGTGGGAAATAACTCACAGACTGATCAATGTTATCCAGGATCTCTTCTATGGAACCATATTGTCTGATGAGATCAATAGCTTTCTTGGGTCCAATTCCTTTAATAGTGCCGCAGTAGTCACACCCCAGAAGGATACACAAGTCTATGAACTGAAGAGATGTATATGAAGCAACTGAAGGGGGAAACAAGATGTGTGATGTGACATTTCTAAGAAAAGGACTGACTTCTTACCTGTTGATGTGTCAGTCTCATTTCCTGCAGAATACGACTAAAATGAAACTCCTGGATAGGAAGTTTCCTGGAAGTACAGAGAAAAGAACAAACTTGACATTAATAAAGTTCAAAAGTTAGTGACATTAATGGCTGTGGCACCAAGCAGCATACCAAACCCACACAAAAAGAAACTGATATTTAACTGCATATGAAACATACTCAGACCTCAAATTTGTGAACGAGTTTTTTTAATTGGAATGGATACACGTTAGTTTTGGAATTCTATGGTTGTTTTATGACGATATGACTGTTCTAATATCTAAACATAATCACCATAATGTTGGGTCTAAATTTGAGACAAGGTTATGAAAGCAAACCTCAAGACAACAAACAAAACATCTGACTTTAGCAGTTACATTGTTTTGCATCAATCAAGAGTCATAAAATGGGCCTTTAAACGAAACATACTTTGCTTCACTAGCTGTTAGGTGTCTCAGTAGGACACCTGTTCCAAAAGTTAATCCATCCATGTCTTCAGTTGCTGTGGCATACACTTTTCCTGCCCTTACTAGGGCAGCACAGCTGGCCTCTGCTTCACATGGAGCCTGAATAAGAAATGTCATGTTAATATTTTTTGCATTTTTAAAGTCAAATATTTTTCAGACAAAGGTGATTTCCCCCCCCCCCCTTATTTTATAAAATGTATCATTTCATTTTATTTGTTATTTTATACAATATCTTTTATTTGTACATACAGTGTAGCTCTTGTTTGGAATAAGGCATTCTTAAATGAGCTTAGAATGAAAATACCTCAATGTAAGGAACTCCCATTAATTTGAGGAGCTTTTTGCACTCATCATTGTGTTGCTTGGTGACTTTCACAAGTCGTTTGCTAAACTTGTCAATGTTCTCCTGTTCACCTGAAGATCAAAAGAATAGAGAATCATCACTATTAAAAATTAGATGTGGTTGAGAACTGAAATCATTTAATAGATTTGGGCTTTCCTGTTTTAAGAGTTTCTACTGTTATACCTGTTTCCTGCGCCTGAGCAAGCAGCCTTTCGGCTTCCGCTCTCCTCTCACCCCTCTTTTCTAGCTGTAAAGAGAAAAAAAACAAGTAAGAAATGAAACATCTGCCAAAGTATTAACATGCTTTATTTCATACTACATGGTGTATATAAACAGTAAAATGATAATCATAGCCTATATTCTAAAAGTAAGGCTTCCTTTAATTAATTGCTTTCATGTGATCTACGATCAATAGCATTAGTGTTATTGGCAATCTCAACATGTGGCGTACACAATAAAAAATTTTAAAAAAAATTTATGGTGAAACACAAGTTGACATTCCTATTCACTAGTGGGTTCATAAATTTCAGAAATATGCATTGCTAACAGGTGCATATAATCAAGGTACAATATAGCTATGCAACTGAAATAGGCAAACACGGGCAATAGAGTGGGTCATACTGAAGAGCTCAGTTTTACCACTACAGTTTTACAGTTTACTCTTCCTGTAACGTATCTAATTCCCATAAACTAAATACCAATCCCTTAAAGGCTTTGAAAAGTGATTAAGTAGGGAAACAACTACATTGTGCAGGATGGGTCTGCAGAATGAGACGTGAGCACTTGCTTTACTGAAGAATCTGTGTTGATCTTGAGTTAAAATAACAGCTTATGGCCAGATCTACTATGAAAGCTAATATCAATACTCCAATGGATGTTATAGTAACCAAATTAGACAACATGGACAATATATCATGATAAGGTTTTTGGCCATATCTCCCAGCTCTAATGTCTAACATATGAGACACTGCTTTCAAATGCTTACAACATTTATATTTAATCTGGAATAATAAACAGCAATAATTAATGCTGAAATAGCTAATGATTAGCTCAAATCAGTAAACACCATTATGCCTCTTTAGGATAGGCAGCCCTCAATACAAAAATAAAGCAGCTGGAAGCCTTTATATAAAGCAGGTGGTTAATATGACCAATCAAACTTTAAGTGGTTTAAAAGACAAAGTGTATGAAGCTTCCAAAAAATGTGCAGAGGTTTTATCACAATCATAAATTAACTCTTTATTTTATTTATAAGACAGGCCAGAGTAATTACACAGATCAGAAGCTTAAGAAATGGATCTACTAATTTGCTTTGACTTCTAGATACTTTTCCCAACACCTGCTCTTTTATCCCTTACCTCTCCTGACTTGAGCTGAGGGGGCTTCCCATCAAACACATATACAGGCTTTATGCCACTGTCCAACATTCGAATTGTCCTATAGAACAAACCCATGAGGTGGCTGGGAAGGCAGAAGCAAAAATGAATAAATAAATAAATAATAGTGTATGTGTATATAAATAAAACAATTTTACGAAAGTTTATTCATTTCCAAAAAAGTCCAAATGTCATAGCCTACAAAGGGCTTATTTGTAGGTTAGAAGGTAAATTTTTAAAAAATTAACTTCTGCCAAATGAATGTTCACATCCCAACAGCTGGATTATACAGAAATGTTGAACAATCGCACAAATGCACACCACCTTGTTGTCTCTCCATCTTCATTCTGCAGAACATTGCCGTCTTGTCTGACAGCAATCAGAAACTGGTAAATACACATAGAGGCGTCAATGGCAATCTTTCGTCCTAAATTACAGGAGACAGAAACAAAATGATCTAAGCCTAAATACACAAACTGCATTTTAATATATCACTCAAAAGCAATACATAATGATTGGCGTGTACACAACTATTTACAATATTTAAAGGCAGAACATGGGTTCATGTTTACCGAAATAATTCTTTATGTCTTGTTCCTTGATGGCTGATGGAGCCTGATCCGCTATTAACTTAGCAAGCCCGTGAATTCCCATGGCGATGAGCTGTAAGAGTTGTAGAAAATTATCGCAAACGCATTATTATCAAAGTTACATTTACGTGCAAATATGTCCGAAGGAGAACGAAATGATGTTTACGTCTACATAAATATACACAGACATCCATTAAAGCTGGTCTGAGCTGGCGCCATTGTTGGTTACGCTGTAGCAACACAAGGTAAATGCAGATTATTTCCTAGAATTATTTCATTAAAGGTAAGCGTACATGGTGGGCAATGAGCAAAACAGTATTAAAAGACAACTCACCAAAAATAATGTCCGTCCCACTAAATACAACAGCACTTTCCCCACTCGGGCTTTCAGGGAGAATCCAGTGCCTTTCGCGCGCTGCGAAAACTAACGTCACAGACCTGCCTAATCAACTCTACCACCACCATCAAACCTCAGTGGTGGCAATGAATCTATTGTTCGAAGTCGATTCGTGCACCCTTAAAAAAAGGACGTCTGATCATCTGTCTATCTTTTCAGCAGAGATGATACTGGCCCTGCAGTGGGTGGAGGAGGTAAAGCATAGTAAAGCAGTTGTTTGTTCAGACTCAGTGTCTTCTTTAACCAGTATTAAAAGCGGAAAATCTACATGCCGACAAGATGTCTTAGACGAAATAAATCACCTAATATTTAACACAACGCAACAAAAACTATTTATTCAATTCACATGGGTTCCTGCACACAAGGGAGATGATGGAAATGAAAGGGTGGACAGACTGGCTAAAGAAGCCACCAAGGTAAATGAGGTAGAACTTAAAGTTCCCTTACGCAAAACGTAAATTAAAGTAATAATTAATGGCAACAGTAACAAAATGTGGCAGGATAGATGGAACACAGAGGAGAAAGGAAGGCATATAGATTACAAAACAAGAAGGGATGGTGTACTGAAACGGCAGGAGGAGGAATGGATGACTAGGCTGAGGATTGGGCACACAAGACTAAATGGTTGTACTCCATAGGGAAACTTAATATCCCTAAGAAAATGTTATATCCCTTGGATCACACCTCAGTCCGGTAGATGGCGGTAGTACACACCGTTTGTAAACCGCCAATAAAATCAACAGAAGAAGAAGATGATGATTTATGCACCCTCGCTCAGGAATAAAAAACAGAAAAAGTGGGCGCGAACTGACAGGCGCTGAGCAGATTATACGATCAACTTCTAAAAGTCTCCCTAGGTTTTTGGGGTGCTGTAGTACGTAGATCTAATTCAGATATGTGGGAAATTTGCATGCGCTTATCATGCGATACGATTAGGGGTGAAAACAGATTAGTAAAAGCAACTAAGTTCCGTATATTTAGTTTTAGTCGGCTAGTGTTTCGTTTTTGCCCTTTCATTTAATGCACAGCTTGCAGGCGTCAAATGTCTTTCGGGTAAGGGGAAACTGTCCAAACAGGTATAGGTGTCCTGTGCGTTTCTTCGCCCCGCCCATCCCGGAAAAGCACTAACGACGATTTATTTTAGGTGACGTGGAGGCGGTAGGTGGGTGGCATGCTTTACAACACTAAATAAATACGATCTGTATTTCAGAGGACTACACATGGTCAGTTGTTCGGTAACACGAACAGATATGTTATTGCCTTCGGTACTGAGCAGCTGATAAAGGGAGAAAGCTGAGCCTGATGACGGAGTCGAAGGAAACCACAATAGCATCCAACACAGGTTTGTTGCGGGTCGTTCATGCGGAAGCATTTGAAGCTAGTTAGCTAGCCATCCCCTTTACCAACCCAATATTTATAGTACGTGACCCTAAGATTTATTTGTGGTTTGATTCCATACGGAATAATCAATCGTTTTAGTATGGTGGCTACACGAAATTAATAAGTAGACAGAGGCTAGCTAATATTTAAAATCGGTGCCAGTGGTAATGTAACGTGGATGTTTCACCATTCAGTCTAAGTAACGTAGTGACCATAGCCGCCTCATAATTGCTGTTTAGTTTAATAAAGCTTCCCCATGTTGACCTGCATCATTTGAATGCTCCGGAGTCCATGGCAACCCCTAAATTTTGACTAGTCTGATTTCCATCGACCTCTTCGTAGTAGCGCTTTCATTAGTGGTGATATTTTAAGCCTGCTTTTTGGAATTTATTTGGGAGTGTCGGGATTTATTCATTTGAATCGTGTTTCGTAACTGTATGAATGTTACAAACGTACGTGACATGTTAGAGTTGCATTTAAGTTCTAGTTAGGTGATCTAATAAAAGCAATTACTGCCAATACGATAAAAATGCATACCTGTCTTTCTGACAGGGACTGTCATGTGGTCTCGTGTGTTGCTTCTGTGCCTCTTGCCACAAATCGGATGGACCGCCAGTTACAAGCAGGGCGACCCTGTGATTCTTTACGTTAACAAAGTGGGTCCTTATCACAACCCACAGGAAACGTATCATTATTACACGCTGCCTGTCTGCAGACCTAAAGAGGTGAGTTAGCATCGTGTTTCATACTTCAGTCTGGAGTATTCAGTATTCATTATATTAGTAATCTGTCCATTAAATTGGCCGTTAATTCAGTAATCAAGTTTTAATATTTGTCAGAATTAACCTAAACGTAGAAAACTAGTCAATGCATAGTCTTGAATTATTTAAGATATTCTACTGGACAAAAGAAGCTCAGTAGCAAGATGTTTAATCAGCCAGTTGTACTTTAATAGTTGCATAAAATAAACACAAGACAAGTCATTAATTAATATTATTTATACTAAATTTCATCGTCAGCTAAAATTTTATGATCGTGACAAACTTGAGTAATTCTGACTGTCCGGCTTCCATATTCTGAAGCTGCTTTAAGTCAGAGTAAGAGGATATGAGTTTCCTGTGCCCTTATAGTAAGTCCCTGATTTCACAGGTGCGTCATAAAGCCTTAAGTCTTGGAGAAGTTTTAGATGGGGACAGGATGGCAGAGTCTTTGTACAATATTCACTTCCGGGAGAACACAGAAAAAAAGACAGTGTGCCATCTCACCCTTTCTGAGAAAGAGGTATCGTTTAGTTTTAAAATTCATATTTGCATGTCGTCGTTGTTGGATCAAAATCATTGAACTCAATTTGGGTTTTTTCTTTGTTTGTTTGTTTTTTCATTTTATTTTATTTTATTGCACCATTTGAAAATGCCGGTTACTCTTTACATTATCTGAGCATTTTAGGAATGGACCAATAGGAATGGCCCTTTAAGAATAAAATCTCTATTATGTACACTGAGGTTAAGAACATTTCTTTACCTTCTTTTGTGTTTATTATGTAATAATAGAACTTTTTTACATTCAAACCTTGTTTTCTGCCTTCAGTCTGTTATTAAATACTGAGTGCTCTGGTGACTAATGTTACTTTTTTAATAGGTGGATCAATTAAGAGAAGCTATTGAGGAGCTTTACTACTTCGAGTTTGTTCTGGATGATATTCCTATCTGGGGATTTGTGGGATACATGGAGGAGAGTGGTTTCCTGCCTCACAGTCACAAGGTCTGCCAACCTCTTTTGGATGGTTGTTCTCTTTTACTTGTTCATGTACCCTCATTTTTTATTATTCTGGTGCTTGGTACTTGATAAAAGGGGAATAAACAAAAGAGTAATAAACAAAAGACTTAAATTGCAATGTTCTGGGGACTTGGTATAAAAATTAGGATATTATTGCAAAAAATGCAAAAAAGAATGAACATTCATGAAAATAATGACCCTCAATTAACTGATAATTGGTATTTTTATAGGTCCATATCCGATCCTATAATTTTTTCCTGCATCTTATTTTGAAGTTGATTTATTTGTGGTACTACGTACAAAAATAGTCATAATTAATTTTTGACATGACCATGTTCCTGTCTTTCATTATGCCTTAGAATCAAACAAGGATTTTGTTACTGTGCTTTTTTTATGCAATTATAACTACAGTTATAATCCCATGAAGTGAATTGGAATTTACAGTGCATTCTCAATTCAATTCATGAATGGCCCCAACCTTGGTAGGTTGTAACATCACAAAAACTGAATTCAAACAAGCTGTTTTTGCTGTTTAATGTTTTTGGATGCATAGACTATGCGGAGATATAAAGACAGTAGAGACAATTGGGGACCAGTCACCTTGGGCTCCATGCATTACAAGCCCCAGTGTGATTTCTCCTTATTACGCTCATTGTGTATTAGTTGCAATTTTTCTTATTTTCCAAATAACTTTAAAAAAAATTTTTTAAATTTTTTTAACATGACTGTGTTTGTGTTGCAATGTGTGTGCTTCCTGAGAGCTTAGCAGTGAAGGAAGAGATAGGTGTAAGCCATTATAATCCTGTCAATTTACCTAATATTATGCATATAGTCAGAATTTTTTTTTTATTTATTTTTTTTAACTATCTTTTATTTGCGGTGTCTGAATTATGCAGATGGTTACCACAGACTTTTCCTTGGACTAGCTGGACAGAAAACTATATACAGTACTTCTGTGAATCAGCATATGATGTGCATGACTACAACTATTTCACTTTTTGTATGATGCAGATATTAGGGACTGTCTGACCAAAGCCATTTCTATGATGTTTGATCTAACTTTAGAACAATGAAGCAAAAATAGTTCTGTTTACATCTGCTAACGTTTGCTGATTTATATGGCAGTCAGGCAGAACCCTGTGTAAACTATGTTGATACAGATGGCCACAAATTTTTCCCTGTGGAAAAACTAGTCCCATCTTTAATTATAAAGGTGTACCGATTAATTGACAAATATGTTTAACTGAGGTTATGAACATGTTCTACAAATATGTATAAAAACAGTTCAGCAGCACTCTACTAGCTTCTTGTCTAGGATTCTTTTTATATTAGTTTGTTCAGTACTATATAAAACAAGTCCTTTATAACTGGCAGTGTTTTCACTGATACTGATAAATCTTTAAATAAATATTTAATTTTTTATTAACTGGGCCATGCTTGATGACCCTTTACCTATTTCTAATCATATTTTAAAAAAATAAGTATATTACTGTTAACAGTTTTTGTTTTAACCTCAGGTGGGGTTATGGACTCACTTGGACTTCAACATTGAGTACAATGGTGATTCTGTGATCTTCGCCAATGTGTCTGTTAAGGATGTGAAGCCAGTGCCTCTGGAGGAGGGTGTTGGTGGGAATAGCCAAGGGGCTGGGGGCAATAGTGAGGGACTCTCTGTTACCCACACGTATAGTGTGCGCTGGTTTGAAAGCCCCTTGCCCCATGCACGCAGGGCAGAGCGCCTCCGAGATTACTCTTTCTTTCCGAAGACCTTGGAGATCCACTGGCTGTCGATTATCAACTCTTTGGTTTTGGTGGTCCTGTTGCTGGGCTTCGTCATCATCATCCTCATGAGGGTGTTAAAGAATGATTTTGCTAGGTGAGACTGTGTCAAAAAATAGATGGAGATCTAAAGGAGAGCAAATATTCACAAGATTGAGTAATTATTTTTTGTTTTGTTTTAACATTACTAATGTCTGCAAATTACCAAAGACCATGATTTCCAGTGTCTTTCCCTGGACCTGCTAGCCCTGTTGACTTGACACACATATAACAGAACTTAATGGGAATCTGCTGAATTCTGGAAATACATTTTTGAAACACGCAATAGCATAACAGTTGTGGTTACTATGGTATTATATTATGGCATAAGATGCCTGTGACAACTCAGCGATAATGATGTACTACATATTCTTACATCTGGAAAAACTCATCTGAATTCCCAAATGCTTTTGAAAATGTTTCAGCAGCTCCCTGTTGGCTTCTGCTATGCACTGATCACATAACCATATGCAGCTGGCTGCGATACACTGTGTTCTGACACCTTTACGTTTGTCGACATTTGTCTTTTTTTTTTTTAACACTTTTGGCAGGTACTAATCACTGCATACTGGGAGCACCCCACAACACACACAATTTTAGAGATGCTCTGGCCAAACCATCATAGTTTCTTTGATCATAGCCATCATAGTGACTTTGACCCATGTCAAAGTAACTGAGATCCTTATGCTTTTCTATTTTTCCTGTCTCTATCACATCAAATTTAACAACTGATTGTTCACTTGCTGCCCAATATACCAGCCCCATTGCAATGAGATGATCAGTGTTATTCATTTCACCTTTTTGTTGTGGCTGATTGAAGCATCCTTATCGATACTAAGGATGGGGCTCGATACTCTACACTATTTTCGATACTACTGGGGGAGAAAAAACAAACTTTTTAATAAAAAATCTAAAGTGTGCTCATGGGACCCCGCGGAGCGACGCGGCTCGGAAAGTCCTCACGGGGCCAACGTGCTGGTTCTGCGGGGGAGGAGAGCTTCACCACTAGCCACGTTCAATAGGTCTGGGGGAGCTGAGGTAAAATTTCATGGCGCTAGGTTGTTCCCCTGCTGAACTATGGGGCAAAATGCTCCGGGACAGCCGGCTCAGGGCTCATTTATTGGTGCGTGCCACTTTTTTTTTTTTTTTATTTCCTCTGTAGAGAGCCAGGGGGAGAGCCTCGGACCTCCAAAGCACCAAAGCTCCCCCTGGCTCTCTACGGAGGAAAAAAAAGTGGTACACACCTTTAAATGAGTCCCTAGCCGGCTGTCATGTAAACATTAGGTCCTCCAGGTAGCTGAAGGAGGGGCTGCCTGCTGCAGTACCTGTTGAAAATTGTTGTAGTCTGCTGGCGATTTCCATGAACCAGCAGATGCAAAACTGGCATTTAAGTACCGATACCAGTGCTAATTGATATCGAACTCGATACTAAATTTTAGTATTGATTGGTATCTGAGAATCTTTTTTTTTTTTTTTTTTTTAATTTTTTTTTTTTACATTAATATCCAGTACTACATATTTCTACATATTCAGAGCACTCTAAGGAAGGCCTATTGCTGAGTGATGATTACTATTTTCTATGTGCTGTGGATAAGCAAGAGAGATAAACAGTAGAAATTGATTAATTGTTGCACATAGATTGTGTAAGAATAACTAAACTAGCTATACACTGTGATTGAACATAATCATTGTACACAGAGCAAACCAGGACCCCGTTGGTATCTGAAGTATCTTTAGTTTTGTACTAGAGCTACAAGGCTAAATGGCCAACAACTAGTGGAAAAATGAACAAATATGTTGTTTGTCTTGTTAGGCAGTGTTATGTAGCACATCACTGCATCCCTCAGCCTCATAATTTTGACATTTTTTGTACCTATTTTATAAATTACATAATCAAAAATCAAATCCCACAATAATAAAACAATCCTGACAGCTACTGTAAACATTGACACCGAGGCTAATGAATACAAATGCGTAAATAATGCATACTTATTAATTGTCGTAGCTGTAACAGAAACGAACCAGTTAGTGTAGGAAAAACACATTTCAAATAGTTTGCTACCCCAAAGTGGTTTTAGTTTTACAAAAGTTCCTCCCACCTAAGGGAATTTCCTATTCTTTAAAATGGAAAATCTCACTTTAGAGAGAGGATGCTAGTAGGCATTTGCAAAAAGATGTGTAGAAGTAGAGTGTCATTTTAAATACGTAGACATGCTAATATGGTTTTAGACATAGCAGTGTGTTTTGATTTTAGGCAAACGTGATGTTACGGTATGCCTCGCAGCTCCAGTGCAAAATTTAAAAAAGCTATCTATATACTTAAATTGTCTTGATTAATAGATTACCTTTTGGGTAAGGTTGTGCAATTGTGCAAATTTTGTTTTACCCTCCCATTTAAAACATTAATTTAAACCACTCCTGTTTATTGAGGTCCTTCATGAAGACTAAATAAAATTTAAAGATCTGTAGGCTGCAGGTCTGTAATCATCCTTGCTGTTGTTTCAGGTATAATGTAGAAGAAGATGGAAGCTGTGACGATCTGGATCAGGGAGATAATGGCTGGAAGATCATTCACACTGATGTCTTTCGATTTCCACCATATAAGAGCTTGTTGTGTGCTGTTCTGGGAGTGGGAACTCAGTTTCTCACTCTGGCCACAGGTAGGAATCACCTCAGTGTGTGTTTATTATACTGAAGATGACTTATTTTAAACAGGAAACCTGTTTTCAAAGTAAACATTTTGAAAATATTGTGAATTTTGTCTAAGTAAATTGTCTATTTAATTTAAATTTTATATTTAATTCAGATTGCTCAATAATTCATCAAAAAAACGTACACAACAATGTAATCGATAGTGACATTCCTGCTGGGAGTTGTATATGCACAAGAGCGAAAATAACAATGAGAGGAAAATAGACAAGTTTGTTAATGACTGACTTAGTTTAGACTGCCCTTAACCTTTTTTTCTGGCCTTCTCTTTTGGTTGCCAGGGATCATTGTCATGGCATTGCTAGGGATGTTTAATGTACATCGTCATGGTGCCATAAACTCTGCAGCAATTGTGCTGTATGCACTGACCAGTTGTGTGTCGGGTTACTGCTCTTGCTGCTTCTACACTCAGATCCACGGGCAACATTGGGTTTGGAACATCATCCTTACCTCCTCCCTGTTTTCTGGTAAAAAGATGTTTTACTTTAGATTAACATAATGTTTGGAAAGACTGTATGTACCCACTCTAATTTGTTAAAATGATCTGGAAAACTCCACTGGGTGATTTTTTTTTTTGTTTGTTTGTTTGTTTTTGTTTTGTTTTTTTGTGGTTTTATTTGTTTATAGGTTATGACCTGTCAAACCTCTCAACCTAATATATCCTTAATGTACCATTTTTAGCAAGGTACAATTGGTGAAGTCTTTGCTAGTCACACTGAACATGCAAAGGCTCTATTTGTGTGATAACATAATATGTAAAAACTGACAAATAAGTGTTTTGTCATTATAAATGACAAATATCAATAATGATGTGCAAAAATTGCAAGAGTATTTTGTAGGAAATAATACACAGTCTGGAATAACATGCTTCAAGATTTCAAACTATATCACAAAATATTTTTTTAAATGTTTGCTTAGAATACTTTTCATTAATCCGTGTGACAAATCACTTTTAACAAAAGAATAACTAATGGTCATTAACTAGTATCAGTACTATTATTACTACATTTTAAGTAATGGACATCAGTATCACTCAATTTGGAAAAGTAACATTTTGTGTCATGCATCTCACTCTCTTGTGCACTTCCTGTCTTACTCCAATTCCCCACCCCCTTTTTTCTCTTTTGTAGCTCCTCTCTTTCTGACCTGGAGTGTAGTAAACTCTGTTCACTGGTGGAGTGGTTCCACACAGGCCCTCCCAGCCTCCACTGTGTTCCTATTGCTAGGTGCTTGGGTGCTAGTGGGCTTTCCCCTCACGGTCATTGGGGGAATTGTGGGGAAGAACCGGGCAGACAGCTTCCAGGCACCGTGCCGTACGCGCAACATCCCCCGCCAGATCCCCCAGCAGCCCTGGTACAAACACACAGCTGTACATATGGCCATCGGGGGATTTCTGCCTTTCAGGTGAGCAGTGAATCTGGTATTAGAATGAAAACCGATGCAACATACACACAGCTATATGTAACAATCAGTGGAAAAGAAGCCATCATACTTTGGTCCCTGTTGCATGTCCTTGTTCCGTAAAAGCAATATCACTGAAGCTATCCGGATAATTTGTGCTGTTGTGTGCATGAAGTAACTGATTTTTTTTTACTGACATACAGTGCTTTGAAAAAATGTTTGTTTGATAATCTGAAACATTTAAGCGTGACAAACATGCAAAAAAAATAAATCAGGAAGGGGACAAATACTTTTTCACAGCACTGTATAATCATGGTTTTGTTGGCTAAACTAAATGAGTCTGTCACCATAAAGTGAGATGTGTCATTTATGAATGTTGGAGAATATTTTATTATAATTTGAGGTTAATAAAAGGTGTTATTGACTGTAGCAGAGTAGTTAATTCACTTGCTCCACATGCAGAGACCAGTCATCAAGCCATGGGAAAGCAAGGACACCACTTATTTGTTGTGTAGATATTGTCTAACTAACAAAACAATTTGAACTCTTCAGCACAAACAGTTAAACTTTGTTTTGCATTTGTTAATACAGGGGGTCCTCAAGTTATGACGGAGATCTGTTCCTTCGACAGTGATGTAACCCATATTTTGGTGTAAGTCGAAACACACCCTAATCTAAGTTAATAACCTATCCTGACACAGTTGTAAAATCTATAAACACAACTAAGAAAAAATGACAAATTAATGTAAAAATTAGTTCAGAAGCCTTGATAAAGGCCAAAAAGTCAGCAAACAAAGCAACACAAACGGAACACTTGCGCTTAGATAAGCATACTTTCGCCACGCACCGCTAAACTAGTTCGCCCACGCGAGCGTTGTAAACTCAAAACGTCGTATGTCGAGACCCTCGGAACTCGAGGATCCCCTGTACATCTGGCTTAGCAGATTAAAATAGTTATACAATTATGAAATTAAATGGTTTCCAAATAAACCATGCTTCCAGTCCATACACTTCAATATGCAACTAAGCAGCCAAACAGCCTGTCTTGAATACACTGTTTTTGTGATGTCACAAACATCAACTCATTAACATATACACAGGTCAACCATTAAAACTACCTGTCTAATATTGTGCCACCTAACAATTCTTACCCACCAAGGTTCGGTCTCTACAAGACCTCTGAAGGGGTGCTGTAGTATCTGGCAGATACTACCTACTTGCAGGATTAACAGAAAATCCTGCAAGTAGGGAAATGGGCCTCTTTGTCTAGCACATCCCACAGATGCTTGCTCAGAATTAGATCTGGAGAACTCCTTATCATGTTCCTAAAACATCCCTGAACAGTTTTGGCAGTGTGCATTGTACTACTGAAAGAGGTCAGTGCCTATAGGAAATGTCACTGTCTTGAAGAGGTGTACTAGGTCTGCATCAATGATTAGGTAGGTGTTATGTGTCAAAGTAACATCTACGTGAATGCCTGGACCAAAGGTTTAACAGCAGAACATTGTCTAGTACATCATACTGCCTCCCCTAGCATGCCCTCTTCCCGAAATATATTCTGGTGCCATTTCTTCCAAAGGTAAGTGACACATGCACCTAGGTATAAAAGAAAACATGATTCATCAGACCATGCCACCTTGTTCCAATGCTCCATGGTCCAGTTCTGATGGTCACATCCTGCTGTAGGCGCTTTTGGCAGTGGACGGGATCAGCATGGGCACTAATCGCTTTGTAGCTATTTAATTTAATACACGCCAGACTGCAATACATTGTGTGTTCTGACACCTGTTTATCATTAGCATTTACTTTTTCAGCAATTTGTACTACGGTAGCTCTGTGGGATCAGACCAGACCTTCACTCCCATTGGACGGTTCACCAGTTGTCCTTCCCTCAGCCTCTTTTGGTACTTACTAACCGCTGCATGTTAAGAATACCTCAGATGGCCTGTCGTTTTGGAGATTCTCTATCCCAGTCCAACCCACACAGTTTGGCAAAGTCTTTCAGATGCTTATGTTTGCTTATTTGTCCTGCTTCCAACACATCTGCTTCACTTCCTGTTCACTTGCAACTTAACAAATCCCCCCCTTTACAGGGGCAATTATAATGGGATAATCAATGTTGTTATCTTGACCTGCCAATGGTTTAAATGCTGAAGCTGATTAGTGTGTCTGTCAGACCGTAGCAGGATAGCCATGCCCTTTCATGTTGACAGGTGTTTTAGCATGGACTGCTTTTTAAATACAAGGCAGCTAATCAGAACTGAGGTTACTTACATATATCAGTCTTAAAGGAAAAGTAACAAAAACATTCTGTTTAATGCTAAGACATAAAAAGTTGGAACAACTCTGATTCTGAAAGGAGTGCAGCATTACATTACAGGGTTAAAATCACACCTTGTGTTGATCATGTCTCCCTCTCTCCCTCTCCCTTTTCCTCTTTCCCGTCCCATTTTTTCACAGTGCCATCTCTGTGGAGCTATATTACATTTTTGCCACTGTGTGGGGAAGAGAGCACTACACTCTTTATGGCATTCTGCTCTGCGTTTTTGCCATTCTGCTGTCTGTGGGGGCCTGCATCTCTGTTGCCCTCACCTACTTCCTGCTCTCAGGCGAAGATTACCGCTGGTGGTGGCGGAGCATCCTGAGCACAGGCTCCACTGGCCTGTTTATATTTGTCTACTCTCTATTCTACTACCACAATCGCTCCAGCATGAGTGGTCTGGTACAGAGTGTGGAGTTTTTTGGTTATTCCTTACTCACCGCCTTCGTTTTCTCACTTATGCTAGGGACAGTTTCCTTCTGGGCCTCGCTCACCTTCATCCGCTACATTTACCGCAGCTTAAAGATGGACTGAACAAGGACACAAATTACACTTTTTTTTTCTCTCTCTCTGTCGCTTTCTCTCTCTGTCTGCCTTGTTGGACAAGAACGGTGGCATCATGCAACAGTGCCCGAGGAACAGTGCTACAGAACTTTTGGCTTCCTGGAATGTTATTCAAAACCATAACTGCTTGTTCCATCAACATGGAGAGGTCGTTAAACTGATTGGGTTCTGTTTTTTAACAACCAGCTCGTTCATTCTGTTTGTTTCAAACTATGAGATTTTCTCAGTGAGACCCTGATACTTTTAATGTTTAAAGGAATACTCCAGCATTTTTCTATGTAATCTCTATCTGCCAGGGCTGGGAAGTCAATAAATCTGGACAAAAGTATTGCTAACTGTCTGTGAATATGGATATTTTCAGTATGAAAATCGCAGGTATTTTTACATTAGCTTACATTGAATATAGAGTTGCTATTTGTGTTGTGGAGTGGGGTTGTCATTTACATAGAAGTAGGCTAAGACTATAGAAAGCTCTAAGTGAAACCACTGATCGATTATGTGGCCATTATTTATATTTATTGATAAATCAAGAAAATGCATCAAATGTTATTCTCTATAATAATTAGTCTACACCATTCAACACAGCACATAGAGATTAGTTTGTAAAACACTGGAGTATTTCTTTTTAAGGTACATAGTTGTTAGAATATTTGCTCTGTCAAAACAAAGTCAAGTCAGTTTAGTTAACTGTTTCATGTTCAGCTACTGTATCAACAGTTGACTAAAATGCACATTTGAATGCATAGTTATTTTAAAAGCATTGACTTGCAGTATAAAATGTAAACCAAGGAAACTGTTCTACATTCATTTTGGTATTTCTTGGGGTAGAAGAAGCAGTAAATACTTTTATCCATATAGCTCATGGCTTATGAAGGACTTGTATCTATATTTATAAAGCAACATTTTTCTCAAAGTTATTTTGGACAACATGGTTATATGTCAGTGACGGGTGCATTGAATATTTGCAGGGAAATAATTTCTGATTTAGAAAAGGGCATTTATGACAAATGAGCAGGGAAAAGAACGTTTCCTTGGGGAAAGCCAACATGAATCTAACAAGCCTTTACAGGCATCTGTTCCACTCCGTAGATGTAGTCTGGTGGTCCAAATAGCCCATGAAACGTAATAGACCAATTGCTAAATGCCAAGATGCAAGTCGTCAAAGACAAAATCAAATACAAAGTTATACGACTGGGTGAAGATTTCAAGCTGAAATCTGAATGATATTTAGTACTAATATAAAATGCGGTCTTTTCCTCCCAAGATAAAAATATCCAAATACCTGCTTTTAATTTTAATATAAACACATTATTTAATGGGGAAAAAACAATCTAATAACCCATTTTGTAATTTTTAATGTGGACAATTAAGTGGCGTAGAAAAATTATTTTAGATTTTTTTTTTTTTTTTTAAACAATATTTTCAAAAAACCTTTGCTGTAGGTGGAAAAGCTGTAAACTTGCTGCAGCTACCAATTTAGCATAACAAACCATCAAAAATAATTTTATAAGAGGAAAGCATATGACTGGTGTAGATACTGCAAAAAACGGGATATTGTACCATTTTAAAAATATTATATATTTTTGGCCACACCAGTTAAACCAGTTGTCAGGTGCATTCACTGCTGATATATTAATAATAGATTGGGACGTCAGTTGTCCATGCTAGGGGAATAATTTCCCCAGTACTGGATTCTCTGGAGTGAGGAAGCTCCACCCAATATCTTTGGGATGAGTTGGAGTGGCATTTGTGATCCCTTGATTTCAGAAGCAACACTGGATAAGCAGGGGTCTACAAACTGATATATAGTGCATCTGACTGACTTATGCTCTACACCCAAACCCAGTGCTCACTGTGGAACTTTTCACACACGTCTAAATTAAATTTTTTATGAAATAACATTCTAAGTGTTTGCATTTCGAGATAAAGTTGCTCTGCATTTGGTGCTCTTTGAAACTTGTTCAGCCTTGTAACAGTTGTTATAAGCGTACATATGGAGTGGGCAGAGCATGAGCAGAACCGCAAATACCGTCAGCTCCATAATTATTGGTTGACCTCTATAATTCCAAATCACTTAACTAGGAAAGCATGGAGTGGAACAGTATAAAAGCTTGTGAGATTCAGCATGGGTTTTTTTTTTTTTATCATGCTTATATAAAATGGGACATGGGCGCAATATGTACCATAGTCACCAGTAACTGTGATCTCACTTTAGCTGTACATATACAATCTTTTCAATAAAGCAACCTTTTTCCTACAAAAAAGAAAATATCTAATGATCCTGTTAACACTTTAGCTTGATGTTGGCTGGGTTTTCCTATATGCATAGTAAAGAGTTTAGCAAGCCTTTTTACAGTGGAGGGGAGAAAATGTGTAGTATGTTTGGAAGGATTTTTTAAAACTGTAAAGCTGAATTTAGGGACATGTTGCAAGCGATGTGTTCTTCCACATAGCACATGACTGATTACCAGTAACATTTAGTACTACATTAGGAGCATTGTGGTGTGGATGATTTTCACAAATTCCTGCCAGATCACTATGGAAACCAGTATACCTCAGGGAAAAGTAACAGAATGAAATTACTTCTTAATGTGTTAAATCCATCTTCAGAGGTTTGAAAAAAAAAATTGGTTAGACATTCATTTGTAAACTGCCCCATCCCAAGGCATTCTGAATTTAATAGATGTTGTTTCTAATATATCTGCATGCGTGTGTTTCCCTCATACAAATCAGCAATCTTCATTAGCTGATTAATCTGATTAATTTATCTGTCATGGTTTAGCAAAAATACGGAAAAAAGTGTGTTCCGTGTCAGCTCAATACAGTACATGTCTTTCAAATACAGAACAATTCCATATTTCACACAATGGTTGGCAGGTGTGTGGATAAATTAATGATTTTTAAAAGGTGTTAGAGATTAATGAGTTGTGTCACTGAGGAAGTTAACTATATACGGAATGTTTGTGAAGGTTCTTTGAAAGCCGCCATAAAGCTGAATTCAGGAGATAGTTTTAAGAAATATAATTCACGCTTTTTCAATACAATATGTGTACTGCCTCTGTGGTTCTGTATGTTGTGGTCATCTACTATAGACCCACAAATAGAGATTATGTTGAAACATGCTGGAGTATTCCATTTATATCTTCTTTGTTAATTATGCCCCAGTGCCATATTTGACAAAAACGCTGTTGACTAAAGTTTTTGGCAAAGTCTCCAGTTGGTCTTTACCCTTTCTTATGTTGAACTGAAGTAAATTCAATCTTAGAATTAATAACAAAAAACCCTTATTAAATAAATAAATCTTTTTAACAAATAATTATATTTAACTTTAAATTGAGTGTTTAGGAACACTTAAGCAGTCATCGGTAAATTCCTGTTTCACTGGCATATAAATATATAGTGACAAGAAAGCCAGGGGAATTAGAAGTTGTTCAGAGAATTCACAAATGAAGTAATAAAAATGTGTTGGCCTTTGTAAATCAGCCAATGGCTATAAAAGTAGCTACATTTTCATATCCACTTTTTAGGGCAATAACAAATTTAAAACAACCAGAGGTGTAGTGAAACTGCCTGAATGAGGATTTGTTTGTCTCTTATTAATCTCCAGGGTTATTATTTATCATCTCTCTCCATCCAGTGTCAAACTGAGACAAATACATTCCCTTTTTGAGTCAAGGTTTCTTCCTCCAGCATTAGCGAGTTTTTCTGTGATTCATTCAGCTTGCTCACAGATTGGATCCAGATTCTGGAATGGTGCTTTGTGACATCTGTTGTAAAAAGTGCTAAATAAAATTGACTATTTGTGCCTTAGCGCAAAACTATGTTATATTTACGACTTAATGCAGGGAAAGATCTAGTTCTAGATTAAATTGTTCAAATAGCACAAAAACTTTTTTAGTCTCCTGACCTAAGCATGGAAAATGTGCAGAGTGAACTGAAGAGGACACTTCAAAGTAAGGAACTTGGACCCTGGAATATCTGGAGAGATTCCATATTGCGTAGTCTCATGCTTTTCTCTGTATTGTATTCTCCAGTCTCATAATTACAAGAAAAGACTAAATGGTTGCATGAAATACTAAATACAAGGGTACCAGTAGCTTTGACTCATGATTTTGTAAAAATTAAATTTTTTACAATTTTCTTAAACAATTTAAGCTAGTCATTTTTCATATCCTTTTTACCCATCGTTATGTGCTGAGATAAAGATTTTAGTGTGATGACTAAACCTTAGCTTGCTAGCTTACATGGCGCTGATGACAGGTATGTCAATCAGATACGGTCATGTTCAGTGCCAGTCTCTTTACCTGGAAATTTGGAAAACGGTGTTGTGGTTTCTCTACTACTGAATCAGAATCAGTTTTCTATTCAATTCTTACATTCTTATGTAAACTAGACTCAAAGGATTTGCCACATACCAACAATTAACCAAGTGTACATCAGTGTTTTTTTTTTTTTACCCAGAATTAACAAGAGCATGAAAGCCACCAGGATTTTGTTGCAGAAAGATGCAGCAGTTGTTTGTGGTTTCTTACTGGACTGGTTTCATCTGTGACATCCCCCTGGAAAAGTTTAGGCCCTGCCTTTAAATTATCTTTCAATAAATGAGATACACCAGTATCACCCAGCTAAGATGTTTATTTACACAATGGACAAAAATATAAAATAAATCACCATTTGTTCCATGAAGCATCTCCTATAACAGTACATTTTCTTTCTGCTGAGAAAGAAAAAAAGAAGAAAAAAAAAGTAGGGAGTAAATGCTAATGGGAACATTCATTGTCATACTGTATTCCATAACTATTGTGTTCCAAGTGTATATTTTGCTTACTATGTGTACATTGTCTTGTATTCAACTGCTTAACATTTATTGTTCTGAGTAGACTAGATGTGTCCTTAAAACTCCACTGTATTCATTTAGTTAACATTTTCAAATTGAGACTTGCTTAATATTTTGAAGCCAACCATAATTAAAAACAACGTTCAGGGACACCTGAATAAAACATTTATTCGACACTAAGGATCGGAGTAGTTAAGAGTGTTCTTGAGACAGGGGTCAAAGAACAAAAACAGGGACATTGTGAGCATTGGAACATCTAGAAAGCCATTGCTCAGCAAAGCAAGACCTTATCAAGGTGATAATTCATATGGTACATACAGTAAACAGTATATAACCAGTGCATTATTGGTCTAACTACTTTGCCGCCCATATTAATGCCTCAGTCAAGCACCAAGCAGAGTAAGAGTTACTGGTTAAAAAAAAATTTTTTAAATACATTGGAAAGTCCATTGAACTTACAAAAATAGAGCTTTTGGGTAAAAAAAAAAAAAAAAAAAACCCTTTCCATGTTCATAAAAGCTGTGCTGAGGGTGCACCCGATGGCTTGCAGCAAACAGTGATTTAAAAGGAACAAACAGGAACATCAATCAGCTCCTTAGATATTTACATGGCTGTGTGGTTCAAAAACTACAGGTGCCTTCAACTCACTGCCAAGCACAAATGATTAAGACAGCCACTGTGAGACATTGTGCACTGCCAGTTGCATAGGGGTGCTGCATGAGTCAACACTTCCTCCATCGGTGTTCCCACTAACAGCCAAATAACTAGGAGGGTTAGGGAACTCATAGTGCGTCACAGCTGGGGGCAGAGGCCAGTTTCCCTGAGCCCTGGTAGACAACTGGGAAGCGGACAGGGGCTGAGTATAGTTGGGATAGAAGGGAGATGATTGTGGGGGGCTTTTCTTGAAGACAGCTTCTCTATGCTGAGGGTTGGTAAAAAGGTCTTGGTTCAGGATTGGAGCATCTACCTGAAACTGAGGGGAAGGAAGGGCACAGACAAATTGGCATAAAGGCACAGTAAATTTTAGCCTTCTCCCTTTACGAGACCAGTTCCTCTATACAGAGGGTCCTCAAGTTATGACAGAGATCCATTCCTACGACAGTGATGTAGCCCGAATTGGTGTAAGTTGAACCACACCCAAGCCTAAGTTAATAACCTATCCTAACAGTTGTAAAATCTATAAACACAAGAAAAAAGAAAAAAAACACAAACAAAAAAAAAAAACGACATGAGTAAAAGATAAAAATCTCTTAGAAGCCATGGTAAAGGTCAAAGTGTCACCAAACAAAGCAACACAAACAGAACACTTGCACTTAGATAAATGTACTCCCTCACTCATATGGAACATTACTAAGTATCCTGCGCATTCTTCTGCTGAGTGTTAAACTGTAAAAAATGTAAAAGTAAAAATGTAAACTAGTTCGCCCACGTCCGCGCCGTAAACTCGAGACACGATATGTCCAGACCCTAGTAACTCAGGGACCCCCTGTAGATTTTTTGTGTCCAACCTGAGAATGTTAAAAGGACAGGATTTGGCAGAATAGACCTAAACAAATAACTGAATTCAAAGTACATTACCTGAGAATGTGGGGTTGGTGCACTGGGAATCCCAACAGTAAAGTACCTGTCCGACACCCAGCTGTTATCTTTTTGATGTCTCTTGAGTTTCATTCTGCGATTTTGAAACCATGTTTTCACCTTTATAACGGGGGTGGGTGGTTAACGTCAGACATTGTATAGAAATGTAATCGTTTGGGTTCGTTTCATCTGCACATTTTGGACCTACCTGCTTGTAAGTAAGCCCAGTTAACCCCGCTAGAGTCTTCATTTCCGCAGGTGTAAGGTATCTCTGCATGTTGAAGCGATCGGTTAACGCGTTCATTTGGCCTTCCGAGAAGGCTGTGCGAGCTTTGGCTTTGCGGGGCTGCACTGGCAACTGCTCGGAAGACCCTTCCTCTCCCTCCACGTTCAAAAGGGATGGCTCCGTCACCACCGAAAGGGAGCTGGATACAACCTCGCTGCCGTCGGAACTTCCACTGCCCAACTTGTAGGCCCGCTCTTTTTTAAGCCAAATGGGGGGGTCAATGTCTGCTCGGTGAACGCCGCCCTCTCGACTGCTACCCGAGCTCCAAGAATCTGTAAAAGAGCAGAAATGTTTAAGACCAATTTAACAAGAAAACACCGCGCTTAACCGCAATACAGAAGCGGCCACAGCGAATTAGTTTGCAAAATTAGTCAACCTACGCCCACAATGCCTTGCGAAAATTGAGGCAGGCAGCAGCGCTTATGATAAAAGTTAAAAAATAAATATACCTTGTTAGGACTATCAACGTACTTAACAAACACGTTACATGTTGCGAGATTGGGTCGTTTGTGGTAATCACCATCATTAACTACCCGGCTAGCTAGTGAAAGCTCAATTAACGTCAATAGCTCTTAACCTGGCGTGTGGGCCTCCGAGTCACTCGGTGTATCACTCCCCGTACCAGCCTGCTCTTGATTCTTTGCTTCTTGGTTGTAATGGACTGGGTTATGAGAAAGGGAAAGCCGTCCGTTCTGCGTGTGTGACAGCGAGTCCGCGTAGTACACGACGGAGCTCGGGTAATGGCAGTCAGTGTTGGAAGGCGCGCACTCCGGACTGCCAGGCGGAGACTGCGACTGAACCTGAGGGGAATAGAAGCCGCCTGTGATACCGGCAGACGGGCCGTACGCGGCCTCCGCCCAGCTCATGGTCGGATGAGTTTGTTCAGGTCCTTGTGGGTACATTAAGCCGTACGCATACGCGTGATACGACGGACTGTAATTATAACTTACTGGTATTTTCCAGTCCGCCATATCTGGCCCTCTGAAGAGCTTAATTGTACTTAAGCTAATCGCAAAACTAAGTATGAACTCGCGGTAACCTTCAAGCCAAAAACTAGAAAGCCCGTTTGTCTTGGCTACCCAATCAAAGATCAAGTTTTCCCCCCCCCTCAGTTCAGGTGTGTGTCTTTCAGCAACTCCCTGACATGTCTAAATTAACTAGGCTTCACATTGTGGTGAATTTATAAGGGTGGGGGTGGAAGCGGAAGGCAATTCTCAGCCCACTCTATCAGAGAGGCACGCCCATATTCATGTCATTGGAATTCACTTTACGCGTTTCGTGGTTACATTTATAATATTACTGTTTTACAATAAACATGAGTAATTATTGTCATGTCCGTTACTTATTTAAGTTGTAAAAAAATGTGTTATCTAGATGCCTCATACCAACGTCTTTATTACAAATATACATAATTATTCGCACTCTCATTTTAGTTAAACTCGAAGTAAACACAAGAAGAAAAGTAAAACATAGTTACGCAAAAACAGTCTTAAAGAAATAACAGCATAATAGTAAACATTAGGAGGAATGTACCACAATACGCCAAGCTTATGCTAACCCAAACAAATTTAAATTTTTATTTGGATAAAAAAAACAGCGGAGTGCTCTTCAAGACAAATAGACTCAGCGGAGTGCTCTTCCACACTTTGTGTTTTTTTAACACAAAGAACATGGAAAATGAATGAGATAAGTAACTATTGTTATGGAAATAAATACACTTGTAGTTCACCATTCGGCTGCATTAGTATGGTAATACTGAAGTTAAATGTGAAAATATGCGCTCATGAGTGTATGAACCGATTAGAGTAATCACAGGCAGAGAGGTCCAAGACACAGCCCACTGTAATGTAGAGTTTGCTGTGGAAAGTGCAAATCAGTCTAATTTACATAGGAAAAACAATTTTGCATGTTTTATTGATTAAATATTTTCCTTTTTCATGATAAACTGCATTGGGGTTGTGCGTATGTCAGCACTTCTGAGCCGTTTTAGTGCACTGATACACACAAACAACTATAATTAATCATTTCCTGAACCTTTAATACTTGAGCTTTTTTATTGTTTATGATCACAGTATAAAATGTGATTGTTTTCTCTTCAGTTTTGTTGCGCCCGTTGTGACGGGTAGTTCTCTCTCTCGTTCTGGTTAATTTATGTATTAATAGCCCATTAGCTTTACCTTAAAAAGACTGTCCTGAAAGCAACAAGATTTACTATTCTCCAAGTCTCTTTTAGAGGAAATAATGAAAACTGTGAAATTAATTTTCCGCCTGTTTTGTAGTCAACCTACTGTAACTTACAGCGTCTGTGTTTAGCAACCAGTATGAATAAAAGTACAAACAAATATGGAGCCCTCCCTGCCTTTGAGTAGCGCTGTAGTAAAAGTGACTGTTTTTCTTTCCTTTGAGCACTGGCCCTTTAACACGGCGACTCTGGCGTAAGTCGTTCCCAGTCCGCGTGGTAAGTTTGGAACAGTTTCGCTAACGATTGTCGAATTTTACTCGCTAACGGATTTCTCTGGGGAGTCGGTAAGGAGACGTCTGGAAAGAAGCTTCCAAATACATTTTCAGGGTCTTTTCTTAACCAGCAACTCTTCCCCTTCCCACGTTGAAACATAATTGAACACTCTTGTCACTTTCTCCATCTAAGTCTAAAGCTCGTGTTTTTTTTACTATCGTACATCGACGTCAGGTCGTTTTCCAATATGTTAGAGGATTTGGAACAGGTCCTGTCTCAACTGACACAGCCTGATAATACCGCTATACAGAAGGTGTGTTTCTGCTTTTCAAACTTAACCTGTTATGGTAGTATTTCAGCATATTTGGATGATTAGCTTTCAGAATTCCAGCTAGCCTGAGTAAATTGTTTCACATAGTTAATATATACACTGACAGATGTTTTTGTTTGAATGTTCATTATAGTTAGAGCTACTCAGACAGCAAAGTGTGTACATTTGTTTACTTTCGGTATCCGTGTCTGTATCCTCATATATTGTAATTTGTTTGTTTATGTGTTATGGCAACTGTCAGGCTACTGCTCAGCTAAAACAGGCTTTTAAAGATCCTGCTATCATCCCAGCATTATGTGCAGTTA
Organism: Bryconaethiops microstoma; assembly: GCA_037577275.1. Classification (NCBI taxonomy): domain Eukaryota; kingdom Metazoa; phylum Chordata; class Actinopteri; order Characiformes; family Alestidae; genus Bryconaethiops; species Bryconaethiops microstoma. The sequence goes on along the minus strand of JBBJLS010000006.1, from coordinate 3,813,216 downwards.
TGACTGGATCCCTAAAACCACAGGTAGGCAGCGACCTGGCTTTCTTTGTTCTCCCACGTTTTGACAAGCGCTGAAGCCGTTTGTGCTCTGTAACACCACTTACTGCGTGCCGTTTTAGTAACCTTTGTTCTGTTTGCATAGATCCGACAGTCTGCTGCAGTGATGTTGAGAATGAAAGTGAAGAAACACTGGAATAGAATCAGTCCAGACCATCGAGAGAGGTTTAAAGAGAAATATTTAAATTCGTGTCTCTTGTTTTTAGATTTGATATCCTGAATTGATCAAACTTAAATGTTTTTCCATTCAGCTTGAAGGCAATTGTCCTGCAAGCTTTTCGACAAGAAACAGAGTAGGTTTCTTCAGTCTATTCTGTAGACCCTGATATGACTTCTAGGTCTGTACTCTGGATTCACCTAAGTGAACTTTTTCTTTCCCTATTTCAGGCACACTGTTCGCCACTCTTTATCGCAGTTGAGTGCATTAATGGTAAAACATGAAACACCTGAAAGCTGGCCTGCCCTGCTCACATTGCTAAATGAATCCACCAGGAGCAACAGTCCTCAGGACAGACAGGTACAGGCACCATGTCTCATTCATGGCACACTAATGTGGTCTTATGTTATTGTAAAGAATACAGCAATATGCCTCAATTGAGTCACAGTTGGTGCTTTGTCATGCAGCCTTAATTTTAAAGCTAGATCATTACTTAGCTATTGCTGATAGTTTTTATTTTAATGACTCTACAGTGTATTTTTACTACTACACATTTTACTACTATGGATGATTGTATGGAACATGCCAATCAGTTCATTTCTCCTGTTAATTCTATTGGACCTTTTTTCACAGGTTGGTCTGCTGCTGTTGAGTAAAGTTGTGGAATCCAATCCTGAGCCCTTCAAGCCTCACTACAAACAGCTGCTCCAACTGTTTGGCACTGTACTCCAGGATGTGACCAACCCCACAGTTTTGTACTACTGCATTCTCACCTTCACTGCCATCACAGCTTACACAGGCACAGAGGAGATGGTTAGTTTTGACAGGTTTAGCTGTTTTTGTTTTTGTTTTTTTTTTAAAAAGTTTTTTTAAATTAACCAAGTCAGAGTATTTTATTTAATGTACACATAAACTTAATGTAACACTCTTTTTGCAGGACTCTCAAATCAGTTTCACCTGTATTTGTACAGACACAATTCTGCAAGAATCACTGAAAAAACACCCTCAGAAGTTCTTTGTAAACATGTTCATGGGGTTAGTAGGAGCCGTTTTCATTTCCTTTTTTCTATTTTTAGATCCTGATGCGCTCATTGGTTCCAAGACTGATAATTGCTCTGAAACACTTAATCCAGGCTGACCAGGTCAGACTTCTTTACAGATCCTATTTGTGTTAATGCACTCATTAGTCTTTTTATTCATCTAAATTATGTGCTAAAGACACATAAGTACGTGCCTTTTGTGCTTTTTGTGTCCACAACTTTTTTTTGACCCCTTACCTCATCTCTTGTTTATTTCTCTTTTTTGTTTGATTCATTTTCTAGAATCAGGCCAGTGAGGCAATGGAGGTGTTTGATGAGTTGATGGAGAGTGAGGTTTCCGTTGTGGTCCCACACATTGCTGAGATTGTTCACTTCTGTTTGGAGGTTGATATCTAGAATCTCACTTTGGTCACACAATATTCATGTACAAACAGGTCATATGAATAACCTGACAATGTTTGCCACAGTTTTTCTTTTATGTGTAAATTGATCACTTTTATATGTAAATTGATCTTACACTCGAGACAATGCTAAATTTGCATACCCCTTGCACATAGTTTTTATGAAAACTATACATTGCCCACTCAGCCCTAAACTCTTTGAAACTTGGCAGCCACACAAAGCAAACAAGTAAACGCTAACCTAGTAGACATAGCTCAATGCAATGTCACCACCTTGTTTGTCTTTTAAAAAGACGTGAGTGAGCTTGTACAAGGAGGTTTGAACATTTACTATTTTCCTTCCATGTGCTATTCTGTATAATTTTAGTTCTGAGAAGAATATCTATCAAATGTGCTTGTTATAATATTAGGCTATGCCCAGACAGTTCTCAGTTTTGTTTGTTTGTTATTTTTTGTTTGTGGTAAATGATTTTTTAGCGTATCTTTGCGTAACTGGAAAACAGAGACCAACTCTGATGTTTGTGACTGTGATGGAGCATAATAAGGATGAAGCATTGAATTTCTACTTCTAATTTTTGATAATGTTTTCAAATATGACTGTTCATATTTCCAACTTATCAGATGTCAGAAAAAATATAACATGTATCATTGTACTGCTTTCTTATATTTTTGCCATATCCAGCTCTACTGTTTCATCATATTTGTTTGTTTAGGTTAGTGCTGATGTTTCACTCAGCGATTCACTGCGTGTCAAAGCTCTATCTTGTATTGCCCTCCTCATTAGGCTTAAGAGCAAGGTATTTTTTAAATCTATTTTCTTCTTATATGTATGTATAACCATGAATGCAGGGTATAGGATGTCATTTAACATTTTCCCTTCTTTGGCCCCATGTTTCAGGCTGTGTTGAAGCAGAAGCTGTTGGCTCCAGTCCTGCAGGTGGTGTTCCCTATTATAAGTGCAACACCGCCACCTGGAGAGGAGGACCCAGAAGATGAGGAAAACAGTTATGGGGTCAATGACCGTGAGAGCCCTAAACATTTTGCGACTCAGGCATGTCTTGTCATTGTTAATATTGCCATTTTGTCATTTTTTTAAAAACAAAAATGTGGTTATTTCTAAAACATCAATTCGTGTTCAATTTGCAGGTGATTGACACACTGGCTCTTCATATGCCACCGGAGAAACTTTTCAACCAACTGGTTAGTAAGAGCAGGAATGCACTATAGCAGAGGATCCCTACCACTCAGCCGTGGTGTGTTTGATATTGGGCCTAAATCCACTGTTTTCTTACTTTGTTTCATGTAATTTGTTTTTTAGTAAAATAAGTATAATATATTTCACTAGTGGCTGTTTGTTGGGGGCTGTGGAAACAATATGATGGATCATTCAAAAAATCAGTAAAGTTCTACCAATTTAGAAAATGACTCCTAAAATTTCAAGTCTGTGTCTTAGGCACCTCCCACAATAGAAGCGAGTAGTGGGGGTATGATAATTTGAGTTTATTGGATAGAGAACCCCGTTGTGGATTGCGCGCTGGTCCTAGCTCTTTAGAAGTTTGGGAAGCAATGTGCTTTTAGAATGTTTCCCAACCATTAACCATCAATATTAAAAAATATCTGCACCCTAGGCACATTCATGTTTTGTTATGAAATGTTTGTTAGCCAATGTGTGTCAGATAATTTGACATCTGAAAACGATTAATTCTCCTCTCTGCTAGATGCCTCTTATTCAAGCTTGCCTGACCAGTGAGAACCCATATGAGAGGAAGGGAGGACTGTTGTGTTTAGCAGTATTGGCTGAGGGCTGTGCAGACCATATTCGCACCAAGTAGGTCCTATTCAGGCCATTTTTCCGTGCAAGAAAAGGAAAACCTATTAAATTGTGTGTATGTTTGTGCATGTTTTACAGAATGCTGTCATCCATGCTCCAGCTTGTGTGTCACAGTTTATCAGACAGTAACCAGGTGGTGCGCAGTGCAGGTCTTTTTGCTTTGGGTCAGTTCTCTGAGCATCTGCAGGTAAGACTGTATTCACAACTATACAGGCTATACATAGTGCTGCAGTAGGTGTTTGTAAGTATAAACATGTGTAAGTATAGCTATTAATACTGTTGATTCTGAGAATGTAGGCTACCTGTTTTAATATGAACTTTTCTTTTTATTTCGTTTTAATGTCTTTGGTAGCCTGAGGTCAGTAAGTACCACACAGAGCTGATGCCACTGTTACTCGGATACATGTCCTCTCTGAATGAAGCCAAAATTGGCCATGTCACCAAGGCTTTTTATGCCCTTGAGAACTTTTTAGAAAATTTAGGTAAGTTTATAGTTATCAATTGGAAACTGACACTTTCACAAATAACGAATGCATGGATGATCCTTTCATTTCTTGATTAGGTGATGATATTCAGTCCTATCTGCCCACTCTTATGGAGACCATGCTGTCAGCCTTGAACAGTGCAGAAAGCCTAAAACTGAAAGAGCTTGCTGTCAGTGCTATTGGAGCTATAGGTAACAAGACACCACTACAGCTGCATTTCTTTTTAAATAGATTTCTTACAACCGATACATTCATTTTGTCATTCTCCTGTGCCAATAAATGTTAATTATCTCATGGCAGTGTGATTTTCACAAGATGTAATTTTTTTTCATGTCTTCCCTTTCAGCTAGTGCTGCCAAAGAGTTTCTAGTACCCTATTTTTCATCTGTAATAGAAAGTTTGAAGGGTTTCTTGACTGACATGAGGGAGGAAATGAGATCATTGCAGACTCAGGCCTTAGGTAGGAATTATGAAAGATGTCCTTTGTTCCTCTTGTCTACCTGATGTTTCTCTTTTCATAGTTACAGTCCAAGCCTTTAGTTCCTTTCTTGTCATGTAACACTCCAGACACACTCTCTGTATTGGCCCGCACAATTGGTAAAGAAGTGTTCAGTCCCCTGGCTGCAGAGTGTGTACATCTTGGTCTGAAGCTCACTGATGCTGTGGATGATCCGGATTTGCGGCGGTGCACGTATGTCTTTAACAGTAGTCTTTTTTCATCGTGTTCTCCATTTAATTTAATGGTGTTTTAGGTTTACTGCGTGTCATAAAACTTGAAGTTTATTCAGTCATTGTGAAATATTGGTTTACTTATTGTAGTGTTGTAGTTTTGTTGAATTGCTTTTACTTTATACCATATTCTTGTTTACTCAATAATTCGGTAGTGAACATGGACAGAACACTTGACTAGAGTAACAAGCAATGAATAACTAGATATGAAGGCATACATGTCTGATATTTCACTAATAATATGGATACAAACTGGCTTGGAGAAGGATTTTTTTATTATTTTTTTAAATGAGAATTTATTTAATTTTATATTACACTCATGTAGCCTTAAATGACAGTTGTGGATGTGACCTGGACATTTATTCTCTTTTGCTCTATAGGTATAGCTTGTTCTCAGCTGTGTCGACAGTCAGCCCGGAGAGCCTCCATCCTCATCTTACTGCCATCACAGCCCTGATGCTACTATCGCTAAAATCCACAGAGGGGGTGATGGTTTGTACAGGATAGCAAAGCAATTGAGAAATATAACTGTATTGACGGTTTAGGGGGTGGCCATTAACTGATGAGTTGAAGGAGTTAAGCTCCTTCAGAGCTGATATTAATGACCCATTCCACTGAATGAACAAATCAGAAAATGACCCAAACTTATTTAAATACATTAACATGCTTTGGTGTTATAAAGTCATGATTTGTTCAAAAATAAAATGTACACAAATTTACTATATATATATATATATATATATATATATATATATATATATATATAGCAGATCAGGCAAAATGTATAACTATCAGCAGAGTGCTTAATTTATACTTGCTTATCTTGTTTGACACTCTGACACTTCCGCCTAAAGACGAGTTAAAAGTTTGCAGTTTAGCTAAAAGAAGTTTAGGCTGCAGTCATAGCAGCCATCTTAAAGCCTGAATTCTGAAACTTTGGTCGGTTTATTTATTTATTTGGATAGCATAAGATACTGTGCTTTTACTGTAAGTATGACTGTGTGAATAATTAACTGATGTTTGTCAGCAGAAAAAATATAAATGAAAGATAAAGGTTTATTTTGACTGTTTCTATTATTTTCACCATTTTTACTTATAGGCTCATGTGGAAGAGGATAAGTTTGTTCTCTTTGATGATGATGATGATGATGATGATGATGAAGAGGGTGATTTTGTGTTAGAAGAAAATGGGGAGAACGAGGTGGAGGATGTTGCTGGGTATGTCTCTCTCACTCTGGCTCCCATTGGCTTCTTCTGTCTCTCTTAAAACACTGATTAAAATGCTCTTGATCTCTATAGGTTCAGTGTGGAAAATGCATACATTAATGAGAAGGAGGATGCTTGTGATGCCCTGGGGGAAATTGCCTTTAACACTGGGTATAGAGCTTTAGACTTTTTTACATGGAACATAAGCTTGCTCTTGATTTTTATCCTTCTATCTAGAAAAACACACTCTTGATTTGATAGTGTCTATACTAATTTAGATAATCAAACATGCTGTAGCTCCTATGTGGTGAATGTTCCATTAGACACACACACTAATGGATTACTAATAGTCTGGGTTCCCTCTCTCAGTCCTGCTTTCCAGACTTTCCTGGAGTCAAGCTTTGAGCAGATCTACATGCTGCATGATGTAAGTTGCTGACTATGCTCCCCTCAAGCTGTTTGTGAGTCCATGCACTTATTGGGGTGATGGTGGACTAGTGGGTAGGATACTTGCTTCTGGACCAAGAGGTCATGGGTTCGAATCCTACCTTCAGCATACCACCACTGGGTTCCTGAGCAAGATCCTCAACCCCAAGTTGCTCAAGGGAGACTGTCTCCCTGTCTCCCTGGAGACTGTCTCCCTGGAGCAACTTGGAGTTAAGGGTCTTGCTAGGGAATGGAAGTCGCTTTGGATAAAAAGTGTCTGATAAATGTAAATGTAAATTAGTTACTGACCGTGAAGTGTAGCTTCTGTATAAAAAGATGTGAAGGATTTATGTCAATGTGTGGTGCTGCTGATCGCCAGATTTGTTTGTGCGCTTATGGCTACATATGTTCTCTTTCTTGTGTATGTATATCAGTTCCCACATGAGGATGTGAGAAGAGCTGCCTTTTGTGCCATGGGCCAGTTCTGCCGAGCTCAACACAAAGTGTGGCGTGAAAATCCCACTGAGGCCAACCACCAGGGTATACCTCACAAACAAGCACGCCACATCGCATTTTCACTCCACATGCTGTCTTTCTGTCTCTCTGTTCACCCCAGTACCTAGACACTGACACCCTAAACAAGGTACAGTTTTGATGCCTTGTCTATATATGTTGCCTAGCTACATTGTATTTCTCATGCAGAAACAAATGATCAAAAGCACTCACTAGTTTAATAACATTATATTTAATGCACAATTCTTGATTAAATGAAAAAAAAAGAGCTAAATAAGCCATATTGTTCATTCTGACTTTGCATGTTCTTCAGTCTGACATTAAGAACACTAGTAAGTTAATAATGGAACTAATGGTAATTCTGTTTATTAAAATATCAATTAATACAATTTTTGTCTTTATAGGAATGTTACGGTATATGTTAGTTTCCAGGGGCAGCAAGTATAAGTCTACTTTTCTAATTTGCACTGTGTTTCTAGCACACTTTAATTATACCCCTTGTCATGTTTTTTTTTTTTTCCCTCTGACCTCTCTCTAAACTGTGTCTTCTTTATGAGCTTTCCAAGACAGTAAGGAGCTTCAGTAAATTAGGCTTCTTCAGTTAATTACCACCCCTGATCATCATCTGCCTAATAAATGATGGAAGTGTCTCTGTGCAGCACTGCATAAACTGCTTGATGTGGTGCTGCCTTGCTTCCTGGAGGCAGTGAAACAGGAGCGTGAGCGGCAAGTGGTCATGGGGGTGCTAGAGTCCATGAATGCCGTCATCAAGTCATGTCAGGGGGAGGTGTTTCAGACACCTGGCAGACTGACTGAAATCAGCCACGCCATTAGAGATGTGCTGAAAAAGAAGGTAAGGGCTCCCTTTTGAACTTGTAGCTAAATCTGAGTTATTAGCAAGTTTGACATAGTTTTACACATGTATCCCAAGCAGTACATTGAACGTTTGTTATAATTCCTTCTGTGGTTGCAGTTGTTGGTTTATTGTGTTGTTATAGCATTGAAACCTATCGTATCAATAGAAAACTATCAGTCACTTACACCTGTTGCGTCATGTGTCTCTACTTCATGTATCTGTTCTTTCAAAAGCCTCCGGTGGGGTGGGGGGGGGGCTGTGGGGGACTTAGTACTGCCTTGGAATTACTGCTGGGGATCAATCTTTCCAGAAACTGCTGTGCATAAAACACATTGTTATAGTAACGAAAACACAGTTCAAGTGTCCTGTGATTCTAAAGATCTGCTGTAAATTAACCCACTACCAATTTTTCAAAATTGAATACAAATATGCCTACATGGTGTTTCTTCATTAAAAAGTAAAAGCAGCACTGGCTACGCTTCTGTGGTTTTTTTGTTTTTTTACTGATCAACTTCACCGTGGTTCTGGGGTTCAGCAGGCTGTTGGTGTCCGGGACACCATAAGATTTGCATCTGAATGGAACTGTAAAATATAGAATGAAGGCTATTTGAAAGGTAATTATACAGTCAGACATAAATGCAAATATTCATGTAGGCTAAGGACGTGTACACACTATGCACTTTATTGATACCAGATGACAATGGTCAGACGTAAGTTTATCTGAAAGTTTAATTCAGAAGAGTTTGTGGTCTCCCCCAATAAGTTGAACAGAAAAGTCTAGGAATTACAAGTTTCTGATGGAAACCTGCCTAATGTACATGTCTGTAATGTAAATTGCCTTTGGCAGTAGTGGATTCCTTGTAATGAGCAGAATATAGATGCGTGGGTCGTAATGTTAATATGCTGTGTCCTAAGCATTTTAGGGTTACATATGTGTTTTGATGTTTTGCTTTTATTGTATTTTTCACCTTTCTCTATCTCCTTGTTTTTCACAGACTGTTTGTCAGGATGGAGGTGGTGATGAGGCAGATGATGATGAACAGCAGGTTGTTTTTACTTTCTCATTAAACTTGAAATAACTAAAAAGTCAGGAATGGTCAGTCACTCTGAGTTTTAGATCACTTTGTGACACTACATATGTTTGCATATTAGGCCGAGTTTGATGCTATGCTGCAGGAGTTTGCTGGGGAAGGAATTCCTATTATAGCTTCAGCTGTTCCAGCGGAAACCTTCTATACTCACTTCAATGACCTTCTGCCACTCATTATGAACAAAGCTGTAAGTCTCTTTCCCTTTCCTTACTCTCCTAAAAAAGACAAAGCTGCAAGTATCATGCATCCCTTTCTGACATGCAGAAATCCTCCTGCACTGTGGCAGACCGCTCCTTCTCTGTGGGCACACTTGCTGAGACCCTGCACTCCCTAGTAAATGTGTCTGGAGGCAGGGCAATTGCAGGGCAGCTGTCCAATCGCATGCTGCCAGTGTTTGTGGCTGGGGTGAAAGATGGTGATGCTGAGGTGCGAAATAACAGTGTGTATGGCCTGGGAGCTCTTGCTCAGGCTGCTGGACCCATTGTCTCCACGTATCCTTTCATATTGTGTGGATTTGAAAAATATTTATTGCTTTTAAAATAGTGGTAGGTCAGTAAAAAGTATGATAAAACCAGATCACTGTTGTGAAAATTAAAGCCTTGAAGTTACATTTGTTTAGGTTGCAACAGATTCAGCTACAAATTACAAAGAATTTAGGCCTCTGATCTCAGTGTTTATGCTGAAACTGCTTTAAGAAGTTTTAAACCCAATGTGGAAAGGGAATGTACAGTTAATGTCTAGCTTAGTTTTAACATAATGTCCCTGTAGTGATGCTAGCAAAATTTAGTTGAGTTATGTATGCAGATATTCTGTGCTTTGGTTTCGCCACATTTGATTCTTTTTAACACCTGTCCTACAGTGATTATCCCATGATGCTGTCTCTCTTTTCTAACCTACTGGCCAAAGAATCAGACAGGAGAGTGATTGACAATCTGTGCGCTGCCTTGTGTAGGATGATCATGGGCCACATGGAGGGAGTTCCACTTGAACAGGTACTGAAGTGCAGCATATAAGCTTAGACATTTACCACATCCGCAGTTTTACAACTTTACTTAGTTCATAAACATTTGAGTGACAGAAATGACATGCTGACATAAATTGGTGTAATATATATCTGTAATACGCCAACAGTGTTAGTATATAACAGTTCCAACTGTTAGTCGCACCGCACTAAATTTCCTAGTTGCCACTACTGATATGTGTAGAAATGTCTAACACCATTTGGGAAAGCTTCCTCCAGCCCTAGACACTCCTCTTTATCCATGGTTACACAAAAGAGTATGTTTGCCCGCACCTCTGCGCTCTTCCAAACACGGGTAAAATTATGAGAATGAGAACACGTCTACAATAGACAACTTTTGGATTAAGCAAGTCGTTGTGGAATTGGGGAACTAAACTTTGTGACATTTAATTAACTTTTTACTTGTTCATTCTCTAGGTGGTTCCTGCTCTTTTAGATTATCTTCCTTTGCAAGAAGACATGGAGGAGAATAAGACGGTTTACAGCTGCCTGGCTTTCCTCTACTCCCATAACCCAGCACTGGTAATGGCTTGTTCATTCCTACAAGGTTATGATGCACAACTCATTCTGTCACATCATGCTATCCTAGTCCTTCTAGCATTAGAAATATTGAAAATCATTTTACAGGTGTAAATTAGTCGGTAGTTTTGATCATTGGACCGCTGTTGGCTGGATATTTTTGTGTGGGTTATTCTTAGCTTAGCAGTGACACTGAGGTGATATTTCTTTTTTTTTTTTTCTCACTTAGATTATCTCCCATATGAAGCAAATATTGTCTGCTGCAACTCACGTTCTGGGAACTGATACTGATGCAGGTAAAAATGGGGTGTACCACTGTAATGATTGTTGCTGCAGATTTAACGCACTTCTTTTAATTCTTTGTCTGTATTTTCCATCTCAGACACCCAGAACACCCTGGTCATATTGCTCAGAGACGTTGCCCAGCGATACTCGCAGGAATTTGAGTGTGCAATGATGTCACTTCCTGTCAAACAGAGATGCAAGGTGTCTGATGCTGTTGCTCAGTAATAGGGGTGGCTTTCAGATGAAAGCAAGCCCAAATAGGATTTTTTGCTACATGAATATTGACCATTTAAATTACCCAAATGCACACTTCCCTACTAAACTGTTTTGCAGCAGTGTTATTTATTTCATTTATTGTAAAAGTTTTTTTTTATTTACTGTATTTGTGAACCTGCTGCTTCCCTATAAATATATTACATTTGTTACTTTTTTGAGCATGAAGCTTGCAGTGAAAAATCTCAGATGTTTTAGTCTTTCATCCATGGACTCTATCATCCGAAATTTTGAATGCTATTTACCAATACTGACACTGAAAATTTTATGATGCCATTTAAATTGATGGGAAAACACTTTATTTGCATACTATATGCGTAGTAGCTCTTATGAACTACTGTTTCCATAGCTTGTTCAAGAAGTTAAATATCCAGATGGCTCACCTCCTGGTTTACATAATATCAGTTTTGGTCTATTTTTGTTGATGCCTCACACATTGACTGTTCTTTTGCTTTAGCAGGCTATACCTACTTCAACAAGCAAGTTATTTTTGCCTAATATACAGGATGCCAAAAGTTCATGTAAAATTGGATTATTGGAGTTTTGTCTGTTTACATGCAGTTGTCTGCAATGATTTGATTTTTTTTTTTTCTGAATGATGTTTTCCTTTAACTTGATCCCCGAAACCAGAACTGAAAAGTCCTTTGTAAGTGTGCAGGCAGATGGTTACAAGTAAAGTATGGGCAAGGATAAATAACTGAAAGTTCCAGTAACAGGGCTCTGACTACAATAAATTATGGCATTAGGTTGCATTTGCTGGCTGAATGTTTTCTTGTTTCACCCTTAGCACTTCTGTTTTCTCCTCCTTCTGAGACTGTGTCTCCAGAGCCAGGCTCATCTGTACTGGATGAAGCTCATTTTCAGCTGTACAAACAGGAAGAGAAAATATGAGTCGCTACATGTTGGGTAGTTCTGTTCACTGAGATTTTACTCATAACCTAAGCAAAATGCAACAAAGTCTTGCAGTGTGTCAATACCAGGCAGCATATATGGTGGCTTAGCGCACCTAACAGCAGATGTCATTTAATATTTAATGATTAACAGTGAGATGATCTCAGCCTGAGACTAAGAATTTTTCGCAAGAAAATGTGAAGTGTGATTGTGTGGTTGCTATAAAACCAGTGTTTGGATACAGCTGAACATTGGTTTAATAGGCACAAGTTTTTGTTCACACTGTGTTTGAACTCATAGCCGCATTCATTTTCAGTTTAACCACAACAAACAATGATTGATGTCATTTTTATAACTGACTTGAGCTTTAATGTCTTGAAGTCTGTGTTTGTTTCTCCATGTTTGTCTTTTTCAGCGTTTTGTCTGTTTCCGCCTTAGCCATGACGCCATGACACTCTCTCTGACCCACATTTTAAAGGCGATTCAACCATGTTCTCTCTCCCCCTGTATATTATGGAAGGGGCTTGAAAAATTCCAATTTTTTATCAATCAACACTTGGCCCCTGATTATATGCCTGGCTTTTCTGGGCAGCTCTCCAAGAACAGTAGTTCTAATCTTGTGGGTTATTAGAAGTCATGAAAGAAGTGCCTTTCTTATTAATTATTTATACCTTACAGTTATGCAGTATAGCACACTAGAGTTATGAATGCTGTTCAGTAAATGGTAGCACTGATCATATAGTTTATGGTGTAACTAGTGATTAGTTCTCTGACAATCAAATAATGCTGATTTATGGTTAATTTTAAACTACAAATCTTGTGTTTCATAAATTACAGGGCACCTGGACCTTTGGCTTCTAGCCAGTGTCACACAGCACTACAATACTAACGTGTTTCTTCACATGAAACTTCACTATCATTTTGAACAGCCACTAACATATCACTGGAGAGCTCAGCATAGAGGAGAATTCTTATTACCTATTCAGTTACATCAACTGACATTGACATCAAATGGAACATGCAATAATGTGGTGAGAAACAGCAATGTACATATATAAATTTAATCAAATCTCTGAAAAGCATCCTGCTCACTTTGCTCTCACCTTCTGGATGAATGTTCTGCAAATCAGACAAGTCGGACTGTTGATATGTGGTACAAGGATGAGTAAAAACAAAAAACATCAGACTGCTGTGTGGCGAAAAACTACAATTCTGCTTATGCTTTTATATTCTGATACACTGTAAAATTGGTGTCCTCTTGCTCCCCACCTGGATGAGTGTTTATCCAGGGCACGATGTCCACCCCACAGCGGCAGTAGGCACGGTCTGTGTGTGACTCTGTGCTGTAGAGTATATCCTGGAACTGGGATTGTCCTGGGGGCTGAGCTTTGACTCGCACCTCCAACACTGTCACCTCCTTCTCTTTGAGCTTCCCTGATTTGCTCCGCACTTGTGTACGCTTGGTGTCCACCCACACCACACGCTCCTTTACCGCTGATCTACAAGTCAACACAGGTAAACACATTCTTGAGACCAAGCAAAAACAGATGGTGATGGTCAGCGTAGCATGTAATGCCTTTTGTGTTTATGAATAATGTATATGCGTCATATACATTGGTCATTTAATTTGTAGTACTAAATCTGGTAGATTGTAATTGTCATCATCTGAGGATATTTACATGCTACAATGGCTACTCTTGTCTATTTACGGTTATCTACTCATTTTTTCTGCTTCTTGTCCACATACTTTTGTGGACTACTTACTGCAATGAACTTGTCTCCTCACTTGTGCTGTCTGCTCAATCCTGTTAACTGTTCAGTGTTGTCTACTTGCTGTTCTTGACTGCTTGCATTTGTGGATTGTTCACTGACTGCTCACAATTGTTTACTTGCCCTTGCTTTCTGCTTTCTAATGTCCTCTTACAGTTCTTGACTGTTCAGTATTGATTAATTGCTGTTGCTGGCTGCTCACCTTTGTTTGACAGCTCACAATTGGCTATTTGCTGTTACTAAATTCTCACTGTTGTCTGCTTATTGTTATATTCTATTCAATTCAATTCAAAGACAATTCACATAGCTGCTTATGGTGTTCAGATGCATACCAGGGTTCAGTCATCACGCAGCAGTATTGGTCTTTGCAGACTGATAGGCAATATGTAAATGAGCCCTCTAACCAATCACATTTTGTTGCGTGCCATTAGATTGAACCGACAGATCACATTTCCAGATGAATGTTTCTGAATGTTTTGAAGTGTAAAGATATTTATGTATTTCAACAAATCTCAGTAATTCTAGTCAAAATAATGCAGGAAAGTATCTGACCATGTCACATCATTGATTCTCCAATGCAAGCCATATCACAGTCACAATATGTAGCAATGTAATAACAATAGTATTATTTCATCCATATTGTGCAGCAGTAGTGCACAGTGGTAATATAAACAGCTTCACTACTCACTCTTCAATTCCCAGATCAGCGAGGGTGGTGTTTAAGAAAGGAAATGTCTGGTCAGGGGTGATGACCTCGATGGGCAGAGACACACACATTGGGATCTCCTTCTCTACTTCGGTCCGTACAACTTTTTCATCAGGCAGGGAGTCTGAAGAGCTTTCCCTTGATTTGGTGTTTATCTGTGCATCCTGAAATGTCCCCTCATCCTGGGGCTCCTGCTCAGTCTCCTGGCCTGCCAGCCTGAACAGCTATTGAATACTGAGGACTTAAACTTGTTTCTTTCTAGCTCTTTTGGTCCCCAAAGAACGTATCAGTGGACGGTTGATTTCTTCTGTTGAAGTGGAGGAACTTAAAATGCAAGAAGCTGGTTCCTTTTTCACTCTACTTTGTGTTGAGGGTGTGGAGCCAACCTCTGAAACATTCTGAAGCCTGTGCAAATTTAAATGGCCAGTATGAATGTGTGTAATGTTGTACTGACCTGTGAGGTTTATTAGGCTGTCAGACGCAGATAAATGAGAGCAAGATGTTTGTTTATGCATGTTGATGGGTGTTTCTAGTCCACATTGTATTTGCGTGTGTATACATGTTTGTGCTCACATCGGGAGACTCCCCTCATAAATCACTGCCACAGCTAAATAAATTACTGAGGTCATCAATTGTGCCATCTTTCAGCGTTACCATTTTTTTCCCAAAGTCTTTTTCCCATGTACACCACACTTGATTTTTTCCTACTAGATAATAGACTTATACACTGTGCTACAACTTCAGTATCATCCAATTGCAATTTCAGACCATGCCTTGACATCTGTCAACATTAACTTTCCATTTTTCACAGCCTTTCCTTAATTGTGGAGATTTAGTGCATGTATGCTATCTGATAGTGGGTTTAGAAACTTTGTAGCCTTACAAATTCAATACTATCTTGAGTTCAGTGACACACCTGATGTAAACATTCACACACTGGGGGCACTCAAAGCTTTTATCTGTGGTCAGATCATTTCTTTTGTCTCACAGGCTGTGATCTGCAGCTTTAATTCATGCGCCAATCTTAATCACTTATTTCTCCCTTCTTGCTCAGATTCGGCTTTCTGTAGATGGAGGGCAAATGGTCTCATAACTCTTGACGACTTGTGAGGGTGGGGTCTTTTCTTCTTTCTCCTCTTTATCATCCACATGTAACTTGTCACAGAACCATCTTTTTCATTTTTTTGAATTAGACATTTCGTACAAAAGCTGTTTCCCCACTTCCCTAATCAACTGACAGAATCAGAACTGGATCTTGTGATCAGAACCTACGCGTTTTCTGACTATTTACAATATAATTAACCCATTGGGTGCTACTCCTCTGATGTCGCTGAAGGAGGCATGGGAAGCTGATTTGTCTGTTACGTTTTCTGACGACCAGTATAAGAATGTCTTGGACAGAGTTCATGGCTCATCTATTTTTACTAGACACTAGGTCACGTCACTAATGCTAGACTGGCAAAGATATTCCCTAGCAAAAGTGGTGCCTGCAGTAGATGTGGTGGATCCCCAGCGGATCATATACACATGTTCTGGTTGTGTTCTCGCCTTGCCGACTTCTGGAATACCATATTCCAGGCACTTGAGTAGGCCCTCAAATTAAATCTTGAGCCAAATCCTTGTTTGGTGTCCCTCACTTGGCATTCACAACCTTACTGGCTAGACGCCTTATTCTACTGAGGTAGAAACTCGCTAGACACCCAACACATACTGCATTGAAGCGAGAAATCCTAAAAAAAAACTCAAGCAGCTGAGATTCTCACTGAGAAGATCTCTCGACTTATGGCCACATGCTTAGATATATTAATGACCTGGTCTTAACCCCCAGACGAGACAGAAACAGTGACTGACTAGCTGACCAGAACTGAAAAACGTGAAGGATTATCTGCTTACTGATTCCTAAGCTTTTTTTTTTTTAATTATTAAATTTATTTATTCATCTTTTTTTTTTTCATCTCTTCTTTGCTTGTGTTTCCTCGTGGCCATAAGGGGTGGGGAGGGATTGCTTTGGATATACGCAAACATACTATAGTTGGGTCTTCTTTTTTTTCCAGTTTACTGCTCCTCTTGATGCTGTCTGTTATGGTACTTACAATCCAATAAAAAAAAATTGAAATAAAATGACAACCAATACCTGAAAGACGTGGAAGAAAACGAAAATCTATCATGTGAATGGATCAAAGAATGACCAGAATAGCAAAGACTCAGCCAATGATCAGCTGCAGCAGCTTTTTCAAAGGTCTGAAGTTACCTGTGAGTACTGTTACAATTAGAAAATGCCTATATGAAGCCAAGAAGCCCCCACAAAGTGCCATTGTTGAAAAAAATTGTTACAGTATGCCAAAGAACACATTGACTGGTCTAAACAGGTCATGATATTACCATGTTATGGGGATATTTCTTATACCATGGTGTCGGGCCTATTTATCGCATTCTAGGGATCATGGATCAGTTTGAATGCCTCAAAATACTTGTGGAGGTCATGTTCCCTTATGCCGAAGAGGAGATGCCCTTGAAATTGATGTTTCAACAAGACAATGACCCCAAACACATCTTGGTTCCAGACCAACAAGATTGACTTTATGGAGTGGCCAGTCCAATCCCCGCTCCTTAATCCAACAGAAAACTTGTGGGGTAACATTGAAAATGCTATTTCTGAGGCAAAATAAAGTAATACAGATTTGTGGAATGTAGTCCAATCACCCTGGGCTAGAATAGCTGTTCACAAGTGCCAGAAGTTGGTCGACTCCATGCAACACAGATGTGCAGCAGTTCTCAGAAACAGTGGTTATACAACTAAATATTAGTTCAATGATTCAAAGTAAAGCAAAATCTTAAAACATTTTTTCAAATGGATTACTTTTGTTTGGACTATTCTCTATCCAATTCTTTATCATGTGACTCCGATACTTCAGTACACAGCTGCCGAACTTTTCCAACTCCAATTCCACTCCAATGAGCCACTTTGGGAACTATATGGACACCTGAATATAGTTCAACAGTGCCGTCTGAGATACTCGTACCTGTTGTACCCTTCAATGACTCAAACCCAGTCAGATCCTACCGGTCCTCTGCCGAGCAGTGCTTTAGAAAGCCTGCAAGGGCTGTCAACCGCAGTGTACTAGATAAATTAGCTAGAACAGCTAATTACAGGCCTGACAAAGATCATCTCTGGATTATTTAACATCCAATCACTTATGAACAAGTGTCTGTTATTCTAACCACTGTCTACCTAAAACCAACAAGGATTTTTAAATTTATTTTCTACCTTTTTAACTTTCCTCTGCGATTTGTCCCCTAATGTTATGTTATGTTGGGAAGTTTTAATAAGTTAATAATTCACTTGTGATGGATTTTACATCTTGTCTTGACAGTGTTGACTTTCTCACACATTCTTATGGTCATATACTCAATCTTATTTGCTAATGTTACCCCTCTCAACTGTACTTTATCTGATCTGCCCATATCTGACCACAAATTAATATCCTTAATGTTAATATAACATTATCCAGATCTAAGTCATGTTGCACAATTTCAACAAGAACATTGACCTACTTTCTGCAATGGAACTGATCACCTTACTCTTGCTGAAAATCTGTCTGCTAGTGATGAACTGGTTTACCAATACAGCGACAGACTACATAGCCTCTTGAACACTCTTGCTCCTCCTAAATATCGGATTGTTTCTTTTACCCACCCTGTGCCTTGGTACACTCCTGAGCTCCATTGGTTTAATACTAAAGGATGTAAACTGGATCATTTGTCTGCAAAGCTGATTTAGCAAATCTTTAAAAAAATGTATTACTGCTTGTCTATAGGCATGCTCTATTTGCAATCAAATCTGCTTATTATGAACAAAAACTGTGATGTGAATATTAATATCAATATTAATAAAGTTATTCGGCCACCTGAAGCCTTTTACCCCAGTTTTCTTGTACTGAACAATTTAATACTTCCATGAGTTTCTTTAGTATACAAATTAATAATATTCACCAGCATCTGACCACATCAACAAACATGATAGACAGCTCTTTATATCCAGCTTCCTCTAATTCGTTCTCTCTCTTTACACTTCCAAATGTCTCTGAAAACACAGTCTCTCATAGTATCCTGTTAGACTGCTTAACTTCCATCAGTATCAGTGACATCCCCACTCCTGGTTTGCTTCATACCTCTTGAGTCATACTCAGTTTGTTCAACTTAAAAACTTTAGATCACAATCGTCCCATGTCACTAGTGGTGTTCCTCATGGTTCTATTCTGGGACCTCTTCTATTTATTATCTGTCTTCTACCTCTTGGCAATATCTTCAGAAAATTTGATATCCAGTTACTTGTTTACCAAGTCTGACTCAGTTCCAGACTCAGTCCTTTCTGATTGCCTTCTTGAAATTAAAACTTGGTTTTCTTCTCATTTTGAATAGTGATTAAATAGAGATCCTCCTTGTAGGAACAAAATCTCTTCTTCTTCTATTTTCTGCTGGTCCCGATTAGGGCTTGCCACAGCAGATCAACTGTCTCCAGCAGCATTCGTTTCCCAAGATACTCAGTCTCTCCTCAGCACATGTCCAAACCACCACAATCTTGCCTCTCTGACTTTTCCTCCAAAATGTCCCACTTGAGCTATCTCTTTAATAAATTCATTCCTGATCCCATCCGTCCTTGTCACTACTAATGTAAATCTTAAAATTTTCAACTCCGTCATCTCCAGCTCTACTTTCTGTCTTTTCGTCAATGCCACTAATTTTAATGTACCACTTTTACAAACGGCGAGATATGCTAATTGGCCATGCCCCGTGATTAAATTTGGCTGTTACTTAGCAGGGGGCTGGACTGCGTGCTGGACTGCGTGCTTCCCTCATCAACATGGAGGATTTGCCTTAAATGATCTTAAGTCTTGTTAAATATGAAAAATATATCTCGCACTCTAAACGTGAAACTTCTCTGTTAGATAGGGCTCAGTGACACCTTTCCAACGATCCCTCGTTTGCCATAATAGCCCCCAGCGATCCGGAGTTATACTGTTAACCTTGGACAAAAGTAATGGGACACCTGGGCAAGGTGAACGGTTTTTGGCTAATAACTTCAGATCGCCGGGGGGATTACTGATGACAGCGTGCAGAGGATGGCTGACAATGTCCAAAATGGTCAGCAGTTTGTTTAATGTTCTCATCTCTGCCACTGTCACTAGTGAATTTAGTTTCATCCCAACCACAGAGCCGGCCCATGTGATCAGCTTCTCCAGCCTAGAGGACTCTTTCTTTGTCAGGCTGCCTCCCTAGCACATTGCAGCATAGAAGAGGGCACTAGCTACCACAGACTGATAGAACATCTACAGGAGTTTCCTGCAGATGCCGAATGAGCGCAGTCTCCTCAGGAAGTAGAGCCTGCTCTGACCCTTCCTGTAGAGGTGGTCAGTGTTGTTAGCCCAAGCCAGCTTGTCATCCAGCACCAGCCTGAGGTACCTGTAGCTGCTCACAATCTCAACATCCCCCACCAAGATCTGGACCAGGTGGGGGAGGGTCTAGACTTCCTAATGTCTATTACTAGTTCTTTGGTTTTCGAGGTGTTGAGCTGCAGATGGTTTGTATGGCACCAAGTGGCAAAATCCCTCACCAGGTTCCTGTACTCCACCTATTGGTCCTCCCTGATACACCCCATGATGGCCATGTCATCTGAAAACCTCTGAATGTGACACGAATCAGAGTTGTAGCTGAAGACTGAGGTGTATAGGGTAAAGAGGAGGGGGGCTAGCACAGTCCCCTGTGGTGCTCCTGTGCTGCTGCTCACAGTGTCAGAGATGATGTCTTTTATTCTGACATACTGTGGTCTGTCAGTGAGGTAGCTGGTGATCCATGACACTAGGCATGGGTCGACTTGCATCCTGACCAGTTTGTCTTGGAGCAACAGGGGCTGGATGGTATTAAAGGTGCTTGAAAAATCCAGGAATAAGATCTTTACTATGCCACTCCCCTTGTCCAGATGCGTGTGGGCTTGATGCAGGAGATGTAGTATTGCATCCTGCATGCCAGCTTCACTGTGGTATGCAAACTGTAGAGGGTCCTGTGCATGCATGACCTGTGGTCTGAGGAGACTGAGAAAGAGCCACTCCAGTGTCTGTGACGTGAGTGACACTGGCCTGTAGTCATTCATCTCACTAGGTCGGTTTGTTTTTGGCACTGGAACAATGCAGGATGTCTTCTACAGCGTGTGCACTCTTCTTAGCTGTAGACTAAGATTGAAGACATACTGTAGAGGCTCTCCCAGTTCGGTGGCACAGATCTTTAACAACCGGGGACACACCTTGTCTTGGCCGGCTGCTTTCCTGGAATGAAGCTTCCTCAGCTCACTCCTGACCTGCTTCATTGTGATGCATGGAGGGGGAGAGAGGGGTCGTCCCTGGTGTGTCTGGTGCGGGGAGGAGGAGGTGTCTGCAGTGGGGGTGGATGTGGATGTGGGTAGGGGGGTAGGGGGGTAGGGGGGCAGGGGAGGGGACTGTTCGAACCGCCCTCTCTACTTTCCCCTCTGAGCTGCTCTTGGCTTTGTGGCCTGTGATGGTTCTTACTCCATCCCAGACCTCTTGTTTTCCTGCAGCTTCTGCTCCATCTTCCTCCTGTGGTTCTCTTTTGCCTCCCTTAGACACACCTTCACCTCAACCTGTGCTGCCTCTATGGCCTCCTTGTCCTTCCTTCTGAATGCTGCCTTCTTTTTGTTGAGCGCTGCCTTCATTTTGCACGTTACCCAGGTTTTATTATTGGGGAAGCAGCACACAGTTTTAGCAGGGGAGACTACATCCATGCAGAAGTTCAAGTAGTCCGTCAGGCAGTGTGTCAGTCCATCAATGTCCTCACCGTGTGGACTCAGCAATACACTCCAGTCTGTTGTTTCAAAGCAGTCTCTCAGGGCATCCTCTGCTTGGGGGACCAAGTCCGGATAGAGTGCTTTGTGGCTGTCTGTTTTTGCACCAGGGAGGTGTACTGCGGCTGCAGGTAGACCAGATTGTGGTCAGACTTTCCGAGTGGGGGGAGGGGGGAGGGGGGTGGCCCTGCTTGCGTCCCTTACATTTGCATACAGTAAGTCCAATGCCCTGTTTTTCCTTGTTGGACACTCCACAAACTGGTGGAATGAAGCTAGAGTGGAGTCCAGTGTGATATGGTTGAGATCACCTGAAATTGCAATAAAAGCCCCTGAATGTTGTGTCTGCAGCAGCTTTTGGCGGAACGTAAACACAGATGGCAATCACGTTACTGAACTCCCTTGGTAGATAGTACGGCCAAAGGCTAATGACTAGCAGCTCTAAGACCACCTTCATGGAAACATGTCCAGGGTTACACCATTAATTGTTGATGTAGATGATCAGTCCCCCACCTTTGCTCTTCTGCAGGATTTAGTGTCCCTGTTGGCTCTCACTTAGGTGAATTCCAGCAGGTCCACGTTAGCATCCAGTGTGCAACAGGTTAGCTAGTCTCCATGAAGATAAGCAAGCTGCTCTCGGTAGATGCTCTGGTTGGTGAGTGCAGACAACTCGTCCATCTTGGTTGTCAGTGCATTCACATTCCCCATTGTTATTGAAGGAATCAATGGTTTAAAATGCCTTCACTGGCCACTAGCTTAGCCTTAGCCTTAGAACTGGCCTTGCTCCCTTGGCATTTCCTCCTTAGCTCGGCCGGTATGCTGTGTCGCATTCCGGCTCTCGCCATTTCTGTCAGAGCCAGGAGTTCCTCCCTCAAGTAAAGTCTGGACTGTTCCATTGATAAAAGTTGCATATCCACAGGATATAGGAATGAAACTATGCTAGCAAGCAAGAATAGTGCAGGAAAGTAGTGCAGAAAATTGTAAAAAGATGGTGCAGTTAAGTTACTTGAAGGCTGCCATCTCACACAGCGGCCCGAAGTTGCAGTATCACACCAGGATGGAACCACAGTGTTGATTTATGTATAGCTTTACAGGTATGAAGAACAGATGTGGACTACTTAAGGACTAATGTACATCGCTCTGAATAAGAACGTCGTAAACGACCAGCATACTTAATGATGTGTTTGGAACTGTACATTGCTGCACAGTCGTGGTTTATCAGCATGAATAGCAAAGAGCTGAGCCCACAGCCCTGGGGTACCACTGTGGTCAGCGTGGTGCCATTTAAGATGTTACTCCCGATCCTGACTCTTCTAGTGAGGAAGTCCAGGATCCACCTGAGGAGGTAGGTGTTCAGGCCCAGCAGTCTCAGATTCCCAATCAGATACAGAGGAACGATGGTGTTGAATGCTGAACTGAAGTCTCTGAACAGCATTCTCACAGAAGTGTTCTTTTTTGTCCATATGGGTGAGACCCAGGTTAAGTGTGGTGGTGATGGTATCATCCATTGAAGTGTTTGGGGTCCTGTGTAGGGGCAGGTGTGATTTTATGTGCCTCATGACAAAACTCTTAAAACACTTCATGATGATTGATGTGAGTGTGATGGGATGGTTGTCATTAAGTCACGACACAGATGACTTCTTTGGCACTTCTTAGTAAACTCCTCTTTTAATATTAGTCATTTACCAAAAGCTTTTAAACTAGCAGTGATAAAACCTCTGTAAAGAAACCATATCTTGGTCTATGGAAGCTCTCAAATGATCAACCTATCTATCATTTTTATATAAGCTTTTAGAGCAAGTTGTGGCTCAACAGTTGCTTGTTTCTGCATTAGAATCACATGCCTGAAAAATTCCAGTCTAGGTCTCATTACAGTGTTGACCTCAGTGCAGCCTTTGACACCATTGACCACTCTATTCTATTAGACAGACTAGAAAACCTGGTCGTAGTGAAACGAACAGCCTTATCCTTATTTAGACTGTTCACTATTAATTTTAAAGTGTGAATAGGGAATCATCAGTGTGCACCAAAGAAAAATATGGAGTCCTGTAAGGTTATCTTTTTTCTGTTTTAGGACCTCTCTTATTTACATTGTACATGCTGCCTTTTAGTTTTATTTTTTTATATATATCATATTGATCCTGGAGGAAATTATTTGAGTCCTCTGCATTTCACCCATTCACCTGAGCGAAGCAGTGGGCTGCCGACAGCAGCTCCCGCAGAGCAGTGTGTAGGGATGGTATGTACCTCAGTGTTACCGTTGGCAGTCCTGGGATTTGAACCCATGGCCTTTCAATCACAAAGGCAACTCCCTAACCACCAGGCCACTCATCTGGACAAAAACAACACTGGGTACAATTATCAAAGCTGCCAGTGATCACACACAACTTTAACTTTTCTGCCCAAGCAGACAATAAACATAGGTTAAATGAGATCAAGGATTGTATAAAGGATATAAAAGACTGGATGTCACATAATTTTTCTTCCTCAGCTCAGAAAAAACAGAGGTCCTTCTTCGTCCAGGTCCAAAATCTGCCAGAAACAAACTGGCAGGTTTAATGCTTGATCTTGCTTCATTCTCAGTTTCTTCTATGTCAGCTGTTAAAAATCTCAGTGTCACTATCAACTCAGATCAATCACTCGACGCGCATATTGGTACTATTACTAAACTAGCTTTTTTTCATCGTCAAAATATTGCTAAGCTAGGAAACACACTATCACTGCATGATGCAGAAAAAAATTGTTTACAGCTTTATTACCTCCAGACTCTACTTTATTGCTCTGCTGTCAGGCTGGTCCAGCAAGAACCTTAATAAACTTTAGCTAGTTCAGCTAGAGTTCTCACTAGAACTAGGAAATTTGACCACATTAGTCCAATATTATTAAGACCACATTGACTATAAATTTCTATCATTGACATATAAAGCACTGTATGGCCTTGCACCCAAATACCTGGTAAACTGGAATGCTGGTGCTGTCATTGTAGTAGAAAATTAAATTAAATTAAATTTTATTTATATAGCGCTTTTTACAACCAGGTTGTCACAAAGCAGCTTTACAAAGTCCAGGTCCGAGCCCCTAGTGAGTAAGCCAAAGGCGACAGATGCGAGGAAAAACTCCCTCAGCTGGAGGAAGAAACCTCGGGAGGAACCAAGACTCAAAAGGGGAACATGTCCTCCTCAGGTCGACTCAGATAGAAAGGAACGACAATCTTTATGGGGAAAAATAACAAGAGAGGGCCTTAATGAACAAGATTATAGACAGACGGACCTTATGAAGCTTTCATAATTCTGGGAACAAGTAAGTAGTCAGCATCTTGAGATCTAAGTGACCTCGGAGGTTCATAGTAAGAGATAAGTTCACTGAGGTAATCGGGTGCGAGGCCATTTAAGGCTTTACATGTCATTAGTAGAATTTTGTAGTCAACGATATTTGATCGGAAGCCAATGTAGTCTGGATAGGTTTATCACTCGGATTTGCAGAGATATAAAGCTGTGTATCATCTGCATAGCAGTGGAAGCTAATCCCATGTTTCCTAATAGTCATTCCTAAGTACATGCTGCCCTTAGGGTTAGAACTGAGTGTAATCCCAAAGAAATACAGCATTTCCTCTGATGGGGCATGAGCTGCATCCTGTTTACTTGAATCAGTGACCAGCTCCTTAGTTTGGTGACATAAAGAGACAGGATTTTGTCCTGAAACCAGTCTGCCATGTCACCAGCAAACTTCTTGATGGTGTTGGAGATGTATTGGGCCACACAGTCGTGAGTTAACAGGCAGGATGACTGCAGGCTCAGAACACTAAAGGAGGAGGTCTTGGAGACTGATGGTTAGAAAAGTATATAGTGGGGCTTCCTCATTCTCTGGGGAACACTGTGGTACTAGTCACAGTGGACTAGTTTTCTCAAGAAGTAGTTTCGCTGCCTTGCCAAAACGTCTGATGGCCAGGGGCACGGCCAAACCACTAATCCAGCATGTGGCCTGAATCCATGGCTTGCCCACTGATGTGGTTTCAAACAGGGGCTCCCAGTTCACCTGCCAATTTTGAAAGGTGTTTTGTTGGCTAGCGGAAGCTGCAGCCAGTCCAATGGCCAAACCAAGAGGGTTAACCAAGACCTAGAAAGAACCCTTCAATGCCCCTAATATCTTCTGGCACTCTTCTTTGAGTGCCAGTTTGGCTATGCTCAGCCGTGATGTAGCCAACTCATGGCTCTAAGTGATAACAGTGAGACATTACACAGAGGGAGAATCAGCTTGAGCTTGAGAAGACCCTGAAGAGATGCTATGGAAAGGAGATGAACAAAGATCAGTAGGACTAAGACAGAATGCTTGTGAAGGAGTTCAAATAGTTGAGGGCAACAGTCCAAAAAGATAGGAAGCAGAGCTGGAGGTGCAAGGCTGAAAATGTTAAGACTTGCACTAGGAGTGATGAGGATGTACAGGATCAGGAATGAGTTTATTAGAGTTACAGCTTGGTTTGGACCTTTTGGAGGAAAAGTCAGAGAGGTGATATTGCATTAGTTTGGACATGTGCTGAGGAGTGACTGAATGTATTGGTAGAAGGATGCTGAGGAGAGACTGAGTGTGTTGGAACAAGAATGTTGAGGAAAGCCTCTGGGTGTGTTGGAAGGAGGATGCTGAGGAGAATCTCTGTGTTGAGTGCAGGATGCTGAGGATGGAGCTGCAGGGAAGAGGAGAAGAGGAAGGTCTAGTTGGAGGTTTATGAATGTGGTGAGGGAGGACATACAGGCAGTTGGTGTGAGCAGCCGAAAGTAGTAGAAGAAAAAATGTCTGCATTAGTATTGCTCTTGTACTAAATTGTTATTGTAGCAGAACTGCTCCCAGTCACCGCAGTTAAACTACAGTAAAGCATTTATAACATTATTTTTTGTGTCAAAAAAATTGTTTACCGTAATTTAATGCATTTGTGCAAAACTGTCACAGAAACTGCAGTGTGAAAAATAAGTGTTGATATGTGTGCTTTTGAAACTTCCCTTATGTTTTGATGTTTTTGTTCTGTAACACTTGTATTGCATATAAAAAGACCATGAGCTTTGTCACCCCCTTTGGGACAAATGGAAATGCTCTCTTAATAGAATATGTATCTGTAAAACACATTTACAATAATGAGGAAACTAATTTAATTTTAATTCAGACTTCCTCACAGAAAAATGGTTTACACAAATGAATGACCCGAAGCAGTGTGGTTTGCTTCTTGACAGGAAATTACAGTTTGAGGATTGACAATCATTAGTACAATGAGCATCAATTTATTTTATTGTTTAGTTGTTTTAGAAAGAAGTACTCTTCTGGCTGCGCAGGTCAGGACTGGAACTCAGTATTCTGCATGTAGTGGGAAGTCCTTATGCTTAGTGCCCCTAAAGGAGAAGGTAAGAGTGTCACTTGGTTTTAAACAGGCAAAAAACAGTTTCACTGTTTAAAAGATCCGTACTTCATTAGTTCTGTTTCACAAAACAAACTATTTTGTGAATGTATTAGAAACTATATCTCTGTCTCAGTGCATAATTTAATTATGAAGGCAAAACATTTGTATTAACTTACCAGTCCATTCCACCTATTCTCCAGTTCCTGTTGAAGCTCATAATGGTGTTCATATCTTCTTTACTCAGCTTAAAATCAAAGACCTGTATCCAAAACAACAGTATTTACAGCACAATACAGTGCATGTTCCTTTTATGTGAAGATTTATGTGCAGTAGCACTAGGGCAGTTCATTAGGTTTACCTGGAAATTTTCTTTGATTCTCCCTTGATTGACAGACTTGGGAATAACTGAAACATTCCTCTCAATGTGGAACCGGATCAGGACCTGGTGACAAATTTCCTCTATTAGCACTTTCTCACTTACACTCACCCTCTCTCTTTCCACTTAATCTAATAAAGGTTAATCTTATCTTAGCTAACCACTCCGACTTCCCACTTTCTCTCTCTATTCTGCCCCCCTGCCCCCATTCTCTGTAGTAGTGGCCCAAATATTCATTCACGAGTATCGAAAAAACTGGTGCTCTTCTCTTTTGCTGTCAGACCCTACTAGACCTAGTGCTGGTCTCTAGTTACTGCTTGCCCCTGTTGTAGTTTGTGACTGTTGGATGAAGAACATTTTATTCACTACTGTGCCTAAAGGTGCAGTGTACATCCCAACGTGCTAACAAACAACCCGCTGGCCGAACTTTACAGAGCCATTAGTGAGATAAACAACTCGCATACAGACTGTCACTGGATGCAAATCTCAGGTCAGTACTCCCTAAATTCCACCAGTGGCCATGAGGGGCAAACATGGGGTGGTGGTGGCCTAGTGGTATGGTACTTGCCTCTGGACCAATAGGTTATGGGTTCGAATCCTACCTTCAGTAGACCACCACTGGGTTCCTGAGCAAGACCCTTAACCCCAAGTTGCTCCAGGGA